>JBBPDC010000028.1:10980218-11013670 GCA_037974485.1 Hemigrammopetersius urotaenia
TGTGTGTGTGTGTGTGTGTGTGTGTGTGTGTGTGTGTGTGTGTGTGTGTGTGTGTGTGTGTGTGTGTGTTGGTTTGTATTCTGTGTGTCTGTTTGTATGTGGCAAAGCTTAATAAAGCACTGCAGAGTGTTTTACCTTTCACTGAATTGCACATTTTACTTCTAATTTAGAGGTTTAGTTTGGAGTACTCTGTAAACTTCACTTTATCTTACTATTTACATGCATACAGCTGAGATGGCACTAAAGTTAACATTGACTTTGACTTTTTACTTTGACTTAGACTAGCAAGGCTAGTCATGAAATGAAGGTTATTAAGCTAGTTTGAGAGTCTGAGCTGAGGGCATCTCCCAAAAGGATTCCCCTGCATAGTGTCTCCAGATAGATGGAAGGCTGTGTCTTTGCACAGAATTAGCCGTAACTGCATTTGCTCCCAGGGTTCAGACTAATTACAGTTGTCTGCTACAAAATGTCCTAAAGTCCTAAAGGAAATAAGAGTGTCTGCACTGACGGAACAATTCCACCTGCTTCATGTATTTAGGCAGTGTGTGGGTGGACTTTCTGCAGTTAATGTAAAGGTTGCCAATGCTAGTCAGTGTTTACTAGCAAGGAGATGTTAAAGGCTGCTTGTCAAAGCTGTCTCTCTCTCTCTCTCTCTCTCTCTCTCTCTCCCCCACTCTCTCTCTCTCTCTCTCTCTCCCTCTTCCTCTCTGTTTCTCTTTCTCTCCCTCGCTCCTCGCTCTCTCTCTCTCTCTCCCTTTTCCTCTCTGTGTCTCTTTCTCTCCATCACTCCTCTCTCTCTCTCTCTCTCTCTCTCTCTCCCTCTCTCTCTTTCTCTCTTCCTCTCTCCTCACTCTCTCTCTCTGTCTCGCTCTCCCTCTCTCCATCTCTATTCCCCCCTCTTTATCTCTGTATCTCTCTCTCTGTTTCTCTCTCTCTCTGTTGCTTGTTCTCCCTCTCCTCCTCCTCTCTCTCTCCTCTCTCTCCCTCACGTATCTCTCCCTCTGTTTCTCTCTCACACACACACACACTCTCCTCTGTTTTTCTCCCTCACTCTCTCCCTCTCTTTGTTTCTCATTGTCCCTCTCTCTCTCTCTCTCTCTCTCTCTCCCTCTCTCCTCTCTCCCCTCTCTCTCCTTCTCTCCCCTCTCTGTAGAGATACTTCTGATAACCTGGGCCGGAAATGAAATACAAAGCGTTTTGCAGCGTAATGGTGATGATTCAGCTTGCAGAAGCCATAATGGGAAAGAAGCGTAAAGCTTGAGAATGAGATGCTTACCAGACCGTGCCTAATAGCCTCATTGTCCAGACCCTTCTTCTCGATTAAAAGCTTCTTGGTTTAGCAAGTTTTATCTTTCGGCTTCAGTGATTTGTAATGTTTAGACTTCATTATGGATGCCATTTTCAATCACAATCTATCTTTCTTTGGCTCAAAGCATTTTATAGTCCCCGTATTTGGATTTTCGATGAAGGCCATTGACATTTACACAAGCCTTCTGTTCCTTTGCAGTTGCCGTACTTCATGAACGAGCTGACGTTAACCGAGCTGGATATGGGCACCTGCATGCCACAAGTGCTAAGTACCTCCAAACCTTCAGTGGATCAAAGAGGTGAAACACACACACACACACACACACACATACACCACAGTGACCACTCTGGCCTCATGGGCCCCGCACCGTACATCAACCTGATCCCATTTACAAAAACTTGCGCTCTTTAATACTTTCCCCCCTCTTTCCAAAACAATAAAACTTCTAATCTGCTTAGTGTAACAGACCAAAGTTCATTGTGCACCAGCTTGTTTATAGAATGCAGTATACACAATATGGACAAAAGTATTGGGATGCATGACTGTCAATATGGAATTGGTCCCCTCTTTTGCAGCTATAACAGCTTCTACTCTTCTTGGAAGCCTTTCTACAAGATGTTGGAGTTTCCACACAGTTTGTGTCCATTCATTCTGTAGAGAACTTATGAGGTCAGACACTGAAGTTGGATTCCAGTTCATCCCAAAGGTGTTGGATTGCGTTGAGGTCAGGGCGCTGTGTGGCCAGTCAAGTTCTTCCACACCGAACTCATCCAGCCACGTCTTTATGGAGCTCGCTTTGAGTACTGGGGTACAGTCATGCTGGAATAGAAAAGGGTTTTCCCCAAACTGTGTCCACAGTGTTGTCTATACTGGAGTATTACGATTCCTCTTCACTGAAGCAAGGGGCCCAAACCCTGAAAAACAGGTGTTTCCTGATACTTTTGTCCATAAAGTGCTGTTGTTGTGTGTATAAATGGTAGTTAAGGCAACTACTATCTACATGTTGTCTGAAAGGTGCTGTCCGAAAAGCAGCTAAGTAGATTGGTTCATTCTTATAGCTCCCATCACTGTGTCCAAATCCACATCAAGAGGTCTATATGATGCAGAACTGGGATTTGAGTCGGTTGAGAGAAGTTTTGATGATGTATTTTTAATTGACTTAGCTTGGATTAGGTTGGTTTAGGTTAGGTCAGGTTAGGTTGGGTTGGGTTGAACAGTAATGGAAACAGGTTCATGTATGTGTATGCAGGCCTGTGGCTTGAGCTGGAGGTGGCTTACACTGGCTCTCTACAGATGACTCTGGAGACAAAGATGAATCTGTGTAAGCTTGGCCGAGAGAGCATGTCTGAGGCGGAGAACATCACAGAAAGCAGCGGACTAGTCGGGTAGGACAGGCTTTTTTCATGAATGTGTGTCTCTTTGTGTGTGTGTGTGTGTGTGTGTGTGTGTGTGTGTGTGTGTGTGTGTGTGTGTGTGTGTGTGGCTATTTCGAGTGGTAGAATGAAGCTCTTTTCACTCCTGCGGTCACGATTGACAGTGAATAATGATGAATAATGAGCCTTTAAACAAGGACACTGCTGGAAGGAAGCTCTCTCTCTCTCTCTTTCTCATTTTCTTTCAATCCCTTCCTTTACTTTATCTCTCATTACTTCCCTCAGTCTGTCAACACAACCACACTATTGATCAAACCAAATGCAATATGAGAAGATGTTCACAAATGTTCAAGAAATAATATAATCTATTAATAATACTGATATTATGGGGTGGTGGTAGCTCAGTGGGTAGGATACTTGCCTCCAGACCAAGAGGTCTTGGGTTTGAATCCTACCTTCAGCACCTCCACTGGGTCCCTGAGCAAGACCCTTAACCTCAAGTTGCTCCAGGGAGACTGTCCCCTGTAGTTAGAGAATGGAAGTCGCTTTGGATAAAAGCGTCTGATAAATGCCATAAATGTAAATATATTATTAAATGACTCTTCTGCCAAGCCGTGGAGATTATTAACAGTGGGCTATGGTTGCCAAATAACATGACAGTCAATCCTCCAGTAGTATTTAATAACTTAATGCTGATACAGCCATTGTAGAATCTAAATTCAATCATCCAGAAGTTTGGAAACCCAGAAACCCATTTTTCCCCAATTCTGCAGACAAATATTGTGCCTTAAAATATGCAGAAGGGTGTTTTTTCTCTCGCATTGTAGAAGATGTGGATGTAGCATGCCATTTGACCTTGAACACTGCAGACTAGAATCTGCTGCACTACGAAGCTTTAAACCCTGTTGAGCCGCAGACCTACACACCTACACTCACTCCTCCTGTTTTGCAGCCTTCACTTGAGCCACACAGCACAACTGACTGGAAGAACGAGGTTTGAAATTTGTCTTTGGGTGTGTAGATCATATAGCGTAGGCTGCAGTCTTAATCACCTACTGTCCTACTTGACATTATGAAGTTACAGCATGTCCTGAAAGTGATCTCTTCGTGTGTGTGTGTGTGTGTGTGTGTTAGCTCCAGGCCTAGGGTGTGTATCATTGCAGACAGTGATGAGGAGTCATCCAGTGCTGGCTCGTCTGATGAGGAGGAGCCCCTGCCTTGGGAGCCCCCGGGCACTCTGGGAGAAAAGAGCACACCCCCTGGAGCTGAAGGGTAATAATCCTCTCTTCTCTTTGGCTCCAGCGTTCAGCACTGACCCCAGATCAGGACTTTCATATTCTGGGGTTCTTTCAAGCTGTTGTAACCTTGAGGTTCAATCAGGCCTGATATTTTAATCATAAACTCAAATGTAGCCTGAGAACATGCCGCCAAAGGCCAGCTCCATCCTCCAGCTTCGACTTGACTGTTGCCAGGCAAAATTCTGCGCACAACATACTGAACAAAACAACACATTCCTAATGATGACAAGTTCATCTGATCACTGATATAAGTGATCCTATAGACACACACACAGTTTTATTTTACCCTATTTATATTCCTAGATTATATAGTAATTATACTTGGTACACTTGGTATTACTGTCAATACCTGCTGCTATCAAATGTGCACTCCAATATGTACCTGTATGTATATCCACAGTGTTCATACTCTGTACATAATATATACATACATATACTGTATAGTGTACTTTTCATACTGTACTGTTGTTGTAGAGTTTTTATGCTATTGTTTTTTCTGCTCTTACCTCCACTTTCTGCCATAGCATAACATTTTGTAATAAAGGTGTATCTTATCTTATCTTATAGCAGTGTCAAAGTAGCCTGCAATAATGTCATATCACTGATAAATTAAGATACACAAAGACAGTGAATAGGTCAGTTATCACCTCTACAAAATGACATTTGAAATCCATTTTAATGTACGTGTTCATCCATAAACGTGTTCAACATTCAAAATGTTTTCACTCTTGAGAAATTTGCCATAATTTATTGTAGTCCTAGTGGACCTCAGGGCCAGCCACATGAGCGATTCCGGTAACCGCCGCTGAATGTGTGCAGTATAGAAGAATTAGTCGAGAGAATTCTAACGCAAGAAAAAAACCTAGAAAAGGTCAGAGGCAGAATAAGAAAGCGAAATCCCAACAAACATTGAAGAAATGATGTACCATCGAAGCAAAACAAAAGAGGCATACCACCCTATGTTATTGCATCTTCATCTTGTTGATTTTGGGAAGCGTTAATTAATATTGAAGTTGTAGTTTTGTCAGTGTTCGACTTGTGTCTCTTTCTCTACAGGCATGGCAGTGGAAGCACCAGCAGGAAAATCCTGCGCTTTGTGGACAAGATCGCCAAGTCTAAGTATTTCCAGAAAGCGACTGAGAATGAGTACATAAAGAAGAAGATAGCAGAGGTCTCCAACACTCCCCTGCTTCTCACTGTGGAGGTGCTGGAACTGTCTGGAACTCTGGCCGTCAATATTCCACCTCCCCCTACAGACCGGATATGGTACTGATGACCATTGAATGATCATTTTTTAAAAGAACGTTCCTTGTTTTTCTTAGTTTTTTGTTTCTCCCGAGTACCATTCGTAAGGTTTGTGTGTTTTTGTGTACCACAATTGATTATAATCATAATTACATTTTTATTGGTGTCTTAATTACTTTCAAAAACGACTGTTTCCCAACCTCTCTTTATCCCAGTGTTCACACTATAGAGGCAACAGGACATTGCATGTGCCGTGAAAGCTGAATAGTGTGAACACAGCATTAGAATTACACAGACTGTTCGCCTATAATGCTGATAAATGTAAATGACACAGTTCAAAAAGTGGAAACACTGATTAGACAGAGCTAATCTGCTGTAGGCTGAACAGACATTTAGATGTAAATATGTTGTTTTTTGTGACATCACAGAAGCAATCAACTCCAATCAGGTTGTTTTTACTGTGTAGGTTCCAAATATGGCCCATTTATTTACATAAATCAAATGATTTTATTAAAATAAATGGAATTTTGGATATTTTGGAAATGGATATTGACCAAAAAGTTTAAGTGAATGTTTTGTATGTACGTATTATGATGCACTCCTGTGGCTCTCTGTGTAAAGGTACAGTTTCCGTGTGCCCCCGAGGCTGGACCTCCGAGTGAAGCCCATGCTGGGCGAGAGAGAGGTCACGTTCACTCATGTCACTGAGTGGATAGAGAGGAAACTGCAGTATGAGTTTCAGGTCAGTACTCACACCCACTCATAAACATTAAATGTCAGTATTCAGCGCTTAGTCTTGACTATGCAGTAAACATCCATAATGCAGCAGCCTGAAGGTGCTGCTTCAACTGCATTGATTATGCAGTGATATTTAGCAAATTTTGCGCTCATCGATTGGCCATTTTTTCAAATGTGGCAATAAAAGCATGTTTTTTATACCACTGGATAAAATTATTATACTACCGGATAAAAACAAAACAGTCATGTTTAGTAAGGATCAAATTCGAGGATTGGAAGTTGCAGTTCTTTGCACTTCTCTGTTTTAATTTTGGATCTATGCTGGAGTTTAATGATGTTAATAGACACGTAAGTGCACTCACATTGCTGCTTCTATACTTACAGTAAAACATAGTAGCATAGTTAAGAGTAGGGGGTAGTAGTCGAGTGGGCAATGCCTTCGAATGCCCCCCTTGCTGCTAGCACTGTAAGAGCGTCATCCACAGGCCCCCTTTACTAAGATTCATTGTGTAAACACCAGTTCCTGCAAACTTCCTTCATTTTGTTTCATTCATTTCGATTGACAACTGATTTGCTTTGAAATGTTTGTTAGAGCAAACCATGTGTTCATGTGTTCATTTAACCCACACAGCAGTTTTCTAACTACTGTTTTCTCCGATGTGTGCAGAAAGTGTTTGTAATGCCCAATATGGATGACCTGTACCTGCCCCTAATGTCCTCTGGGATGGACAGTGCTTCTGTCTGCCAACATTCCTCAGGGGAAAACCAGGACGAGCAGGAGAGCGCGGGTTTGGACTAAAACCTGGACTCTGGGACGTGAAGAAAGGGGCACATGTGGTTATGTGGGTAGTTTGCTGCACCTCTGTGTAAAATAGCCACAAAGCTGATGGTTGATCCTTCATGGAAGATCATCAGCTGCTGTGATATCAGACTCTTAAACATCTAGAATAAGCTTCTATGGACCAGAAAAAGCAATGATTTCTGAAGACAATATTCAGTAATAATCAGATACACCATGTCATTGACACAATGCAGGGCCAGCAATCTGGGATCAGAAATTCTCATCTAGAGGCATATTCCAAAACATGAATATGTATCAGCATCACGCATTAATACGACTTCCTGTTACACCATTCGAAGAAAACCTGTTTCCTTCTGAGTTGGGTGGATTTTCATGTGTTAGTTTGTAGCAGTTCTGCATGTCTTTGTAACATGGTGTTCATGGACAATAAAGAATGAGTGGAAATGTGAGATGGCTGTTAGAAATACACACAGCTTGAAGCAGGAGGAGATGTACACTCGGTTTCTGAGATTTCAAAAAGACCTTTTATTTTTCATTACATGCCGGTTAGTGAAGAAAACATGGCACCTCACAGCTTCTCCTCTGACGCAGGCTGAGGTGCTTTTTTCAGCAGGTGTTTCTTCTGAGGGCCCTGGAGAGAGAAAGGACGGAGAAGACTTCTGTTTTAAACACTTCTAACTGTAATTCAGTAGTGAGCTGATACTGAGTGATGCCAAATTCTGCAAATTACAAAGAGCTTCATTAAATCATCCCCTGTATCTTCAACCTTGGGAAACAGCTGTGACTTACCATGAAGGCAAACTTCTCCTGAGCTGTCTGGAAGCGCCCGTGGCCGAACTTAGAGGTGGAATCAATGAATTTGAGCTCAATGGGCTCCTTGGCCTTGCGTGAGGTTTGCATAAGTAGGGACTAAAATACAGTTTTTGCAAAATTAAAATGGTGTCAGTTTAACAATAGACTATAAATAAAGGCACATGCAATAGTAGACATTAAAGGGGCCATATTCTGTTTTCTAGTATTTTACTACTTTTGATGGGGTTTTTTGTTTCATTTTATGGACAAAAATGGTAGAAATTCACTTTTTATCTCTTAGAATTTGTTACTGTGCCTTTAAGAACAATATAAGTAAATAAGCCGTGTTCTAGTTGACTGCTCTATTTTGTGCCTCATTCAAAAAGAAATCCAGGCTGAACCATTTCGTGAATGGACTTAACCCCTGCAGGCTGAAAGAGCCTATCAGTGTTCACATACTACATTATAAAATACTACATTTGAAATTTCAATTCATTTGTTTTTACATGATATGGGCCCTTTAATGTTTAAAAGTGAGTAATATGTGAAAGTACATAGATTCCAAAATTTGCATCAAATCTGTTGTAAGCCACTTTCATTAGTACATTACCTTTCTGAGAGTTAGCACTCGTTTCTTTGCCCCAACCACGCAGCCTTTCACCATCACAAAGTCATTGTTCACCTCGCCGTATCGAGGGAAGCCTCCCTATTGGTGGAAACCATCCAAAGAGCCAAGGTTGTTTTTTTATTAAATGTTCAGAAGCAAAATCAATAAGGCAATCTGATTGGATGAAGTAAGACTGGGTCATGGAAACAGAACAACAATAACGGAAGTCAGTTATTTTTTCCCAAGATGTTCATTACCAGTGGAGTGATGGTCTTCTGGGTCGTGTCGTAGTTAGTGGAGGCGTTGTTGCAAACCACTTTACCTTCCTGAACATGAATGCCTTTCCCAATACGGAAAATCTGAAGAAAACATTTCAACGGGTGAAAAATACTGAAATATTTTGGTCTGGTAAGTTTGTGTTCTGTTAACACAAAGTCAGTACAAATATGAGACCTTTTTGTTCAGCTCAGTTCGGTGGTGGTAGCCCTTCTGGCCGGCGCGGGCGATGGTGTAGCCTACACGGGCCGGATGCCAGGCCCCGATGCAGGCCACCTTCCTCAGGCCTTTATGAGTTTTCCTGGGCAGCTTTTTGGTGTGCCAACGGCTAGTCACCCCTGGAAGTGCAGGGGAAATTAAGCTTTAAAGCTGAAGTTTGGTTAAAATTTGTACAGTTTTACATTTAACCCAAATATCGTGGATCAGTCAAGATTTGTTTGGGGTCCAAAATGTCCTCCTTTTGTTCTGCACTACAGCAGGTAACAACTAGTGAAAGCTTGTGTCCCAAAAATTGGCAGCAGACAAACTGGACATTTAATTCATCATTCACTAGCTTTGCACCTCAGTGAGTTGTTTAGTCATCTCAGACTTATGGAGTGTGTCAATGATGGAAATGTCTCCATGTTCAAGTATGAACCAAGTATGAACAGGCGCTGAGGTCACTGCTAACTGATGGAATATGAGTTTCTATTGAATTACCACTATTTTACCATTATCAACATTACACATGAGATAAGTTCACTAGTAAATACTATATATGTACCAGAGATGTTCAAAAGTCATTCTGACCAAGTCCAAGTCAAGTCTCAAGTTTTTGAGTGGCAATGTTTACAAACAGCGACTCTAAATGTGGGATGTTTGAGCAGTAAATGTTTAGAAGATATGCTTATTGACCACGCCCCACGATTACAATTGGTTGTTACTAAGCAGGGGGCGGGGCTGCATGCTGTTATATGCCCTCACCAACATGGAGGATTTGCCTTAAATGATCTTAAATCTAAATGTTAAATATGAAAAATATATCTAGCACTCTAAATGTGAAACTCCGCAGTTCCATAGGGCTTGGTGACACGTTTCCAACGACCCCCTCGAAAACCGTTATTAGCTGAAAACCGTTCATCTCGGACAAAAGTAATGGGACACCGGTGCGAGGTATACGCTTTTCGGGTCGTTGGAAAGAGTGCGAGATATAAATAAATAATTCCATGAAATGAGCATGGTTTACGAGTAATGACTCCCGAGTCACAGCAATGAGTCCAAGTCACGTCTCAAGTCATTGAGGGTAAGTCAGAGTCTCAGACTCTTGAGTCCCCATCTCTCACACAGAGTCTTTACAAGGCTCCAAGTCAGGACATTTGGAGCATCATCAGGTCAATCGAAAAGATGTTGCTGACATAGCAACCACTAAATGATGATTTAGGTTTGCAGTCTGAATTAATTAAGCCTCGTAGCTTCTGTACAAAACAATTGATGCAGACGTCATGGGCAGAATGTCTTGGTTTCCTGACTGCAATCAGGGTGAGAGGACAATAACCCTGAACTGGACTAAACTGCACTGTTCATGCAGAGCTTCCCTTACAAAACCACAAGCCATGAAATAATGGTTTTAAGGAGATTCTACCAACGTCGTAATAATGTTAGAAATCTCTTGAGCTGTTCATTGAAGGGGATGCAGTGTGTGTGGTAAAGGCAGGTTTTCCAAGACTCAGAAAGGATGAGTCATTGAGAGAAAATATCCTGTCATAAATGGTACCCTTCATGCCATGGCCTTTGGTGACCCCAATCACATCGATCATCTCATCCTGGTAGAAGACAGAGGACACAGGCACTGCTTGCTCCAGCCGTTCTCTGGCCCAGTCCACCTTCTCTGCTATTGTGCCCCCGTTCAACTGAATCTCCATGATGTGGGCCTTTTTCTGTCTCAGGTGCAGCAAGCGCATCTGCACAGAGAGACACAAACACTCTCACTAAGGATGGACGCTAGGATGCACCACTAGAAATCCTGACCTCTAGAAAATACTATAATAATGGGCCCCTAATAACATGTTATATTCTCTAAAGCCCCTCTGTCAGACTTGGACACATGGAATCATCCTGCCTACGTGTGCTGTTTTCCAGTAGATGTCTTGGGGAAACCATACATTTTTTTACATTACAGTCATATGGCAGACTCTTTTATACAAAGGGACTAACAATATGACGACACACCCAAGTTTCACAACCATGTGAGAGCCAAAGGAGAGTCAATAGAGCCAAAGGAGAGTCTATAGTGCTAAATCTTTATGTAAGAGTGCATTAGTTACATTATCTTCAAACTGGACTGTATGGAAGATGTATGGATTGTATGGAGTGTTTTGAGCTCTTGTGTAGGATATGCTTACTATGGGACCTAAGAGCCTGTATAAAAATCGGATAATTATATTTTGGGAATTGATTCAGAATCTTTTTCAAGAGAGAATCCCATGATATGGGCCCATTGAGTTAAATAACATACATTTTTAACAATCCTTACTCTATAAAGCAAAACACTGTGCCTAATAATTGTGTGCCAAAATGAAAAGTAGCATAAAAGAGTTTGACAGGGAGCATATAGCATGAAATTGCATTGCTGCAAGAGCTGTTTCATAGTTTATTAATAACTGAATCAAGTGTATACATGATCCCCCCATTGGGACAATCTCCTCCACCTAAAGAAAAAACATTGAATTAAAAAAATCTGTCTGTTATGAGAGTGTTTGGTGTGTAATGGCCATGTAACTCTGGGCTATGAGTAAGCACTGTCAGCTTCTATTCAGTGGCTTATTTTTAAACTGCCATTTGAAACCGCAGTCTCATGCTAACGTACATACTGGGGGACTTGTGTCATGAGCAGAGGTGTAATGGACTGTTTATCTATAGCATGAGATCAAAAAGAGTGCAGTCCTGTGGTTTAATACCAGCTCTGTTACAGATTCAAAGCCACAGCCTTGCACTTATAAAAATAAAGGTGCCAAAAGAGGAATCTTTGGAGGAATTCCCTTTTTTGGTTCTTAAAAAACCTTTCAATGAGTGGTTCTTAAAAGATCCATCCATTGATACGTGAGCTCAAAGTTTAAATAACCTCCACATCATGTAAGTGTTCGGTACGAAGGTATTCCGAAACCCATAGGCCCAGATTAAGAACCATTGAAGTCCTTTATTTCTGGATTTGACATGCACTTCGCTTTGGTCAGTAATTTAATAGATATGAGAATATCTACAGAAATATTTTTTTCAAAGTGTACTTTTGCTTATATGATTATGTAATGTATATTATTGCGATTTATGCCAAATGTCTACCTCAACTAATTGTGTTTTTAACTTTTTTTAACTTAAAAGTTTTGTTATTCTTTAGGCCACACGCTGCTAATTTTAGATGTTAAAAAAATACCACTCATTCTAGAACTGTGGCTGTATGGAACTACTCACTTTAAAGTACTTATTCTGGTTTCGAATGTGGAGATTCTGTGTTTTATGAGAGAGTTATATCAACCAGGGAAGTTACCTGTGAATGGACAATGACCCTAATCACAGAGCAGTATTTCTTCATTTGGGAAAAGTCCTTCTCCAGCTGCTTTTTGCCCGTTTCGTCCTGCCACTTCTTGCTGTATTTAGTGAAAGCCTTCTTCTTACTCTTGTACCTGAAGAGGAGGCCAGATTATTGTTCCTGGTAAGTCACTGTTTTCTATAGTGACATTCTATAGTATCTTTCTATAATACAGAAAGAAAGAATGTAGATCCATATCTTTGCTTTGCATTTTATGACTTTGCCTACTGAAGAGGTGTGATTAGATTTGAATGTCAAACATGGAATCTGCGAAAAAGTACAAACACACCAGTTTTTGTAGAATCTACGCTTGCATTCATCACTAATGTGCTCAGCGAAAATGCTCTTGAATTGGCGCAGGCCCTTCAGGGCGCGGATGTATCCCACCAGTCCCACTACGATCACCGGAGGGGTCTCTATAATAGTCACAGCCTCCACCTCCTCTCGCTTTGACATCTCTGTGACAGAGAAAAGAGGGACACTGGAACAGTCTGTTGAAACTAATACATACTTCTAACAATTTTACTGTCAAAAACTGTAGAGACAGATTAGAATAAATGATGGCCTAACAAGTTTTATGGTCCCTTTAAAACGGGTTGTCAACTACATTTGTCCAAAGGCCAGAGTTTTCCTCGACCAGCAGACACTGTAAGGCCAGATGCTCTCCTAAAATAAAACACAATTAATATTGTATCTTAAGTAATATATTATTCTTTGATATATTAATTTTCCTTCCAAATTTCTGTTATTTTTTTAGCCTTTGTCAGTGTTAACAGACTCATATTACATGAAACTTTAAAATTGGTCGAAACAAACTCGGATATTTCAGGGTAAACACACAGATAATCAAAAACTCAAAATAAGAAAGTTAGTTCACTGTCCTCAGACAAGATAAACAACGATTCATGCCGAAGCACCGTTTCAGCTTCCTTATATATGCACTAGAGGTGGGCATAGATTAATTTTTTTAACGCCATTAACGCCAAGATTCCAATGAGATTAACGGCGTTAAAAAAATTAATTCCACGCAATTATATAACGACAATATAGGGCATAATTATTTCCTTTAATGTGGACACAAGCGGAAGCGTCTGTCGTTGCTAAGCAACCATCAGCCGCGCTCTCTCACTCTGTCCGGGGGAGAGACAGAGACAGGTTTAAAACGTGCGTGAACTGGACAAGTCACTGAAATAGCAAGGTGAAATTCATCATAGCTTGCACATATCCGGGGGGTGCGTTTTTATGTGCATCTCCGCCGCATCTCGGACCGATGGCCGTTTTCCAGATTGGCAGTGCATCCATAGAGGTCCATTCATTTTCCTTCGGGGGGCCGAATGTGGCCGATCACAGACGATCACTGCTTTAAAAGCGTGCAGAAGACGAAACGGAAACTCAGAGGGGATCGTGCCTTTGCTGTAGCCGCCCCGAAAATTTGGAATGTGTTGCCTTTGCACATTAGACAGGCTTCTTCTGTTTCTGATTTTAAATCTCTTTTAAAACACTACATTTATTCCTTGGCCTTTTTATGTAACGTTTGATGTTGCGTGATTTTACTGTGTATGTTCACCTTTTATGTTTATTTATTTATCTATGCTTTTATTTTATTTTTATATAGTATTCTTTTATATTGTATCATGTACAGCACTTTGGTCCTTTGTGTTTACAAAAGTGCTTAACAAATAAAGTTGGATTGGATTGGATAAAATGCTTTAAAGTGATTGTGGACCTGAAGTCTGCTTGCCTGGCATGAATTATTTCAACTTTTAGAGCCACATACAACATACTTTCGTCCATTTTTTGTCAGAGTCAGAAACTACATAAGCAGGTCTATGAGAGATTTTACAAAGGGGCAAATATTAAAAATATCTTAACATCTCATTGATTTGTAACATCATGATCACTAAACAACAAAAAATACATAACTACTTCAAATTCTATAATGTTAAAAGCTATAGAATTCTTCTATTCCTGATCAGGACTGTGAGGGCATTTCAAGCCACAGACTGACTGACAGGGGGTTTTAAGCTTTTGTTTTCTAGCAGGAGTTTAAGAAACGTATAGAACAATGCTAATTGGTAGGTAGGTGCTACTTGTATTTGTTAGCTACATTCACATTGTTTTAGAGAGCTGAGGTATGAGTTTGGGGACATTTTTACGTTTATAGTTGCTGACTCACTCATGCCAGTGCGATGCACTTCCCTCAGTGTGTGGGTCATGCCGGCCTTGTAGCCCAGGAAGGCTGTGAGGTGAACAGGCTTTTTGGGGTCATCTTTGGGCCAGCTGCGCACCTTCCCACGATGCTTCTTGCTCCGTTTATGGGGCAGGAAGCCCATGTGCCCGTGGCGAGGGGCATGGAATTTACGGTGAGACTATGAGGACAACAAACTATCACACATTAGTAACCAGGTCTTCAAGCACTTTGAGGACAGAACATTGTCAAAATATTCTCTGTGGAAAGTGCTTCGATTATGTAACTGAAATATACCAAACCTAACTATCCTCAATTTTGATTAAATTCATATAATATCTGAGCTACACAATCTTTAATAATTTAAAGAAATGATTTTTAAAACCACAGTTATCTGATGATTCTGACCTAAAGCATGTGAAATGTGTTGATTAATCATGTGATATTCTTCGAATATTTCATCGGGATTTAAGATCGCCCCACATAATTCAGCATAATTTTGCAATAAAACAAATAAGTCAAGACTAAAATAGGTTCCTTTAAGACTTCTTAAAGGTTCTGAGTACTAAAACTAAATTTTATTTAGAAAAAATAAAATTCATCGTTAAAAATTGTCCTGAAAATGTTGAAAATATTGGGATTTTAAAGCAGTAATCAAGCAAGTCGCTAGTCATTCTACACAGACAGTGACCACATGGAAAACACGTTGACACTGTGTCACCTCTACAAGTTTTCCTGTTCATTTTCTTCACCCCAACCCCAACATACCTCAGCTTAAGGTTAGAGGTCATCACGCTCAGCTCTCTACAGCCCTTACAAATAATACAGTGCTGAAAGACCCCCTAAGACAACTTTAAGGCTAGAAAATCGGAGAGATCACTGACCATGGCTGTCTTTGCAGTCCAGGCACAAGGCAGAAAGAGACAGCGTCAAGTGGTGTTCTAAGACTCATGCTTAAGACGACCACTCTAAATTGGTGGCTGGCCCAGTTAAGGGGCAGTATTGCTTTTCATAGGACAACGGTGCCAAGTGGTGACATTAACAGTGGGAGGGGGCATTAAGTTGGAGCCAGTAATGGTGGATGTCCCATTAAAACTCCAAGATGGGGATGGAAATGGCTGGCAACCTAATATATTACTTCATCAGTCATATGAATCTACCGCTCTGATGAAACTACACTTACGTATTTCAAAAGTATACAGACAACTTATGAAAAGCTAATCGTGGCCAGTAGAGGATATTTAAAAGTACATTATACTGGACTTTTACCTGACACTGGCACTGTTTGGGTGTATGTAAAGGTCTGAAAATACTATTCAAAAAAAGAAGAGACCGCATTATTGTTTTTTTTTCTGGTTATTGCTTTTGTAATTTGTGGGAGTGTGTCTGTGTAAAATGTGCACGTCACTTCTTTTATACACTACTGATGTTCAGAGCATAGTG
Organism: Hemigrammopetersius urotaenia; assembly: GCA_037974485.1. Classification (NCBI taxonomy): domain Eukaryota; kingdom Metazoa; phylum Chordata; class Actinopteri; order Characiformes; family Alestidae; genus Hemigrammopetersius; species Hemigrammopetersius urotaenia. Next base: position 10,995,855 of record JBBPDC010000028.1, read on the forward strand.
TGTGCATATGTGAGCTCTATTTTATCCCATCAGTAAACTGAATCAAGAGAGAAGCTGCTGTAATACAGCTCATAAAATAGCTGCTATACAAACACTACTGTACTTACACATATGGAGGCATTTTTTATTTTTTACTCTTAACTCACACTGCAATAGTTCATAAAAGAACAGCAACCTGGAGCAAATTGTACAAACAATGAACAGAAAAAAGGCGCACCCGATCCACAACGTCGGACTTATCTGGCAGACGGTGCTTCCTAACCTCTGTCTCTGCCTCTGATTGGCTTACGCCAGCAGTGGCAGTAATACACTGAAAAGTTGTCAACCACAATAAAAAGAAGAGGAATTTGTATTTTAGTTTAAAATTAAAGTGTACTGCACATAGTGAATATCACTGCACCAAAGACATTCCAGATATGTTATCTTCAAAACCTTTGTGGCTAGAGAGAGAGAGAGAGAGAGAGAGAGAGAGAGAGAGAGAGATGGATGGATGGATGGATGGATGGATGGATGGATGGATGGATGGATCGATCAGCCTTTTTGTAAATACAGTATCAGGGCGCCTGACCATTACACGAACAGGGACATTAATGACATTCAAATACATAGACTTCAATATGGAGTTGGTCCCTCCCCTGCAGCTATAATAACTTCCACACTTCTTGAACAGATTTCTACAAGATTTTGCACTTTTGTGGGAATTTGCCCATTCATGCCGTAGAGCATGTTGGATGAGATCGGCCTGGCTCGCAATCTCTGTTCCAGTTCATCACAAAGGTGTTGTATGGGTTTGAGGTCAGGGCTCTGAACGGGCCAGTCAAGGTCTTCCACACTGAACTCCTTCAGCCATATCTTTATGGAGCTTGCTTTGTGAACTGGGACACAGTCATGTTGGAATAGAAAAGCTTCCCCAAGCTGTGTCCACAAAGTTGGAAGCATGGCATCCAAAATGTCTTGGTATGCTAAAACATTAAGATTGCCCTTCACTGGAACTTAGGGGGCATCTGAATTCAACACTTTTCAATTCTGTCTCAATACTTCTTCCATATTGTGTACACCGCTTGGTTTCAGCCCTCCCTGGTCAGAACAATAACAAGGACATCTAGTGGCAAAAGCTATAACGTTTTGTTGCCAATGACCTTTTCCCTTCGAACTATTCATAGTCGAAAAAAATAATAAACTGGTGACATTGCTACTTTGTTTGGTGGGTTTTAACATTTAACAACACTGTTAAACCATATTAAACCTTAAACTGTGTTCCAAATGTGTATTCCCCACGTGTGACATGTCCTCCATGTCGCTAGAGGCGCGCATGCGCAGTGTGGAAAGAGGAGAGGACTTGAGGTCGAACAGGATTTTATTCACTGTGCAATTTGTTTCGTCTCAAAATGCCGAAGGATTATGATAAAGATGCGTACCCCGAGCCACCACGTCGAACTCCACTCGCGGATAAGCAGACGGCGCTTCCTAACCCTGCTTTAATTTTGTCCAATGTGTTTTATTATTCCGTCGATCTCCCTGTGACTACATTCAGAAGTGAGTGCTACCTGCTAGGCTAACTGTGACCTGTCCGTTCTGGGAGGGACGCGCTGTAGTATATTGCTCTTTATATTTAAAATTTAACACCATTAAAGGATTTCGATGCATCCGTTATGTCTGTGACAGCATTTGTTGCAAACTGACCTTACTAGCTTGGTAATGCAATATATTAACAAAAGTATTGGGACGCACCGACCTTTAATGGCACGGCATTCAAATACTAGACTTTAACACGGAGTTGACTCCCTTTGCAGATATGACAGCTACCACTCTCCTTGGAAGGCTTTTCACAAGATTTGGAATGTTTTTGTTGGTAACTTGTGCCTTAGAACATTTATGAGATCAGGTGCTGATGTTGGACGAGAAGGCTTGGCCCGTTTCTGTTCATCCCTAAGGTTTTGGATAGGGTTGAGGTCAGAGCTCTGTCGGGTCCAATCAAGTTACTAACATGGCTTTGAATGTATTGGTGTGCTGAAGCATTAAGATTGCCCTTGACTGGAAGTAAGTCACCTCAACTCTGAAATCAGATGTGTCGCAATACTTTTGTCCGTGTAGTGTATCAACAAGCCGTCTCCACAGACATCAACTGCGAGGCCAGCGATTTAAGATTTCACTTCACACGCAGATACCTCTCAGCTCAGATAACTTTCACTGATTGTGGTTTTTCTTGCTTGTCACTGTAACTTTCACTCCGTTGATTTCTTCGTATGCACATAAAAGACGGGGTAGAATTACAGAAATATGGACAAAAGTATTTCTGTCCAGCATCAGTGTCTGATCTCCGATAGTTCAATTCAATATCGCCATGACTGTGTGCATGTACACAATTACCAATGCACTGAAATGAAACAAAAGATTTAACAAGTAAATACACAAATTAAACTATAAAAATACCGTAGTAAATACAAATACAGAAATTTCCCACAGAAACACTCCACAATCTTGTGGCAAGCCTTCCAAGGACCTGCTATAGCTGCAAATGGGGCGACCAACTCCATATTAAAGTCTATGTATTTGAAAGCAATGTAATTTAAGTCATTGTTGGTCTAATAGTAAGGAGTCTTAATCCTATTGTATTTTACAAATTGATGGCTGGGCAAGGTGTGATCAGTTTTGATTAAAAAACAGTTTATCTTGTTTAACGTAGGCACTTTCAGTACAGTGGCTGGCATTAATGACCATATTCTGCATTTCCACAATGTCTTTCATGCAGCACCACCTCTAATTTAAGAACCCTTTACCACTTTTAACAAAAATGGAAATTCTCCTTTAAATTACAGCACAACTGTGGACATGTTGTACAGTGGACATTTTTGAACAGCCTTCCCTACATAGGCCTACAAAACCAAATATCTTTTCTTATTTTCTTCTTCTAGATGCTATCGACAGCATCCGTAACAAGAACAAATTTTACTACTACCACCAGCGCTTTCGCCGCGTGCCGGAGCTGATCGACTGCCGAGAGGGCGACTACGTCTGCTTTTATGAAGCAGAGATGCAGTGGCGGAGGGATCAGTAAGCACTCATAGTCTCCTGTTATTCTCCATCATGTGTTTTGCTTTCATTCTGATGTCTGAACTTTTGTTTGTAGTAAGGTAGACCAGGAGATTGTGAAGGTCGTTCAGGAGCGTGCTCGTGCCTGCCAGCAACGTGAGGGTCCGAGCTACAAGGAGAACTGTCTCAAGGAACTCAAACAGTTTGAACAGGTCACCAGTGCTTACCAATCACGCTGTAAGTACAGTCTGTCCGTTCAGCCAGATTGATCTTGCAGATATTTGAGTTATGCCAACTTCTGTTAACCTGTACCGATTTCCCTATGCATTCATCTTAAGCTCCAGTCAGTTTCCACTTTCATTTAACACTTCTCTGTTTGACCATTCAGAGCGGTGTCCACTTAATCAGCAGGCCAAAGTCTCTGCTCCAGTGAAGCACCCCTGATCATGTGACTTTGTTTCAGATGGAGAGCTCGGAGCTTACGCCAGTGGAAAAAGGTGTTTGATGAAGCAGAAGGAGAGGATGATGGCAGAGGCACAGAAGGCATAAACTTAGATGTTCCAACTCTGTCCTCCTTTCTCCAAGTGTAAACATGTAAAATAAATGTTTATTGTAAAATTTCTATTGATCCCTGATTGTTTCTGACTGAAGTCCATTTAAAAGGGCCCTTAATTCTTGTTCCAGTTTAGGGAACATGGGCCTCAATGAAATTGTGTGCAAGGATTTGTTTATACATTGAAGTATGTTGAGTAAGAGGTCATGAGACACTGCAGCACCAATCTGTTCTCAATACAATATACTAAATAAGTTTCTCACTTATTGCACCTAAGGATTCTCAAACTAATTGGCTGGTCCTCTTCAGTGCAGTTCCTCCTCATCCAGCATCTTAAACTCAGAATCCAAAAAAGATAGTAGTAGTAGTACAAAACAAGCAGCATCCTAGCAAAAAGGGACTGCATTTACTTCAGATGATTTCCTTAGAAAGCCTGTAATTGATTACAACCTGAATTCCAGAAAAGTTGTGATGTACTTTAAATTGAATAAAATGAAAACTAAGACTTTCAAATCACAAGTTATTGTATTTCCAGGACAATGAAAAATGTCTGTTTAAACATTTATCCATGTTATGCACAAAATGAGCATCTGACCATAAAACACTTTTCCATGTTGAAATCGTTCATTCTAACTTAACTCGCAGGACAGGACTATGGCTTCCTTTTTGCATGATAGAGCTTTAGTTGGCAGTGTATGGTTTACAGGCAGTGGTTTATAGAAGTATTCCAGGGCCCATTTAGTAAGTTCACTGACAATTATGCTGAGTGGCAGTGTGAGGCCCAGAAGACCACGGGCATCGGTCTTGGCCCTTACAAAGGTTTTTTTTTTTTTTTTTTTTAAAAAGTACTCCACAATCTTAACACACTTTCACAGATTGAGACTGCCTCTCCATGACAACTCTTTCATAGCTAATCATGTTAGACCCAATATCAAACAAAATTCCTAGATGTTCTCCCAGCTGAATCCTATTACACTCTCCTGATTTTTTTAAGCCATTTGTTGCAACCGCACTAACTTTTTGGGGATCTGTAGCAGGCCTCAAAAATTGAAGTGAGCTCATTTAGTGGAGAACATGACCCAGTTTGAATGTTGTGAATAAAATATTGACTTCTGATTTCAAGTCTCATTCCGATTTAAAGAACTTCTCCAGAATTTGGGTAAACGCAGTGGTTTCATTTTACTACAACTGTGAAACACTACCACCCCCACTACTTGGCTGTCAATCTTCAAGTTCAGTTACACATTACTTCAATTAAAGCTACATCAATAAAGGCAAACACAAGTGAAGTAACTTCCAGGACTTTATTACAGTCATTTGTACAAAACTTAGGAAGTTGCCTGAAGAGCAGCCTGGCTCCTCTGCACCGAGACCCTGGTGTGAGTTTTGGCCAGATGATCAGTGAATTCCTGGGGAAAGAAGAGAAACTGTAAATTCAGGAGTCCACAAAAGAAACTTTACTTTAGCAATAAGACAAATAAATTACCTGGTAAGGAGACTTTGTGAACACAGTTTCCTTCCAGAGATCAGGGGTCAGGTAGCTGTAGGTCTTGGAGATGGCATCAAAAGTAGCCTTGGCTGCAAACCGGGAAAACAAAGGAATCATGAGTAAGGCAGTAAGCTCAGCAATAAGTCGTGCTCAATGTTTATAAGTGGCATGTCGAGCACAAAGAGGGAACAGAAATACCAGAGTACATACTTCTGTCGTGCATTTACATACTCGTTCCTTTCCTCCCGTAAAATGTCAAATACACCACAGATGAGGTGCAGCCGACCAGAGCAGGGAGAACATGCACAACGTCAAGCACTGGTGTATTCACAAAAAGCTTCTTACCAAAGTTGCCCAGGGTGGCCGTGCAGCCTCTGGCTGAGGTGTAGCAGTCATCGATACCAGCCATCATGAGCAGCTTCTTGGGAACAGGAGCAGACACGATGCCGGTACCACGAGGAGCAGGGATCAGACGCACCAGGACAGAACCACAGCGACCAGTAACCTAACAGGAGTCCAGAAGATCAACATTAAGCTGGGCAATTCTTGAGCAAACACAGTAAATTCAAAAGCCAGTAATCCTTCAGTCTATGACGCACCTTGCAGGGTACAGTGTGGGGTTTGCCGATTTTGTTACCCCAGTAGCCTCTCCTGACAGGAATGATGGACAGTTTGGCCAGGATGATGGCTCCACGGATGGCAGTGGCCACCTCCTTAGAGCACTTAACTCCTAAGCCAACGTGGCCATTGTAGTCCCCAATAGCAACAAAGGCCTAAAGCAGAGCAGACTTTTTAAATACAGGCTCATAACACGTTAACTTGGTGAAAATACGAAGTCAGAAAGGAGTATCACCTTAAACCTTGTGCGCTGTCCGGCCCTCGTCTGTTTCTGGACAGGCATGATCTTCAGCACCTCATCCTTCAGGGCTGAACCCAGGAAGAAATCGATGATCTCAGACTCCTGAAATTAGACAGGAACACAAGATGCTTAGACGCAGCACACATGATCCACAAGAATGACCTGGCAAGGAGCGTTACTAATCATTCTGTATGTTTTACATGGCATATGTAATGTTACAGCAGTGTTCGGCAGTTATGACAAACACAATTGTATGTCGCACCATGGTTCATGGAGAACCTCCTTCTCATCACTGAGACTTTTCTTGTGAAACATATGTACGGTGCAACATCCATCCTGTAAGTTTTCATACACTTTCCACTTAACGCTTAATGTGTGGTCTCAGAGTCAAAATCCAGTCACACTACCTTATTGGCAATTTACTGTATCGTCATTCCTTGCACTACACTCACTGTGAACTGCTTCCTGTACAATAATCATACTTATGGTGAGTATGATACTAATAGTTTAGTAACCATTATAGCAACAAGTAGACAAATAAGAGCAACAAAGAGCTATAAAACAGATAAAACACTCAATACAAAATTAAAACAGTAGTTTGTGTATGTACATTTCCCTGTGGTTCATGGAGAAACGACTCCTCACTCTTTACGTGTACTCAGCTGATAAAAGTAACACTGAACAAAAAGCAGAAGTTTGCATACCTTGATGGGCAGAGAATACAGGTAGATCTCCTCCAGAGACTTGATCTTCATGTCCTTCACCAGACGACCAAGCTTGGTCACGGGCACCCACTGTATAGAAGCACAAAGCCTGTTATAATTACACCTGTAATCGGTCCGTTAACGCAGAGACGGAGGAGAGAGACTGGATACGGACCTCCTTGTCCTCGGACTTTCCTCCGCGGGCTCCACGGCCCCGGCCTCGGCCCCTGCCACGACCACGGCCCCGGCCACGACCACCAGCGCCGAAACCCCCGCGGAAACCTCCTCTACCACCGGCGTCGTCCGCCATTTGCTACAAAAACAAAGCAATAATTTATACAAAAACACAGATGGCTATACACCTATACTTCATGTTGTAACATGAAGGAGGAGAATGCAAGCTAAATCGGAAAATATCATTACCGTACGTTAAAACCAACAACTACAGCCGGAAATCTAAAATGTAAAAATATTACCCGTTGCTGTTCCCTTTGCGTTTATTTATAATCAAGAAATTCAAGAAAAATCAAGAAATTCACCCATTTATACACTGCCCTTTCCCATCCTCATCAACTCCTCGTTTCAATGATTCCCAAATAAAAACCATATTCTGGACCCAGCTTCGGTCAATTGTAATACCAACATTATGTAAACATACGTGTAAACAATTCTAGCACAACAGATATGCTGCACATTAAATGATGGCAGGGATATAGACAGATTTATTTTCGCGGTGACTGAAAGCTATATCCACTTACGTGATGTTGGTTCAGGAAGAAGAAGGCCCAACGAGAGTTCCATCTGCATTTATCTCAACAGAAACCTCGCGATGTTTCAAAATGTTGACACCTGGCGCCCCCTATATGCCGCTGGAAGAAGCGAATTGAACATTGAGCTCCTAAAGAATGTAAAACTCCCGCAGGGTGGAATGGGTGGAGAGGGGTAGCAGGAGTGTTTGGGGTAGCAGCAAGTACCAGCAAGAGTGAAAAAGATTACAAGACTGTAGTGAGATCAGCTCTGTTGTGTGATTTAATGGTTTGTGGCAGTGACGAAAAGACAGGAGCAGAAGAGAATCAAATTCCAGCAGACTTGTATTTATTATCAAACAATCAACACAATTTATACAATATATTATACCCCAAACATTATTTAACAGGAATTATTACCCCCCAACAGGGGGTTTAACAGAAATACCACAAGTGAAATGACAACTCATCTCTCACTTAGGTCAGTGGGCCACAACTCTAGTCCCATTGCTGTGCAATGTTTCAAGGTTTGCCTGTCCCAAGACACCTATCCCAGTTCAGGAAAGGCTTGATAAGTAGCTGATAAGTTGGAGCAATTGCAGCACAGATTGTATGAAACTACTCAGTTGAGAACTACAGATTTGCACCAGTGGTCTCCACCTATGGAATAACCCTGTGCTCTGCATATTATGTATTTTTTCTGTCAAACAAATGACCGACAAGCCTTTCCTGAGTTGAAGTGGGTGTGTTAGAGCAGAGAAAACACTGACCTGTGCAGAGCAGCCGGTCTCCAGTTTTTGGAGTGTGAAACAGGCCATACCTCATCAAACCTCACCAGCTGTGGCCAACGCATGTGGAATGTGGAATCAATGACATGTGATATCAATATTTATGTATACTCTTGTCATAATTCTAAGCTGTGCAATCAGAAAACTGTTTCCAAAAATGATGGATGGTGAATGACAGAAATAACCCAATTAAAGGCAACCAAATTCTATCTCTGCATTTCAGGACAATGCCTGTATGCGTATCTGACAGTCACATGTTCACTTTTATCAATCAGCATCAACTACAAATTCAGGTTCAGTAAAACATACGGGAAAATTCCTGGCTAAAGAACACACTAGTTTTATGTACAGATCAACTCTCAGAGGGAAATTTCACAACTGGAAGTGTGAATAATCTTTCCGCTCATCCGCAGTTTCTAAGCTCTCAGGAGCTGCTGCCCGCTGTGGTGCTTTCAGTCACTTCCTCAGCTTCGTCCACCTCCTCCACGTCGTCCATGACCTCCAGGCTCTCGCAGATGAGGCTGATCTGCCTCTTCATGTGCGCCATCGTGTTCTGCATCTTCCTCATCTTCCTCTGCAGGGCGGCGGCGATGGCGCGGTGGCTCTGCTGTTTGGCCTCGTACTGCCGGCGCAGCTCCTGGTAGCAGTTGTGCTGGGCGCGGGTGCGCTGCGAGAGCACAGCGCCGCAGCCCATGTGGCACGGCTGCTTCCAGTGCTCACAGTGGTGAGCGTGTGCCTCCAAGTCACGCCGCAGCAGCTGCGCCCGGCAGCCCTGGTAGGGACAGGAGATGAGCTCGAAAAGGCAGCTCATGCTGTGGCAGTACTGCTCAGACAGAGGGAATGTGGCCCGGCAGCCCCGGATCTCGTTCCTGCACTGAGGGGAGGAGGAGGAGGAGGGATTCGATTTGTTGGTCAGTCTCACACACATCGATGAACTTTACAGTCACAGCCTCATTTCAGATCCAAACACTTCATAAAGCTTAAAGATATAAGTGTAGGAATGTACAGGTTACACTTAGAGCTCTGATCAGGAGTAGTCACAGCTGGATGATACACTTTAAACTAGGCCTGTGTCTGGTGACAGTACACCAAGTTGTTATAATTGTTAATTTAATACCAGTTTAAAAAGCCATTCATTAAAAAGTCATTCATTTACTGATTTATACTATTCAAACCCACACATGAACACAGGGTGATGTGATATCCCACGTTAATACCACATTTATTGTACTCAGTGTAAATTTATTGTACTTAGATTGTCCTAAAAATGCAGCCATTGGGGCAGCAGATCTAGCACATGAACATATTTGTTATGTTTTAAGACCTAAGTGTCAGATTAAAATGTTTTCAGGTGAAACGGCCTCAGATAAAAAGACAGTGGCAGCGATCACAATCACTGTGTTTGCTTTCACACTCCCTTAAGTATTACAGGACTTCGCAAATAAGTATGTAAATGTGTTTTGGAAATAAAAAATATATTTAAAAAATGTCTTTTATCATTTACTACAGTTATTTTCTAAATAGTTACTGGAACAAGAAGATTTTGCGACCTGGACAAACAGGGTTTAGGGTTAGGGTTATTTTTAGTAATGAGTTGACAAAGCTTTCAAGGCTTCTTTCTTATTGTGATAGAATAAAATCTGAAGTTGAGGTCAACAGGCAGTCCATTGTGGCAGCATTATTATTAAACTGCATATAATTTATGTCAGAACTGAGAATACATTGCTTAACCCAAATACATTACGTTTGAAGACCTTCTTAACAAGAGTACCTTCATTAACGGGACAGCTCCTGATACTATAAAGCATAGCCTTTAATACAAAGGTACTGCTAAACTAGGGCTGGGCGATTAATCGAAAAGTAATCGAAATCGACATTCAGAACCCAATAATCGGTCAAACTTTTCCAGGTCGATTATTTCGATTACTTTCCCTTTAAAAACACTACCGTGTGTGGAGTCATGTGACCCCGCCGACGTAATTCCGCCGACATGTCGAGCATGGAGAGCTTAAACACTGAGACAGTCAGTGTCAGTGAACTGTGAGGGCAAAAAAAAATAAATTAATTAATTAAATAATCGTTCATTAATCGTAATCGGGTTAAAATGTTCGATTAATCGAGATTTTGATTTTAGGCCAAATCGCCCAGCCCTTTGCTAAACTGGCAGTGGCACCCGTGGTGGTCCGACACCTGCAGTCAACTGCCCTTTCTGCTCGGCCAGCATAAGTGAAAGTGACCATTTGTCATACGTGAACACACCACAGCACAGAGTGTGAACAGCACGAAATTCAACCTCTGCATTTAACCCATTCACCAAGTGAAGCAGGGGGCAGCTACGAACACGGCGCCCGGGGAGCAGTGCGTGTGGACGGTACCTTGCTCAGGGTACCTCAGCGGTGCCATGGTGGTGTTTTAGTCACATTTAGGTGAAGTGAAGGTAAACAGGCATATTTGGCTCAATATCCTACCTTGATCTTAAGTCGACCGATGGCTTTACTGAGCTTGAACATGACAAATATGAGGCTCTGGCTGACAGGCTTTCTGCAGCATGGGCAAGTTTCCTGTCTGAGGAGAAAGAGCAACATCTCCAACATTGTTCAGCACAGTACAATCCACAACTCTGTCGGTTTCAATAGCACTAATACATACCTCTTCAGCCACTGCATGATGCACTTTTTACAGAAGACATGATGGCAGGCAGCTCGTACCGGGCAGCGTAAGACTCCTTGGCATATACTGCATATCAGGTCATCATCCGGCACGTCCACAAAAAGCTCCACATCATAACCACCACCAGCTTGTAAACACATGTCTGCTTCTGCCTGGGGAAACCAAAAAGCATATCATGTGCAGAACAACGCAGACTGAACTTTATCCTTTATTTACTGCATGTGTTTTCTTATTCATCATAAATATGTGTCCTATTCTTGTTTAACAATATCTAGCTGTGTGTTGAGGGTCAGGCTTTTGGTGGGCCCTCTGTAAGGGTCGACAATGAATGGTGTTCTGGAACACAGACCACATGACTGCACTCCAGTAACACTTTAGCAGTTTTGTCTGAATTATAGCCACACGGCTTGCACACAAAATACAGAAAAATACGCACAAGAGAGAACACACGGGTAAACAGAAAAGCGTGGCATTTTAACAACAAAACTACTTGGTAGGCATAACAAAACAAAAAAATAACTTTTTACAAAGGTTTTTCATTCTGGTCACGCTATCCATTAGCCACATTAAAAAACATAATATAAAATTAGCACAAGCGGTCCCTTTTGACTGATGTCTTAGTTTGTATCCAACTCAACTTAAATCTACACAGTCAGTGTCAGGACTGTTGGATTTGTTTGTGAAAATGGGAAATTGTGACATATTAGAAATAGAGACATGTAATCTTGGAACAGAAAATGTACTCACCATGTTTTAGGTGCTTCTCTAAATGGCAGTCAGTGTTGATTGGGAGAGCGCGTGGACCTCCTGGATATGCCCCGCCCCTCTAACGCTCCACCAGTCAGCACATTGTAGATTTGCATAAATTTCTCATTGGACAAATGAAGTCAAGCGCAACAGCTGGAGCTCCGGGATTTAGTTCATTTCTCTATACGCTATGTGGACAAAAGTATTGGGACTTCAATGGCGTTGCTTTCAGACACGCCATTAAAGTCGACTGTAACCGCTTCCACTCTTCTTGAAAGGCTTTTAACAAGATGCTGGAGTTTCTGTGGGATTTGTACCCGGTCTTCCGGTATGGCAGGCAGCGATGTTGGACAAGAAGCCCTGACTCGCAGTCCGTGTTCCAGTTCATCCCAAAGGTGCTGGATGCGGCTGTCAAGGGCTTCCACATCCGTAAAGCCATGTCTTTATGGAGCTTGCTTTGTGCACTGAGGCACAATCATGCTGGAAAAAAAGGTTTTTCAAGAAAGTTGGAAGCATGACGTCCAAAATGTCTTGGTATGATGAAGCATTTCCATTTATAGTGTATATCAGTCAGTTCCCTTCGTTTACATCACAATTGGATTTTTGCATTCTTGGTAATGAGAAACCTCTCTAGGAGTTTGAGGCCAGCTGTTATGTCTAATAACTGTCCAATAACGGCATTCCGAATGATGAGGAAAATGCTGACTGGACCAAAGAAATGAAATCTTCCATAGGTTTACCTTAAAGGAACATGTAACAAAACTCGTTTTTTACTCCTTTTATCCAGAATCGCATTTGGATTTTAACTGATGTGTAAAGCTGGATCATAAGTATACTGATACTACAGATGAATCTCTTAAAATGCTTCTTCATGTCTTTTCACCTGTTTCTTTTTCTTCATTATCTGAACACATTTCAGATTGTGTGAATATTTAGTTTGATGTATGAGATAATTAGCTAATTTCTCTGAAATTACTTGAATAAAATCCTTTGCACTAATTTAGAGCTAAATAATATATAGTTTTTCCTTTGCCTGTAAAAAGACCAGTGTTGTTTTTGTTTTGGTCATTGCTGACATGAACAAAAGACAACTTGAAATGTGAGGTGAGGAGGTTAATGGGTTAAGGGACAAAAACTACAAGCTGTAGGAGTCTCAGGAGAAACTTTGCTGATTGAAAATAATGCAAAACACATTATTTCTGGTGGAAATCTAACTGGGGTATTAATAATGTTTGTGTATTTTTATTGTGAAGTTGCAAAATATAAATGACACTAGCTGTGTAAGAGCTGGCTGATACAGCACGGTACAATTTATATGCATTTATGAAAACGTGGCTCACTCCTGAACTATGAAGAATCTCTGTAATGTTGACTTTTCTTCAAGGTCCCATCTGATTAGTGAACAAAAAAGTCAGGAACATTATATATAGTTAAAGGAAATCTTTTAATTGTGTGAGACTGAAAATATTGTTATACATTTTTAATACTGCTTTATACCAACATCCCTCAGTAACGAGTCCGTGTTTTTTGTTTTTCTATGTGCTGGATTCAGAGCTCAGACTAGGAATCACTGTTTTGTTTAGACTTTCCCTTCCGTCTATGCCTCACTGATGTCATAATGAATATGTCAAGATAAGTTACGTAAAAAAGAAACACACACACAAAAAACAGCAACAAAAACAACAAGCTGCAACATCTATTTTGAGTTTTGTTACAGCTTTTAATGTGCACTTCAAATGGCAGGGAACCCAGCCGCTATGTTCATACTTTATCAACAGTCAGTGGCGCAAAAATGGAGAATGCAGTGAATGCGGTGCATATGGGCGCACCGCCAGGGGGGGCGCCAAAACAAGGGAGGAACAGAAAAAATATCATTGGCATTTATGTTTTAAAACTGTTCTTGTACTTTTAAATCATGCGGGGCGTGTTGCATACCCCCAAAAAGTGAGTAGTTGCGCCCCTGTCAACAGTGTATTCTGAATTATTTCAGGACTGTGTATTGTAATTGATTGTATAATAAAGCCTAATCACAAGAGGGCGCTATTGCTGTTGAACTATGAGAAACATCTGCAGACAGGGTGTAAACACTAATCCAGCTCAGCGCTTTTACCGGGCACAGCTACAGTTTAAAAAAGAAGAAGAAGAATAAAAAGAAGTAGTAGTAGGAGGAGTAACAGTAGACACCCCTTTCCTTAGAGATGCTGCACATTTGAGTGTTTTCACTGCTCCCAACACACCTGCGCCAATAAATCAGTGCAATAACAGTCCATTTCTGAGTTGTAGAGGGGTGTTAAAGCAAGAAAAGCACTAAATATGCAGAACAGGCTCCAGGACAAGAGTTAGTAAAAATTGCAATAAACAGACTGTGGACTGTGGAATAGAGAAAAGCACATTTCACTGCAGGCCTTCGACACTACAAGGCTGCCCCTTTCACACTCAGTTTGACTTATAATGCTTTAGATTAGGGTTTGGGATGTAAACTGGTCTTTACAAATGTGTAATTGAAGGCCATCTTGAATATTATTCTATCTGTTACAGTTCCCAGTGTCTTTCTCTCTTCTTTCTTGCTGTTTGTTTCACAAGCGGTAGCGAGAGAATCAACTTCTATTCAGTTCCGTGCAGATTCTGGTATTCGTTTTCTTTCTCAGTGTGGGACTGTGGATTTTCGACCTGAGAAAGAGATGTTTAGCAGAGCTATTGAACCAAGCAGACTACATATATACACATCACATAGTGACAGCTTGTTTATTTCTAAAAGCAAAAGAACCACAAACAAACCTGGTTTTGCTGTGAAACTTCTCTAGAGCTTTTCTTGTTACGGCGCAAGTTCCCCTTGCTGTACATCTCTTGCACCACAGCTTCAAATTGCGCTTTCCTGTATGAATCACTCTAAGAACGGTAACAGGAAACCACATTTTAACCTTTCAGATTACTTAGTTCAAAAACAGGTGGTCAAAAAGTCAGCATGGAGCCCGGTGTAAATGGTGAAAATACTTATATTTTGAGAGAAACGTTTTTAGACAGAAAGAAGAACATTTGAAATAACAAATGAACAAATAGAGAGCCAAACAAAACCACAGATATTTTGCAGATTAAAAAAATGTATTAAATCTTTACCATGGAAACAAAGTCATAAAGGGTGGGTTAGTAAGTTTATCTACAGTGGAACATTTCACATCAAATGATTGAGAATGATCACGTTCCAAAGAGAAATTATGAATTTTTAAAAAACCTTCCCTCGTTAAAACTCCTGTGTTTACCAAAATTTCACTGGTGATGGGAAAGATTTCGGTTACTAGTCTCTTTGTATAGACCACCTAGATGCCATTACACCAGTGGAATAAAAATTGATGATTTTTTAAAATAAATATCATTCATACATCCTTCCATTATCTTAACTGAGGACAGGTCCTGGACAGGCAAGACCATCTCAGTTAAGAAACACATTCACACGCACACACTCACACTCACACCAAGGGGCAATTTAGCATCTCCAATCTGACATCCCTGTTCTTGGACCCTCGAGCAAGGAACTGAACCCAGACCAAACTAAACATTTTCCCAGTGACTCTATTGACTCTGTTGACTCTGTGTTGAGCCAATAGTGAGCAAAGAAGGGTGAAAACATCCCCTGTGGTGAAAACAATTCACACCCCTCCACAAAGATCAAACAAAACTGACTTGGCTGATGTAAAAAAATCACAAAAAATTACCATAAAAAATGCATTTAAACATAATTAAAACATGTATAAATGGTAACATGCTCACCTATTCAGATGAAAACTAACGCACCTATTGCAAATCAACTGAGGGACTCCCAAAAAAGACCAAAATTGGGAACATTTTCAGAAATAACTCCAGTTAACACCAGTTTACCTCAGATTTTGTAAAACATACAAATGCATCTCATCAGTGTTATTCAGAGAAAATACAAAACTGCATTTTGGGAAACAGTGTTAATCTCTCTAGGCTGTGTAATTTAACCAATGTGGTGTTAGCATGAACACTTAAAGGATATTTGGCATAGAATTAACATGATTTATCTGAAATTGTCTCTTAATGAAGACTGAAATTTTACTTCTTCCTAAAACTACAGAGTGTAAAAAGCAGCAGTACCTTCATGTCAGTCCTCCTGAATTTTCCTTTTAGAAGCAATGTGGATCGTCCAGTCTAGTTAAAGGAGACGAGTGGAGGTCAAGTGGAAGATAATATAGACATTAGCAACTGTTCAACAGAGACTAGGGCTGCACGATTATGGCCAAAATGATAATCACGATTATTTTTGATCAATATTGAAATCACGATTATTAATCACAATTATTCATTATTTTAGGTAAAACACATTTTTATGTCACTTTCTATTTTAAACAAACTGTAAGTGAACAAGGCTTTCAGTTCAAAATTATACAGGCACACCACGGGCACACACACTCACGCACGCAAGCATGCACACACACTCTTTCACACACACACACACACTCTGGCAGGCACGCAGGCACACACTCACACACGCTCCTTTTTTAGGCAGCTTACTAAAGCCCTAATTTCTCGTTCGCCCCCTAGTGGTTGGCTGAGAAAGTGTTTGATCTGATGTGCAGCAGAGCTTCTATTAAAATCGCAGACGATCATCTTAATTTAATCGTGGCAGCCAAAATCGTGATCGTGATTAAAATTAGATTAATTGTGCAGCTCTAACAGAGACTACTCACAGATGAAAAGACGAAGCTTACTTTTATACAAATGATGAGGGTCAGGACTGTGAGACTACAGAGAGCCAGTAAGACCAGAAATGTCAACAGTACAGCTCGAACTGGGCTGCGCCAGAGTTCTGAATACAAAGAAGCATTCAAGGATTTTGCATTTTTTTGCATATCGCAGGCCTCTGTCATGATATCATGGCAACAATGAGGTTTTCAACTAGGATAGCATTAACTCTTCAAGGGTTTCATACCTTTCACCACTACTGTGGTGCCGCTTCCAAACGCTTGCGCTCCACTGTCAAATAAGTTGTTCAGTGTTGCTGCACAGTAATACACCCCATCATCGCTGGTCGAGAGGAAATTGATTTGTAGTTGCTGGGTTTGCAGTTGGTACTTGTCTGGCTTGTTGTTGGTGTCCAGCTTGTGGTGGGAGCCTCTTGTGAACACATACCAAAGCACCTCATGCGCATCACTCTTGCAGGCAGTTATATTGATATAACATGGGACGGAGACCGACTGGTTTTCTCCCCCAAAGACCTGCTGCTGTGGTTGCCAGACCTCCAGCTTACAGCCATTCACTGAGAGCTCTGCAATGAGGAGATGCAAATAAATAGACCATCTCTGTGTGCTTATACAGAAGGGGTATTTTACTAATTGATGGTAATTTATTTGGCATAATTATGTGTAAAAATCTACAATTAAACTCAATAATGTTCAAGCTCAGTAAACTGTCTCTCGGAGGCCTGGAAAGGGAGGTGAAAAGCCCCCACAGGCCTCTGTTAGAAGAGAATGGCTTATTATATGAACTATGTTGAAAACCTGATTGTGTATAATGACCCTGGACATGCAGGTGTCTGGACTGGAAGTGAAAATCGAACAGTTCTTCACTGAGTAAGATGGCCTTCAAGGCCAGGCTGGGTATACGGGTGTCCAGGCTGGAGTTGCCAAGAGGTTGGGGTCAAGCAAATTGGGTAACAGTTTTTACTGGCTAAAAGGGCAGACTGAGGTGTCACTGAATATTAATTACAGAACTCAATCTGTAATTACTGGGTTGAAACACGAGTGGGAATAAGCAAATTACTGTGATACGGTGTTATAGATCAGTGGTCCCCAATCTTTATTTCATCACGGACCGGTTAAATATCAGAAACTATGTTCACGGCCCGGCCTTTAAGGAGTGGCAGATAAAAATACGTATACGTATTTATACAAATAAATGATATGCATAAAAATACGGACATTTTAAAATTATAATAATGGAGTATCTTTAAAATAGAATAATAAATGTAAATCCAATGTGTACTTGCAGCTTTATTAACAGCATTTTCATACACGTTTTTTAAAATTTGTTTTTTCTGTGCAGCCCGCGGACCGGTACCACATAACCCACGGCCCGGTACCGTTTCGTTGCCCGGGGGTTGGGGACTGTCACGGCTGAGGACCGTTGGATGCCACCGTGTTTTGTTTTGGTTTATTCTGTGTCCTGTGGTCTTTTGTTCTGGTATGTGTTGCCTGGGTTTTGTCATG
>JBBPDC010000028.1:11070515-11085515 GCA_037974485.1 Hemigrammopetersius urotaenia
TATTAAACTGAGTTCCAATTAAATTAAAATGATCTGGGAGAACTAGATTAATCTCAAGATTACAGTGAGATTAATCTAGATAAAAAAAATTAATCTATGCCCACCTCTAATATATATATATATATATAGATAGGAATACTTCTTAACCTCAAAAGACATTATAGTGATAAGAATCATGGCACATTTTTACTGAATTAAGTTTGATTGAGTTCCAATCAAAAACATAACTGTTTTTAAAATGTACATGTGCACTATTATTCAAACCCCAGCATCATCCTTTAGACTCTCTAGCTTCTATAAACGGTAAGTTCTGACAAGCGTTCCTGTTGGAACCCATTCTTCACATGCAAAAGCCTATAGCTCAGCTGATGTTTGATATCTTCCATTTTGCAACTACCTTCTCTAAGTCCCACTAAATATTTTCAATGGGATTTAAATCTAGGGGTGAAAAGGCCACTCCAGGACATTCCAGGACCTGTTTCTCAACCAAGCTTTGTTAACCTGCAGGTGCTTGTGAACATTGAAAAATAAATTCTTGATCACAAAGATTCAGTTTCCGAACAGAAGGCATCATGTTCCTGTTTAAAATGGCCTGCTGCTTCTTGGAAATCAGTTACATGGTCAAGATGATGAGTTCCTGCAGCAAAAAAACATCCCCACATCATCGGGGACCCACCTCCACGCTTGACTGGGGGGGTGGCATTCTTTTAGTCATAAGCCTGGCCTTTCTCATACCACTCATACAGCTGGTCAGTGTGTCCAAACTGTTCCAATTTGTTTTCATCAGTCCATAGAACTGTTTCCCAACAGGCCTATCTAAACTTCTTGTGGTATTTTAGTCAGCTTTTGTTCTTTGTGGTCAAGAGTGGAATGGATCTTGGCCATGAAGTCCTTGTTAATTCGAAGCTTGTCTTTTTGTTGCCACTAAAGCACTTGTCCAGCCTTCAGCACGTCATCCTGTAGGTGTTTTGTAATAACACAGGCAGATTTCTTAGTTGCCCTTAAGTTGTTCAGGGCTCTCCCTTGACTAGGCATAATCTGTAAACTTCCTTATACCATTCTCAGCTTTGTCTCTTGGAAAGATTACTTTTTAGGAGATTCTCTTTTACCCAAATGCCCTTCGAGTAAAATGAAATAATTTCCTCTCTTTGGAAAATTATTTCCAAATTTCCAAACTATTTCCTTTTTGTCTCACCCTCAGCTTCTTCCCTGATGGGGTAAAGGATCAGTATATTCCAAAGGTTTGGTATTTGTGATATAAGGGCTGAATGACTGTGGCATTACTATGTTAATAGAATGTCCTGTTACTGGTGATTACTTCCTTTTATAGATTTTCTTCATTGATTTTATGCATAACTGATAAAGAAGTCTTGCAGTCTTTTGGGGGGCTGTGAATATTTCTGATTGGAACTGTAGGTACACTCTGTAGTTTACAGTTACAGTCCATCTGTTCCTCTGTGTCATTTGTTTGCCCACCTTTACATCGTTCAGCAATGGTCAGGACCCTCACAGGACTGGGCAGGTGTTATTTGGGTGATGGATCATTCTCAGCACAGCAGTGACAACTGACAGGATAGTGGCAGGTTAGTGTGTGTTTGCTGCAAAGAGTGACTCAGCAGAGCTGCTGATGTTTTTACACACTGTGTGCACGTACTGTCCACGTTATTAGACTCTTCTAACCCGTGCAACCTCCTCAACTTTTTTCTGTTTGTTTATTTATTTGTTTTATTTTTGTAAAATGTATTCATTAATTTATTTATATATTTATTTATTTGTTTGTTTGTTTGTTTGCTTTATTTATTTATTTTTCTTCCCCCCCTCTCTATTTGGCTTAATTTTAAATTGCATAAATTGAAATAAATAAATAAAAAATTCAGATTACAAGAGGGGCATATACTGTCAAGCCCCACTTGGCAAAGCAAAGGTATCTGGCACACCAAGGCACCCAACTTCACATTCTGCCTGCTAAGATGCCGGGCGTGACAGATTAAAAAAAAAAGTCAGATGTGTTAGTTCATCTCTTCGTCATCTTCTAATCATTTTCCATCAGCGGTCAGATTCTTCTTAGGTGGACTACTCTCAGTCCTGCCTTAAAATTTAGTTTTCACTAAATATTCAAACTACAGATTTTAAGGCAGCCTGTTAACTAACTTAGGTTAAAAAGTGAAGTAAAAAAAAACAAACCCTGGCAGTGCTGCTGTGTGATCCACCTGAGTAAACCCTGCTCACTGCTGGTCCTGACCACTGATGAAAGGGGTAAAGTCGACTAACAGATGATTCAGAGAAGCATATAGACGACAGTTTGTAATTGTAAACTACAAAGTGGTAACTGGAACTGCGAAAAAGGACAGTGAGTGTAGACAGAAGGTTGGTGAGTGTATAGGGATACAGTTACAAACTGTGGCCCATCTGTTGTCATATACAATTTGTCAGCCTTCCTCTACCTATTTATAGTTGGTCAGTTTCTCAGAGCCACTTTGACTGGGTTTTATTTAGGTGCACGCATAAGTGTCACTGCAAAAAAAAATCCAGTCAAGAGTGTTTCTGTGGTCAGAAACCGATTGAGGTCAGTTTGTATGTAGGACTACAGTCAAAATATACAGGTGGATGTCACAGACAACTGACCGTTGAATATCTCAATGAACTTTATGACTGTTCAAATGAACTGGGCAAAGGCTGGGACTGACATGATGTCATAGCCAAATGTCTATTCAAAGACAGATATGCTTATCTTCAGTCCTCATGCACTTCATGCGTGTGTCCCTGTAAATCATACCCATTATAAAACGTTTTCCTGACCTGTTAAGAAAACTCAGATAAATGTTTTAAACTAGACCAAAGTATCAATTCATTCTGGAGTAAGTAAAGTTGCTTCCTTGCTTCCAGAATGTACGGCATCCAGCCATCCGTTTAATAAACTGCTTATTCTTAACCAGGGTTGTGGGGGAGGCTGGAGCCTATCCCAGTGGCCATAGGGTGAAAGGTGGAGGAGCATCCTAGACAGGTGACCAGACAAACACACTCACACAGACACTCACTCATGCATGCACTCCAACCTGGGGTCAATTTAGCATCTCCAATTTGCCTGATGTGTCTTTAGACTGTGGGAGGAAACCGGAGTACCCGGTGGAAACACACCTGGAAATGGAAAGAACATGCAAACTCCACGGAAAATGGATCCTCAGATGCCTGGAAGGGAATTGAACCCTGCTTCACTGTGAGGCGACAGCGCTACCCACCATCCCACTGTGCCCACAAACCTGAGACCACTAACCACAGTGCCAAGCATGGTCTGGCACATGAAGCAAGCCACTAGCAGACTCTTGAGAGGTGGAAACATGCTTCGCTATCTGGCAGTCTGACAGATGATTCTTGGTTCGTCAGATGCCAGAAGAAGGCAATGACATGATTTGACTAGTTAAGTTTGGATGAACTTCAGTGGCCCACACAAAGCCCTGACCTCCTGATGTCCAGTGAGCTAAAATGGATGTGATGATCAGGTGTCCACTTATTTTTGGCAATATAGTGTATCAGTCAATAGGTCCGTTCCTCACTTGACACATCTAACATATGCGCACACGTACACACCAATGCATGCACACCCCCCCACAATATATATATATATATATATACATACTGAGAGAGAGAGAGAGACAGAAACGTTAATAATAATTTATATATACACACAGACACACAAACACACACACACACACACACACGTCTGTGTGTACACATGTCTCTCTTTGTGTGTATATATATATCATTATTATTATTCCTCCTAGCTTCCTACTAATTATTTCAAATCTGTGGCCCTGTCCACACGTACATGGGTATTTCTGAAAACGGAGGTTTTCTATGCATTATGGCCTTTCGTCCACACGTAAACAGCGCTTTGGGTCGGTGAAAACGTAGGTTTTTAAAAACTCCAGCCAAAGTGGCAATTTTTGAAAACTCAGTTTCTGCGTTTGCGTGTTCACAAGAAAAACGAAGATTTTGAAAAACGGACCGTGCGCCACCCATATAACGCCATCGTATGCGCCTTGGTTGTCATCTAAAATGCCTGACGTATACAAAATACTGCGGCTCTCAACCACGTTAGAAGTGTTTATACTCATACACGGAGTTACTGTCCATCCAGTATGTAGGGCGCCGGTTTGGGACGAGACCTGGGGTTATTGCATGAAACAGGATTTAGGGAAAGTCTGGCTTATTTCAAGGGAAAGTAAGTCAGACTTTCCCTTAATCCTGTTTGATGGAATACCCCCTGGTTGGAACAGCGGTAGGTGGTTTACTTTTTGCGCTATTGTTTGTCTACCAGAAACAGGTAATGATGCTCCCCCTCGAAGGCTTCTGATTGGTCACCAATGCTATACAGTTTAAGGTCATATCGCCACCTGCTGCCTTGGCATGCTCTTGACAGCGTTTTTTGCGGTTGCATGTGGACGGAGATATTTTTGAAAACGTGCTCGTGTGGACGCGATTTTTTTAAAGAAATTTCAGAAATACCAGTGTACGTGTGGATATGGCTTGTATCGTTGTGTAGAACTAGTATATTATCCTACAGTCATTTTCTATTTGCAACAAAATTGGCTTAATTTTAATGAGTTTGACCTTTTGAACCATGGCAGACTCTCTTGCCTTTTGGATTTATTAAATATTTAAAATATGAGCAATAAATAAATCCACCTCTAAAGTCCATATCCTATACACTGCATACAAGCTGTGCCTGTTCTCACATTCAAGTGCTACACAGACACATGCTGGAGACTTGTTGCAACATCTGCTGCCTGGGACGGAATGTATATGTGTTCTGGAATGTATGCAAACCTGATTAGATTCTGTCCAAGCAGCTTAAGCTTCTCTCCTGAAACCCCTGCAGGGCACAGAGAGTTCAGCCGGCTCTGTTAGCCGTTAGCTCTGCTGTTACCGTTAGCTCGTATTCAGTTACTATATTCATATTATATGCCCAGGAATGTAGCACATTGCTGACTTTGTCTATTTTTAAAAGGCTGGGCTTGGATCATATCAAAATGTAACCGAATCTATGCCGGCATGCTAATGTTTCCAGAAAGGCTGAGGCAATCTTTTCTCCTATAAATATGGATGATGGTTTAGGAACTAGACGCTGGCGAAATCTTTTTTACACTCAATACTATATCCTTATGCTGTCATTACTGGTGGTCCTGCACACACACACACACACACACACACACACACACACACACACACACACATTGCGCAAATCTTGGCTTAGTCTTGCTGAGGTGTTGAGACTGATAAAACTTTGTGGAAGCACAAACTGTTCAGCACAACAGAACAGACTCCAACCTCAAATGCAGGTTGACTAGACTTTCACTGTGGACTGGTCTGAGCTTTGGTGTGTGTGTGTGTGTGTGTGTGTGTGTGTGTGTGTGTGTGTGTGTGTGTGTGTATCGCCCATCTTCTCTTTGATCATCCTCTACTCTCAGTCAGTCTGTCAGGAGACTAGCAAGCTTTTCAGCTTTTCAGAAGCATCAAAGGAACTTTCCTCAACAAGCGAGAGGAAATAAGGAGACGAGAGAGAGGGAGCAATACGAAACTGAAATTAAAGTCTAGGTCTAGTCAACAAACACACACACACACACACACACATATATATACTCTATAGATAGATAGATTTAAACATACACACATTTTTATCTTGTCCAGTTACCATATAGGTGCACTTTGTACTTTACAATTACAGACTAAAGTTTCATCTGTTAGCCAACTTTATCCAGTTGATGAATTGTCAGGACCCCACAAGACCACCGCCAGTGAGCAGGCATTATTTGGGTGATGAATCACAGCAGAGGCACTAAAATGGTAGTGCCAGGCTAGTGTGTGTGTGGGCGGGGGGGCACAGAATGGATCACACATGGCAGAGCCGTCAATCTAGGGCTTCTGGATGTCCTAGAAATGTCACTGACTGTGAATACGAGCAGCAGCCACACCAGGGGGTTCTGTCAGGTGGTAAATAGAGACAGCACTATGTCAGACCTCATCACGAAGAACATACCAGGTGAAATATATGTTACTACATCTCTTAGAGGCATTATATTAAACACGGAATGTGTTTTACAAACTTCAGATATCCATGTTGTCCTGCGGGGAACTGATGTCCTATCCAACCCCCTGTGGGCTCTGGATAGGCTCCAGCTCCCCCGGCTCAGATATCTGCGTTTATTTCAAACAGCCACAAATGTTCATGTGCCATTAGCTTAGAAGTACTACTAGAAGCATTAAAATGACTATTATAATTATTATTTATGTATTTACAGCCCAAACTGAAGGCCCATCTGTTATAGTCAGTTTTATTCGCCACTGATCGACCATCTCACCAAAACCCAGTCAGTGATGTATCTAGGACTGGTGGTCCTGTGAGGACCTGGCCATTTATTAACACGGTGATATGGGGCTAACAAATGGTGATGGACGGCAGTCGGAAATTGCAAACAACAAAGTGGAGCTCTATGGTAACTGGAGCTGATGAAAATAATCAATATATTAAAATACACTTTCGATTCGATTGATGTACTTTTCTCCTATGAAGAGAGGACTGATAGACACTGACATGATAAACCACCAACAGTTTTGGAGCATGACTCATTAGTCTTTGTGTGTGTGTGTGTGTGAGTGTGTTAGGACTTTAGACGGAATGCAGAGAGAATGAGGAGAAGTGGAGAATGTATGAGGGGCACACAAACAGCCTGACACTGATGTGTGATCAGAAACTGAACCCCCCCTCTATCCCTCTCTCTCTCTCACACACACTCTCTCTCTCTCTCTCTTTCTCTCTTTCTCTCTCTCTCACTCGCTCTCTGAGAGTCTAAAGCTGTGCCATTGTGCATTCAGACAGTGAAAGAGGATCTACTGCATAATCCAAAATGTTGGCATTTGACGTCACACAGAAAGCTGAACCACACAAGAGACTAGCTCTGAATCTAAACAAAACGTGTGTGTGTGAGTGTGTGTGTATGTGCCTGTCTGTATTTGTGTGTAAGCACTAAGTGTGACTTAGTGAACAGTGTATTTACACAAAACCCCTGTGTGAATTTTCAGCAGCGCATCTTATTATACTCTCAGCGGCTTATTATTACACCGTTATTCTAACATCAGTGTTTATACTGCAGACCTAATAGCTCCAGCTCCAGATGAGGGAAAGACTTCATAGATTTCCTCCAGTTTCTCTGCAGGATCAGCACATTTCTGTGTGATTTATCCAACGTTCCATCCTCACTTCAGACCAAAGGCCTCTCAAGTCACCCGCTGTTAAAGGAACAGTGTAGAAGAGCAAACATCACTACTGCTTCATCATTTGCCCTAATAAATATAAACATGTTGTATGCAGAGAATTTTATAATAACTAAACAGACATAAACATAAATGTTAAAAACATCAAAAAATCATCTCATTAAAAAACTAGACCAGATAATTCAAATTGAAAGTATTAAACTTGAATTTTCTTTGTCTGTTCTGTACAATTGTATTGATGCTATTGACTTGTTTTGCTCACTCAGTAATCAATATTTTATATATTCATTTATATTCTGAGTTGTCCCAGGGTGTTTCTCCACCCTGTCGCCCTAAATAAATGTCGAAATCACCCTGACATGCTCCAAGAGAGAGAAAGACAGATATATATATATATATATATATGTATGTATATAGATACAAACTGAAGTCATTCTTGTCATATAGTGACAATAAAACCATGTTTTTACAGAGACTCTATTTCTTTATCCTGTAATTGCTGCTTATTGCACTTCTGGTTAGACCTAAACTGTAGGGGTGTAACGGTACAGAGATGTCACGGTTCGGTACGTACCTCGGTTTTGGGGTGTATTAGTGTATTAACCAGTAAACTCACGCTCTTGCTTATATTTTCATGTATGTGTAAGGCAGCAGAAGTGTTACGCCAGTAGGTGGCACTACCGCACCACACTACGACCCGGGTTTATGATTTACTTGCGCTTTTTGGTCCCTCTGTGATTCCGTATTACTTCAATCACGTCTTCTCCGTCATACCGTGTATTCTCCGAAAGACATCATGTACCGAACCGTGACCAATGTACCCTGACGGTTCGGTACCAATACATGTACCGTTACAGCCCTACTAAACTGCATTTCGTTTTACTAGAAGGTTGCTTAGTCACAGAGTAAATCATCTGATTGTAATTAATGTAAACTAAAAGATTACTTTATAAAATCATCTAAAACATAGACTTTTCATTCTGATACTAGCTGGAAAATACAGCCAGAAGTGTAATAGGTAATAGAGTCGGTGTTTCTGTGAACCCTCCGTGCTGAAATGTGTTGAGCAGAATGTGCTTCACCACACACACACACACACACAAACACAATTATTAGTTGTCAAGTCATGTCTTCTAGACCTATAGAATTCCTCTGTGCTTCAGATCTAAAGAGGTCTCAGAGAGAAACAGAGAGAGAGAGAAAGAGAGAGAGAGACACAGAGAGAGAGAGACAGAGAGAGACAGAGAGAGACAGAGAGAGACAGAGAGAGAGAGAGAAAGAGAGAGAGAGAGAGAGAGAGGAGAGAGAGACAGAGAGAGAAGAGAGAGAGAGAGAAGAGAGAGAGAGACAGAGAGAGAGAGAGAGAGAGAGAGAGACAGAGAGAGAGAGAGAGACAGTGAGAGAGAGACACAGAGAGAGAGATCTTGTTGTTTGAGAGCTGGTGTGTCCAGAGAAAAGCACTGTATTATTCAACAGGGAGAGACAGGCTTTACCCTGTACGTGGTGTTTGCCTCCGCAAAGCATGATTCGAAAACACTTCTGAACTCTTCTGCTATAAGTGTGACCTTAAGTGTGCTTCATAAAATGAATTCATTACTGGGCAGCATAATTACACGGCAATTAAGACAGACATTCCTGGAGATAGTGCTGGCTGGAGACGTGCTGAGGACCTGCCTGTTCATGTTCAACAAAACAGCACGTGGACTTCAGCACAGGGTGGGGAAGAGTGTCTCCTTCTCTATCTCTCTCTCTCTCTTTCACATGCACACACAGGAACACAAACAAACACACACTCATAAACACACACACACACACACACACACACACACACATTTTCTTTCTCTTCCTAGACTTTCAATTCACACAACTTTCCTTTCAGCTTAATGTTTAAGCAAGAAATGCTTGGCATCTGAAGATTGCTTTTATAGCTTTGCACTGAATTTAAAAGGCTAATGTAGCTTTAGCTAACAAGCTTTAGCCACCCTTGAATAACTTCTTTTTAATTTATCACATGTAGCAAAAAAATCACATGAAGGAAAAAAGCACTTCTTCTATAACTGGGATTTCTGCTAGCAACTTCATTGAATGCTAAGCTAATGACATTGCACATAAACATTTTCGGTCCTTCTAGATTAAACACAGACATCTGAAACACATCCCATGTTTTATTATAAGCTTTTACTGCTTTTTGTTTTGTTTTTTACAATTGCTTAAGCATGATTTCAAAAAGGCTTATTTTGTGCACAATTCCCACAACCAGTCACACAAGTAGCAGAACACCTCAGATCTTTTACTAAATGAAACTGTACAATAATCATTTTTACATTGACAATCAGACCCTGGCAAAAACAACTTTGGAGACAAACAGAAAGCATGAATTTAAAAAATAGCTGGATCTGGCCATAGCACTGTCAGGCCTGGAAGGCCTCAGGACAAGTTTGGTTGGCGGCCATTAGAGAGTTGGGTTTTTCTGAGTTCATTTTGAGGACTTGTATTATGAAGGCCTGGGCACACAGTCTAGTTAATAATGGGTTTCAGCTGACCGTGTGCTCAGAGCTAATAAGAGAGTGATGTTTATTGGTTTCTTGTGTTTGGGGTTTGAGTATTTATGTTTGTCTGTGGGGTACCTAGGGGTCGGTCTATCGTTATCTTTACCATCACCCGAGCTGTAGTTAGAGTTCTCTGTCCTTTGATTCAAATTCTGCTTTGGGCCCACTTACCTTTTTGTTTTGAATATTTTCAAAATAAAGAGAGAGTTAAACATGGAAGCCTGCCCCTGTGACTGTTCTCATTTGGAGAGAATGGGGAAAGGGGTGGAGGTAGCTGAGTGGGTAGGATACTTGCCTCTGGGCCAAGAGGTCATGGGTTTGAATCCTACCACCATTGGGTCCCTGAGCCCTTAACCCCAGGTTGCTCCAGGGAGACTGTCCCCTGTAGTTAGTTATCGCTTTGGATAAAAGCGTCTGATAAATGCCGTAAATGGAAACGTGACAAGACATAGACTATGGTCTCTATCTAAGGCAGTGAGGAAACACTCTTCCTAAAAGGTAAATACACTCTTCTATAGACCCTACACCAACTTGTTCGCAGGCCCCCCTCCGTAGCATGAATTAGGGGTATTCTGACGCAGGGTTGGAAATCTTACCACACCATCTTCTTCATCAGCATCCACAAGTTTTATTGTGATACCTCCCACCCTACTCTCCCTTCTTTAACCCCACTGAGAGTGTTTTGGCTTGGTAGTTGGAGGAAGTTGTGGTTGTGGATGCTGATGAAACCAGTTTCGAATCAGAGCAGAAATTTGCCATCTGCTCTGCATCCACTTTGTCTTCTACTGTGGCGACAGTGTGGACCATGCTGTAATGTCCTGGGTTTACATCTTGGTGAGGAACCCGGTTCCGAATGACTGCAGAACACATGAATAAAAATGGGTCATTTTTAGAATGTAAACCTGTTATTAAACTTAATAATGATATAAGAGTAGTACAGTAGGACTGAGTTTCAATACAAATCACTACACTGTATTCAAACGAATTAAATCTATAGGGCTGAAATCATTAGGGCTGCTCTGAAGGCCAAAAAAGGCTCTGACCTGAATTCAGAACTTCTTAATGTCCATAGATGATCTTCATGACTGGGGAGAGAATGGGACGTTTTTGTATGGCTGGTTCAATGCAGTACTGTGCAGCATCAGAAACCACTTAAGCAAGACTGTTTTTAAGATTACTTAACCACTCTAAGGGGTTTGAGGTAAGCGCTGATTCACTGTTTTCATAGGAATTGTGCAAAGAAACTAGCTTATGTGCATTAGCTTCACAGTTATTCTACAGACTCCACACAGGTCTTGACTGATTGGCTACACTTGAGGTGAGCAACACTATGCTCCATATACTTTACAGCAATGGAGGGATGAGAGAAAAATAACCCATCCACAATAACTACCAATGTTACTATTTTTATAGTCAATTTAAATCACGTGGCCCTTAACTTTACACTTATGCAGTCCGGCTAAAGTCATTTGCGCCCTCTGCAATGCAGTAATAATGATGAGCACTGTAAAGCCGTTAATTCTTGATTCGTCCAAAGTGCCACTTCAAACACAATTTACTGTTAATTGACTTTTTGGGTAATGAGAGATAAGGTGACCTTGTGTTTTTTTCTGGACTCCTCGCCCTTGAGAGGTGGACTGTAATAGGCTCCTGTAGCGTCTTCTCCAGCCGCACTAGAAATGGCACATCCCTCCAAATGGCAGGTATTGAAATACAGTCTCTGGTGAGCTCCAATTTATGAAGCTCCCTCAGGGCTGTGAACTCGTGTCACATAAATAGGGAAAGAAATGAGTGTCTCCTCCCAGGCACGGGCCGACATCTTTGACAAACGGAGGTCTCTCTCTCTCTCTCCCTCTCTCTCTCTCTCTCTCTCTCTCTTGGGACACTTGACCCAAATGACCCAAGTCAGATTTACTGTCTGCGACACAGTTAACGAGCGAGATTTCTGCAGATTTAGCATTTTTTGTCCCAATTTTCTCCCCAATTTAGTCATGTCCAATTCTACCAACTAACCCAGCTTCCTACAATCACATGATACCAGAGTGCATAGCGACACAAAGAGGACTAGCATGTGCAGCCAGCCACTGCATCTTTCCAATCGCAACTATCAGATGCTGGACTGGGGGTGGGGGGGGAGGTTGAGGGTCCAAGACCTCTTGATTGACACTTGTGGACTCCTGAAAGCCTAAATAGACCTGCTGACATTTGCAAATTTGCATGTAGTCCTATAGGAACAGTAATAGAAAACATTTTGTTTCCATTACTGTTCCTGTAGGACTAATTTGTACAAATTATCTTTGTTGCTATTGAATTCAAAACAGGCTGTTTTTACCAAACATGGACCAAAAATGGACTGGTGAGAGAATGGTACCTTTTGAAACTTGCATGTATGAAATGAGTATGCAATATATAAAGCACCCAGTCCTTTAAAAATGATGATTTTTTCCATGAGATGGGCTCTTTAAAAGTGATTGTTATCTTCCCATTGTTTATTCATTCTTAACCTTTGACCTGTGACCAGTTTCTTGACATCACTTGTGGCAAATGATTGGAAGACAAGTAGTGGAAACTTCAAGCTCAAAAACAAGGCTGGCCTCATCCCTGAGGACATTAATATGGAATGAACGCGGTTCTCCTAAACAGCACACTGGGTGTTCTACACCTCTAGACAGTCAACAGAAGGTAAATTGCCTTAACATGTCTTAACATATGCAGTGTTGCCAGAGCAGATGACAGAATTTAAGAATCTGTTGGGCAGAATAAATGTTGCTAGCTTAAATAATTTTAAAAAACAGGCGTAAGGTCCCTAGATGGTCCTCGTTTTTGCTCGAATGCAAAAAAATACGAACCATCAGAGTTCCTGAAGAACATTTTCAGAACCACTGGGCTAAAGTGCCATTAGCCTGTCATCGTTGTGATGTAAAAACCTTTTTATTTTCTTTACTTCTCTCTTTTTGAAAACACCAGCTGCACCTTACATTATACGTTTACGGCATTTTTACATTTACGGCATTTAGCAGAGGCTCTTATCCAGAGCGATGTACATCAGTGCTTTAAGTCCACAACTGTTCTTAAACCTGTAAAGCTATACTTAAATCAACAACAGCTATTTAACCAAGTTACTGCTGGAGTTACACACCATAACAAACCCTGTCAAAGAGAAAAAGCAAGTCAGAGATGAACATACAAGTAAGTAAAAACAGTTAAAACAGTTAAAAGGGTCAGTGGCTGAGGGATTTGTTAAATATAGAGGAAAAGATGTATAAGAGATGCGTGGGAGGACTGGCTGGTCGCCAAGATGCTCCTTAAAGAGGCGGGTCTTCAGACATCGCTTAAAGACAGCGAAGGACTCCGCAGATCTGATTGCAAGAGGGAGTTTGTTCCACCACTGGGGGGCCAAGACCAAAAAGAGTCTAGATGAATTATACATTATATTTTATTACACCTGATCCAAAATTGCTCAGAATAAAACCTTGCTATGAAGATGGTTGCCATGGTTTCAACAGCAACCAAAAATTCAGTTTTATTACCTATTAAAAGAGTGGTTAAACTATAAATATAAATTACACTATTCTCCCAGATGCAGTCTATCAGCAGAGACGTTTGATGTGTGATTTTTGCTTCTTTAACGGAAGTTACAAAGTTAACAAACACTAGACAAACACTAGAAGTCACCCAAAAAAACACAGATGTGTCTTAAACTACAAACTAAAGTGCCACCATGTAGATATAAATAGAGTAGTTGAGAGTAGTTTTGGTATTTTTACTACTATACTATTTGGATGACTTAGCAACGTTAGCAATTCTAAACTAAGGAAGCAACATTTTCTATAAATAAGTGAAAGAAATGAAGTGAGGCATTTATAGAGTTAATGCCTTTTGCCTGGTGTGTGCCACAGCTGTTGCCTAGTTTGATAGTCCCTCCTCAGCAACCGGAGACCTCAAGAGGCTCTCGTGATGCACATCTTGGCATTTGTTTTTTTAGACAGAGCAGGTCTGGATGGGCACGAAAATGCCAGCGATAGTGGGCTCCAGCTGCCAACGTGTCCGAGTCCAATCTCAGAAATGACCGACAGGCCGACCTGGCCTTCCTTCCTTTCTTTCTTTGTGAAGCAAGGAAACACTTGTCATTCTTCACCACGCTGCCAAGTTGGCATGAGCTGCCTATTTGAAGAGAGCCTCTCTCTGAAAGCTACAGACAGAGTCGATATGGACGGCGCAGGCTGGGCCAACGTAGATCCAGTGATTTATGGATAACGGTAAAAATGTATAGCATTTGAAATAGAGGTGTCACAGAAGAGATAGAGGTGTTAATAGCTGAAGTTCTTTTCAAATCCTTTTTGCTGGTGTGTCACTCTGCCCACACAAAAAAAATGTGGGAAACAACACAGATTGCACACAATGGAGTCGTATTAAAGCCCCCTGAAATGCAGAGCTGTGGGCAGAAATAGTGTTATTCTGCTGGTCAGTATTTCTCAGCAAGTGTTAAAGTTAAACTCTTACAGACATTTACTGAATTCCAGATGCAGTAATGTGGTTTTTGCACATACTAAAAAAGTCACAGCTGAAATTGTGTTCACATGTTAAAAAATCCATTTGTTCACACTCCGTTTTTGGGTTTGACCTATGTGATAACATATCACTCACATGGTGTGTTTACTTGTTATTGTGTTTGCATAATCCTGCTTCAACTGCATGTAATATATTGTGTACACATACCAGTCACACACCTTCTCATTCAGTGTTTTTTCTTTGTTTGTATTACTTTCTACACTGTAGATTAATATTGAAAACAATCTAAATGATGAAGGAACACATGGAATTATACAGTAAACCAAAAAAGAGTTAAAGAACCCAGACTCTGTTCTGTAATAAGGGAATGATGGACTGTTGTTTTTTACTGAGTTCAGTGGTTCTGGCCATAATGTGCAGTAGAACCGTAGTGGAACAGGATCACTAACTGTGGACCGACCCACAGCTGATGATCCCAAACACATTAAGAAGGAGAGGAACTCCACTAATGAACTCTTGATGAAGAAACTCCTGTTAATTAAACACCATTCCATGCCGACGTTTTCAGTATTAATCTACAATGTAGCCCATAATAAACACAAAGGAAATTGTTGAATGAGAAGGTGTGTCCATACTTTTGACTGGTACTGTGTGTGTGTATATATAT
>JBBPDC010000028.1:11095390-11112053 GCA_037974485.1 Hemigrammopetersius urotaenia
ATGCAGAGGAAGTATTTCGTGCTGTTCACACTGTGTGCTGTGGTGTGTTCACATATGACAGAATGATCACTTTCACAACGTACCTAAAATGTGCTTAACACAACCTTAATTAACCCTGAAAATAGACGGACCCCTTAATTTTGAATTAGGTGCCCGTTAATTTGTGAAACCGACCCTTTAAATTGACCTTAAAATTAGATTTCAGGCATGAGTGTGAAACCCCTTTATCTTAAACTGAAGGTGTTAATTTAGGAGGTTCTACTATTTAGAAATTAAAAAAAAAAAATAAGGGGAAAATTCAGTAGTATTACCTCTTAATCAGCCTTATGCTGTGCACCTTTTGCCTTAAACTGTCCAAACATCTCCTGAAAATGAAGGTCATTTTAAGGGGTAACATTAAAGGCGTTTGGTTTTTATACTGTGTGACATGCTAGTATCTATTAATATGTTGTCTTTATTTATAGATAATGATAAAAAGAAAAAATGGCCAATGTAATACAATATAATATGAATGATTGGTTTTGCATCTGATTATCTATAATATTGATCAACAATTCACACTTGATAAAAAACCTCTGTACAAATATACATGTTAAAATATACAATATTTCTATTAAAGCAGTAGTGACCCTCACAGTGATTCCCACACACAGTTGCAGCTCTGGCAAAACAACACCTCAACACTTTGTGAAGAAACTGCGCATGCGCCTGCCCTGTTAATACGCAGTTCTGGCAGGCCTCTGCTAAGACGTTAATGAACGAGAAAAATGATACGCTGCAATGTTCCCACTCAGTCACTGCCCCCACCCGCCTCCCCACAACTCTGCATACTAATGTCAGTATTAGCTGCGCTGTGTGCTGACATCAGAGGGTGCCGGGCAGTCACAGCGTGGTCTGCTCCCTAAGGTAACTGGCCTAAGGCCGCATTGGAGTCCCGCTCCAACTGCCCTCAGCACTTCCACTGCAGCAGAGTTTGGAGCTGGCATGCTCCAGGCTCTTAAAGTGCATCTCAAACAATGTCTTAAACTGGCTTATTCAGTAACTGTAAAGTAACTGGTTTTTTTTCCATGACTACTAAGAAACAAATGTGACCCGATCTGCCGTAATGAGTCTGAAGCCTGCGTTCTATTTATTTAGGTACGGGCCGATTATGTTGAAAAACATCAAAAATATCGATGTTTCTTTTTTGGTCTTATATGAAAGAAAAGGTCTTCAAAATTAATCTCCCAGAGTTTCATCGAGGAAATAATTGTAAGTACATAATTGAAAATGTACTTAAATGGAGCTCTCAAACCTTACAAAAATATAAATTATTTGATAAGTATTTAATAAATATTTTGAAATAATTGAAGCTTCAGTCTGATTTAATGTATTTTTCTAAGTATCTAAATGCCTGTAGTAAAATGTTGTTGTTGAATACTGGGGGCATCTCTTTGGATGCTATGGATTGTAAAAGATAAACAAAAAACTGAAAAAACTTTTTCAGTTGGAAAATGGTGCTGCGAGACCAGAATTCAAATGGTTGTCACTTGACAACTGTTTAAAATACAGCTTTGACCAAGATATCATGTTAAAGCTTATTCTTATTCTTTCAATGATACCAAAACCTCTGTTTTGAATTTTGGATCACTGTGACTCATTTTGCCAGATCAGGTCACAAATGCTGTATGGAAATTATTTAGCTATCCGAGTGCGGAAGTGAACAGTGTGCCACATGCAGGCCCTGAGGATTTGGCTCCCAGGGGATTTTAATAAGGATTTTATTGCGGCTCTAATGGTGTACATCCATCTGGCTCTCACCTTCATTTCCATCCCTCCATGTTCTGAGCTGCTTATCCTAACCAGAGTCGATGGCGGGGTAATGGTTGTGGGGGGTGGGGTCGGATAAGGGGGGGCTGGGGGTGGTCCTATGGTGAAAAGCAGAGAAACATCCGGGACATTTTGTCAGTTCATCACAGAGCAATTTCTCGCTTTCAGATTCTCCTGCATAAACTGAATTATGGGTGTTAAGATTTGTGTTGCAGGTAAAACGAAACACTGTTCAACAAAGACCAATGTAATACAATATAAGAAAGCGTAATAAAATAATTTCCTGTAATACAATATAATAAAGTAAAAAGTCTTTTACATGTTTAATATTTATGATCGATTCACATCGGATAAAAAGATCTTTGTGAAAATGACAGATATGGGAGTGGAGACTTGAGTTACATACTGTTTAAAAAAAGAAAACATGTCAAAACATTTCATTTAGTCACTAGCACACCGACCCGCTTGCTAAGTATCTACTGTTTTAAGCGAATTTAGTACGTTATTAGCATTTTCATTGACCTTTACTGTCCCTATCCCAGAAATAAGGCTGATAATTTACATGTTTTAATGGACTGGGCATAGAACAGTGTGTACGTACTACATTAAAACTCTTTTACTTCAACAAAGCTAGTAAAATTTGATGTTCCATGATATGAGCCCAATAAGCAAAAGTAATTTTCCACAGAATAGCATTTTTATTGATGTTCTTTCCCATTATTCAAGTAATTAACATAACCTGGGGTTGTTTCTGTGGCTCAGATCATGGCTGCAATAAATATTCTGGAGCGACTTTATTAACGTTTTGTGTTGGTTGCTGATTTATCGACTCAATTCTAAAGCATTCTGGAGTTAGTATTTTATTTAAATTACTGAATTCTGTTCGATTTGTGAGACTGCATTTCTTCTGATTTGAAATGCTCCGGTGAAGCTGTAGACGTGTCGCCTTCTTTTATGATTTTAAATGCCGAGGTCCATTCAGAGTGCCCTTTAAAGCTGCACGGGTCGTGTCCAAGTCTTGTTTGGCTGCTCAGTGGTTAATGATTGCCAGTGACCTGATGTCTGAAGGGTGGGGATCACGTTATGCCACGCCGACCTCTTAGCAATGCAAATAACTGATAGGCCTTATCCAGCGCCTGTTGATTTTTCCTCCTGTGCTTTTCCATAATTATCACATACCGCCCAGGCATGGGAGCAGATGGAGGGAGGCAGGTGAAGGCGAAGTGCGGTGGATTAGCGTGGACAGGTGAGGGCGGAGCATGCAGGGTTTCCACAAGCCGCTGTGAAATGACCCTCCTGGTCCAGCAGCTTTTGTTTTCCTCTCAGAGATAAGGCGGCAGTGACCTTTTGATTTGTTAAGGAAAAAACAACATAAACGGGCAAATTTTCCATCCACTTGGCCTTTCGCTGGCCACCATCCATTTCTCTCTCTCTCTCCCTCTCTCTGTTGGCAAGGACTAATTAGGATGCAGAATGCAAAAAAGAAAATTATTAAGAACCACCAGCTTCTTCAGCTGCGTACTGGTGCAGTCACAGCACAAAATGTGTCTTCATGTGGCCACAGTATGTGCTCAAAACACGTCTTAAATGAATGTTTACACCACAAACCACACAGAGGGCTGCCTACCAACACCGTGTGCTCATGTGGCCCATGGTTCAAAAGGTGCAGTAAATGTATGAATACATATAAATCAAAATATTTTTAAATATAAATGCAGTAATCCCTCAGTTTTCGTTAATGAGGATTCAGTCTAACGCAGATTTTTTCTGAGAACCGAACTTTATTACCGCCTCCAGTCCAGCGTTGTCAACCGCCATATAAAGAAGAAGAAGCTGCTGCAGCATGTAGCATGACTGCTCCTTGTCTTGTCCTTGTATTTTTTTAGTGTTTTAAACTCCACCCCCTCCCATTTTCAACAGTTATCCCAGTTTATTTAGTATTAGTAAGCTGTGCCCTGTCTAAACATGAGGGTAGAGAGAGTTATTTCAACGTTTCTTTTGTGTACGAGTGTGTTTTCACGCTGCTAATGCTAACCGTTAATGCTAATGTTTTTTTTAAGAAATAAAAGGCTTTAAAGGTAATGCATTAAACTGGAGTTTTAAATGAAATTAAAGTGTTCTGGGAGTATATTTGGGGGCATGTTTAGGGTTTACACTTTAAAAATAGGCATTTTAGGCATTTATTTTACCAAAACACAACGCAGTTTTTCACTTTACACGGGTGCTCTTGTAACGTAATCCCCACGGTTACTGTATTCTATATATAAAAACCTTGGACACTTTTGCTGACATTCACACTTTGTGTCCCTGAACAGTATTTTTCTGGGATGCATGTGTTCACACTTGTCTTGAAATTCATAATACATTTTTGTAAAATGCAGAAAAATAACTCTCCTATGGCATTCTTCTCTCATAAAGCCTAAAAACCTGAAAAACAAAAATGTCACACAATGTTTTATTCTGCCGCCCATATTGCATTGCTGCTTTTGCACAGATGCAATTATGTACACATGAGATTTTCCCTGTTTTGGGCAAATTACACTCCTGTAGAGTTTTCTCTCATGTTACTAAACTGCTTAGCTAAACGATCACAGAAACATCTCATTTGGTGGCTGTAATTTATACGTTGCTGTGTTTTCCAGTAATATATTGGCTTTTGTTAACACATGAGCCCTCTGGGTAATTTCCAGAGGATTACATTAGGCCTTGCGCTGACTCACTGCCACTGGAGCAGGATTCTCACTCCAGCTTGGGTTCACACTTAACCCTTTCTCTGTTAATTACCTGGGAAAGCTGCTCGCAGGGACAGGGACGTCAGCCAGACAACAGCAAAAGCTGTTGCAGGTTAAAACTTTTGTGGATAAAGCAGAATTCATAATCTGCCACACTTCCAGCATCTCTTGCAATTTTCGACACAGTCCTCCTACGTATTGCTCGCCTCTTCCTTAAATGCATACATGGAAAGAACAGAAGCTCTTTGTTTGCCAGTTTTGTACATTTCGCAGCTGAATCTGGCTCTTAAAGCTCAGTACACCAGGCCCTGAGCACACACTTCCAGAAATAAGGTGCCAGTGGGTTCTAAGAAGGATTTCCTACACTGTTAGAAGAACAGAAAATGTTCTTGTGTTATGCTGTGATTTGATTTATCACACTTTATTTTTGTAGTGTTAGAGACCAGGCCCAGTCACATCTGGCTCAGCACTGTGACAAAAACAGGGAGCAAATTATCATTACAAATACAAAATGATCTTGTATAAACAATAATAGTAATAAGTTATAAGTGAAGCACAGGCAACGGTTCAGCATGGTTATATCTGACCTAAAATAAACAAATTAAAAAAACATTAAAGATGATAGAAACAATACAAAAAAATACTCTGTGCTCTTTATGTGTACTGAACATGAGCTTAACCCTACCTTAATTTACCCCAAAAAATAGAATTAATTGGCCGTTCATTCATGAAACTGACCCCTTAATTTTATGCTAAAATCGGCTTTAAGGCATGAGTGTGAAACTCATTAATCTTAAATTTAAGGCACTAATTCAGGAGGTTCTATTATTTAAGTGGCAAATTTGAAATAGTAATCACTGTTTTATCCCTTAATCAGCCTTAACCTGTGCACTTTTTCCCTTTAGTGCCTGTATGGAAAATTAAGGTAAAAATGAAGGTAATTTTAAAAAGGCAAACTTAAGGCGTTTAGTTTTGTAGTAATATTCATCTCTTATTCTTCTCTTATGATATCTGTAATCCTTACTTTCTCAATTACACACCGTGGAGGAATAGGCCGCTCCACTGCTGCTGTAGTAATAAAAACAACCTCTCTTGCACAAGGCCTGGCTCTGCTTATCAGTCGGTCCGGTTATGCGAGCTTACAGGATCACTTTTGAGTTTGTTCTACAGCATTAAGTAAGTACAGAAGGTCACGTTCACAGCTAGTTTATCACATTCTGGCTGTTTGGAGCCCAAAGGTGGGAGTGGACCCATGTGTGCAGGGTCCACCAATGAAGGCAGAGTTTGATAATGGACTCCCTTCTCTAGATGGACTTGTTACCCTGAGTAGGGTTTACAGCTGGCACTCTACGTGTTGGTGGAGGAGTATCAAATGGACTGTAACCCAGTTCCTTCTTTATTTGTGTGTCCATTCATGCCTATGGGGTAATATCTGGGGTAAATGACACATGACATAGAAAAGCTTCCAGGGCAGCGGTGTTTGTTCGGTACAGGTTGACAAAGAAAGTAAAAAGAAAGGACCCAACGTTTATAGATCATGATTTTCCTACATCAATGAAATGTTTCTTCTTTATTGAATATATATATATATATATGTGTGTGTGTATATACAGTATATATTTCTCATTCCCAAGTAATTTCACCAAGTGAGAATTTTTGCCAAACGTGGATTATCGTAACTTTCAGATAAGATCATTTTTGTACATAAAGGCGGGTTAGAAAATGAGCTTTTATCATAGATTCGTGTTATGACATCGCATTAAAATACTGTTATGTAGCTGGTATTAAGGGGTCTAGCCCAAACCGTCAAAAGCAGGTCCCAATACTTTTGTCCATGTAGTGTATCTACCCCAACACATGAAGCTGGGAGGGTGAAGGTTAGCATGATAGACACGTGAAGACCCATGAAGTGCCACCACAACTTCTCAAACAGCCACTAGTGTCGGATCATTGTACCGCCAGCTATGCTTTTTTGAACTCCCAGCCACAGATGGCTGTGGTATTTCCAGGGATCGAACTCTTGATGTCCCAGTAACAGGGTTAGCTTTGACCAGCTCTGCCACTCAGGAGCCCTATTTTTCCATGTTTTTGAAACATGTCTGCATGGAAAGACTCTAAAAATGACTCTTAGTAGTTCATTACATAGAACTACTATGTCAGAATTATGTATTAACTGTTACATTTAAATATTGTAATAAAGTGGGAATACCTGTGGACTTTCAAGGGATTATGAAAAGATAAGGTTTATGCATCTATATGGTCATGTCTCATCAACACCTGGAACAACAACAACAAAAAATACCATGTAGAATAAGTGCCAGTTCTAATACATGGCAGGTGCTGAAGAGAGCGTACAGTGCCTGATTGTATGCTCAGACTGTTCCAAAAATCAAGCGTACTCACCATCTCTTTGTTTACTCTGACAGATCAGCACCCGTCCCTCCTCCTCTGTCCCTCCGTGTGCTGGAAAGTTTTGTTGTGTCTCCTGGGCTCAGGCAACCGTGGGTAAAAAAATATATACTTTTTTTTTTACTTTTGTTGAAAAGGACATGAAATGTCATCAATGGCATGCACTGCCTGCCTGCATTTGTCTTATACACTTAATAAAAATCAATAAAAAAAACAAACTACATGTATAAACACTGACTTAAATCAACAGTCTGGAAGGAGAATCGATCCTGTGGTTCATTCTGAGAGCCCTTTTTGGGAGCATATTCTTCTGCTTCTGATAAAAGAAGAGAAGTTCAGACCAGCATCACATGCAGGGCCATCCTTGACCTTATGGGGCTGAGTGAGCTGCTTTCAGAACACAGATTAAGTCTTGTATTGCACTAAAAAAGAGAGTTTTGAAAGGAGAATCTCCATTTATATGTAATAAAACTCAAACCCATGGGCAATCAATGTCTGGCACTGGCTAAAAACGCCCAGATTAGTTTGATCAGTATTTCTTGGTAAAGCCAAAAAGCATAGATTAGCATTCTAACCTGTGATTAAAAAAATCTTTAAAACATTTTCCGGCTCCATGTCGTTGCCACTTTTGATCGAATGCTTGGTGGCTGGACAGCATTGCAAAATTAGTTCAGCATCGAATTTGGTGTTGGTTGTTTGAATAAAGGACTAATGCTTTAGTGGTGAAGCTGAGTCACCACCTACTTAACAGCTGCGGGAGCAAATATTCAGCGATAGCGAACACAATTAATGTTTGCCCTGATCGCTTTTTTTTTACCCTGGAGTTTGGGAGCGCTTCAGTTTGTGATGTAACGTGATTATGAGGATGAATCAGTGAGGCTCTGCATTACACATCAGGAAAGATTACATATCTGGATCCTTTTAAAATGCACATATAGCAGCACATTAGGCAGTGGGGGGAGGGGGTATCTCTAGGCCTGCCTGGAAAGTCACCCCGGAGCTTGTGGAGGGAATTTATCATCATGATTCTTGCCAGAGAGTCCAGCCTACAGCATTTATTTTGATGTAACAGACCATGTGTGTGTGTGTGTGTGTGTGTGTGTGTGTGTGTGCACGCAAAAGAGATTCCCTCTGTGCATCATCCTTTAAGATATCATTCATTGTTCTTGTGTCAGAGCGTCAGCGGCTTACGTTCCTTTCAGCCGGATGCTGTGTTCTCTCCCTTTTTCACAGTACAGGGAAAGAATATTACATAAATGAAAGATTAACTTTTGAGTCCTGCCTCAGTCAACCCACAGAATGTCCCCTGTCTGTCCTGATCTGGCTGCTTTGGAAGGGGTGGGGCTCTGAGGATAGTGACAGCCAGTCAGACAGAGGGGTGGGTCACTTTTTACCCAGCAACAGCTAACTGTCATCTCTCGTTGCTCTATAACACACAGGTGGCTGAAAGTCCATCCCCCAGAGCTCAGCAGACCGTTGAGACTTCAGTCGTCCCCTCAGTCAATGACTCATCGCATCCTTTATGAGCAGGGTTGACCATTATGCATACTAAGTCATGGGGTTTAATCAGAATGTGAATTACCCCTCCATAATTGGGGAGTACTGCATTCCTTACACTGTTAAAAAATGCTATTTTGTCTCTTTTGGGGGGGTCTGGGTCTTGATCTGGGGATACAGTACCCCCCAGTACCCCCTGTAATTCGAACCATGGGTTTAATGCCATCAAATGTATTTAGCAAAAACAGTTGCTCAGGTTGTTCAGATCATTTTCAAGGCTGACATTACAATCCGGCCTTGGAGGGGGATCCTACTGATCTCGTTCAAATCAACCAGTCAGATGCCCTGCAAATTACATTACATAGCCTCAACTGGTAATAAAATACAAGTCTTTGTTAGAAACACTTACCTTACCTTCACTCACTGGCCACATTTTAATATCTGGATGAAACTGAACTGATCATTCAAATGACATTGCCATACACTGCATGGACAAAAGTATTGGGTCACCTGAGCACCACACACACAGGGACTTTGATGACATTGCGTTCAAATACATAGACTTTTAATATGGAGTTGTTCCCCCTTTTGCAGGTATAACAGTTTATTTTAGAAGATTGGGCACTGATCGAGAAGGTCTGTCTCCCAAAAGTGTTGGATGGGGTTGAGGTCAGTTGTGTACTGGGACACAGTCATAATAGAATAAAAATGTTGTTTCTCCAAATTGTCTTGTTCTGCTGAAACATTAATATTTTCCTTCCCTGGAAATACGAGGCCTAGCCCAAATCCTGAAAAACAGATGTGTCCCAATACTTTCGTCCTTATAGTGTATATTGTGCATGACACAACAGGGTGGACAAGGCAAGTGTAAAGATTCAGTAAATTTGGAATTTGACATGAATATGAATTATGTTACCTGAGTACTATTCATTGGAAAACAGCCTGTGATGCTGCATGATTTCTCAAATAGCTGAATAGGTTTGAAAACGAAGTTATAGTAGATGTAGCATCCGTACTGCAAAAATGAAGAACACATCTCAAACTGTGCCCCCCTGACCTCTCACCCACCCATCCACCCTCCAGAGCTTTGTCTATTTTTCTAGCTTTGCCTGCAACTATTGCTTCTTATACTATACACAAGGTGCTGCTACTTTTTTATAAAAAAGACATGTCCTAAACAGATTTAATAACCTAACGCCATTCAGTAATCACTTAGAACAGACACTGCTTATTTCCCATGGCCTCCTTAGGTCCCACTGAGGGGTCTATGCCCCTCTGTTTGAAAGTGACTCGTGTAAATCCACATTATTTGATTTGTTATTGTATACAAAATAACTAAAATGGCTGTTGGCGAGGTGATTAAATCAAAAAGCCTGAATGTGAAGGTGATTCCAGTTGGTCAAAGTAAAGCTATCTGACTCACAATCTTTTTTTTTTTTTTATGTAGAAAGAGGCAGAAACTGTGTAAGCCTTCAGCAGTCAGGGCATGTAATAGTTACCTAGTGTTTTGTGCTTAATCTTGCACCATTTTATTTAGAAGCCATTCACTTTCTGTGATTTCCGAATGGTATTTCTTCATAAACAGTAGCAGCTACACACAGTAGTCATTTTCTGGCATTAACCAGAGTTTTCCTGAGATTTCCAGAGATTGCTGAACTCTACACGCCTTCTGGGGCTGTTTTGGAAAAGTCAGGTCCTGAGTTAAGAAAACCAGACCATAGCAGACTGTCTTATATTGACTGTCATGTTTAGACAGTACACAACGCACAGCTGAAGCTTTATATACAGTGCAGGCCCTGCCCAGGAGTGAATGAATGACTGCTAAACAACCTCTATTGACATTTGGTGTGTTGCCCGGACCCTTCTTCCGCCATTCCAAACACACTTGTGTGGGCTCCCCCTGTACTGCCTTCATTAATATCCACACTGGACGTTTCACCTGAGAGGAAATGACCACTTCCCAAATACTGACCTGAAATCGTTTAGCTGATTCCTAAGGTCTGTATCACGGTGCTGAAGAACATCATCAATAAGAATCTTCCATCTTTTGGCCAGAGCAGTTAGACCTGC
The DNA here is from genome assembly GCA_037974485.1 of Hemigrammopetersius urotaenia. Classification (NCBI taxonomy): domain Eukaryota; kingdom Metazoa; phylum Chordata; class Actinopteri; order Characiformes; family Alestidae; genus Hemigrammopetersius; species Hemigrammopetersius urotaenia. Next base: position 11,105,908 of record JBBPDC010000028.1, read on the forward strand.
ATAGAATATCGCGTGCTATTTTTTGTTGCCTTTCTATCAAAATGTCACATATGAACCAACTGTTCAGTCAAGATATGTTTTGGGTTTTCTTTCGTTTTACTCTTAGGTCTATTTACTTAGAGCTGCTTACTGCACTGTTATTTGTAAATACAGACACTTTAAGCTTCAAGATTTGGTTCTTTTTTAGTTATATGATGTAATAATAATACATTTTATTTATAGAGCACTTTACATAAGTGCTTTTCAAAGTTGCTTTTTTTTTTAAAAAATGTTTAAAATTGCATAAGTAGAGACGAATGAAAATAAATAAAAGGACCAGTTGACCACACATGGGGTAAAAATGTACTTTTGCCCATTTATACAAAGATGTTAACAATATGTTATACAGTATACACTTCTACAGTGTTAAAAAACACAATTTGGTTGCAGATAATTATATTCAATTATTCTATTTTGCTAGTTAAATGCAACCTCATGGGCTTTGCATAATTTGTAGGGCAGTAGATCTATCTATCTGTCTGTCTGTCTGTCTGTCTATTGAACAGACATTGAAAATAATGAACATTGAATATCATGAATAATATTGCAAAACGTAAAATGAACATATTAAACATTATTGAACAGTAAACGGCTTGACTTGCTGGTTGTATGATGGTGGTTACAAGCTTCAATCACTTGTTAGCATGTGGGATATATGGAAAATGGCATAAAGAAGACTTGAACACTCCACACATAATGGCTAGAGTGGTTTGTCCTTGAGAGACCATCCACTAGAGTGGTTTGTCTGTGCTTTGTTTACGATGGACCAAGTTAGAATGGGGACTAGAATGTATTTAGAGGACAAACCTGGGACAAGAATAAATTACCTTCAGGCCGCCCACATCATTCTTCTCCCCACCCAGACAGGGGTTAAGAGAAAACTGGACTTTTAAATAGTATGATAATTGCTATGCACTGTTGGAATAGAATCTTATATAACCCTTCTTATTTATATTAAAATGTATTCAGATATTAAAACAAATAGTGCATCGGATAAAAAAAGGCATCGCTGCCGTAAATCCCTAAGTAACGAAGTGTCAAACGTTCTCAACAGTTAGTACAATTACGGAGAAAAGCTTGAGGATTTGACTCTGAGCAATAACACTTAGCACACTCAGCTTATAGGCTGTCATTGAGGATGACAATCAAAAGCTTTTCAGATCCACCTCGCTTCTTATTCAAATCAGAAGCTCATTTGAATTCTGCCCCGAGCACAGACATCAGGAGGGTTGTCTTCCTCTATTATTTGTAAAGACATCTCAAGCATTGACGTCAGAAACTACACTCACTCCCACTTTGGCTGAAGCTCCAAAATGTAGGTATAAATTTAATCAGCTCACCTTAGTATGGTCCTGGATTAACGTTAGTATAGGTGTGAATTGGAAGTGAAGTCTGTGGACACAGTTCGGAGAATGTCCTTTTCTATTCTTAGCATGATTGGATTGAAAAGGGCACCCCCCCATTCTAGTTTATACAGTCCATATATGTAAATAAACCAAGGAGTGTTAAAAGACACATACAATGGAGGGTTGGCTTAAAGGGATGAGAACACAAAGAGTAAAACAAGAAAATATATTCAAATTGATGATATTGGCAGTCAATTGGAAGGATGTCTAGTTTTCAACAAGTGCCTAATTTTCACTGACAGCTCACTGTAATAACACAAATGACTCAGATTCACTCAGTTGCATGAATCTGTTAAGGAATGGAACAAACCTGATCCAAGCCAACAACAGACTGATTTTTCTGAGTGTAATTTTTGTTTCAGGAGAGAATGTGGTGAGAACTGGTTACCGTGAACCCTGGATGAACGTGGGTGGAGGTGGCTCAGTGGGTAGGATACTCGGTTATGGGTTCGAATCCTACCTTCAGCACCACCACTGAGCAAGACCCTTAACCCCAAGTTGCTCCAGGGAGACTGGAGTTAGGGAATGGAAGTCGCTTTGGATAAAAGCGTCTGATAAATGCCAATAAATGTAAATGAATGTAAACAGGATTCACTGATATATGTAAAAAGGTAGGTTTAAATCTAATCAGCTCACCATGCTAGGTTCCTGCAGTAACATTAGTTTAGGTGTGAAAACCTGCAGATGTGAGAACTTACCAATGTGGTCGACTTCCTAGAGCAATAAATATCTTGAACCTCTGCATGACAAATGCTATGGAGATGTGCTGACTTTTATAGTGTTGTATTAAAGGAATGGCACACTATTCACGTAGACGATGTGGACAAAAGTATTGGGACACACCCATTTTAGCATTTGGGCTAGGTCCCTTACTTCAAGTGAAGGTCAATCTTAATGCTTCAGCAGACCAAGACATGTTGGACAACACCATGCTTACAACCTTTTCTATCCCAGCATGATTGTGCCCCCTCCCCTCCACCTCAGACTAGATAGTCTATATACATCAATTAAGTTGCTAAAACATGCTGTTTTGAAAGAGTTGTTTCTGTGATGTAAGACGTTTAGCTGACACTGATGTTAGAAGGAATCGTTCAGTCCAAGCTGCTTCCTGAACGAGGCACAATGCAGGTCGGCCAATCAGAACAGAGACATTTTGCTTATCCTCCTAAGACCCAGCCCATTCATTTATGACCTTTATAGTGGGACATTTTGTTCACCTGTGTCTTCCTTAAGTATTTGGAGATCCCCATCAAGCCCTACAGTGTTCTGTAGAGGAGATCCTGGGCTTTCCAGTGATGTTCCTGTGAGGGGTTTGCATGCTGGGAACTAGGACTGCAATGACAAGACATACATGAGGAGCACCAAATGCAAGATGTTCCTCTTTATAACCAAAAAGGAAACCAGGACCATCACAGCTAAACTATCCAGAGGATGTTCTATGACTTATAATTCACTGTTGAACTAAAATGTTTCGTTGTCCTTGCGAGCAACAAGCAACAGAAGAGTGATACAAGTTTTTATTGTTTAGATCAAACTGAATGTGTTCTTGGGTTACTATCACATGCGAAATTCATATCTATTTTCACATGGAGATCGTCCTGTTGTCCTCTACAGTGGGAAAAGGAAAAATAGGAAAAATATCTTCAAAGAAATTTAAATTGTAAGGATTTTTTAGGCCCAAATACACAGGAAATCACACAAAAAAAGAAATCGTAAGACACTTTTTTTCTTTGGTTCTCAGGATATATAAGTTTCAAAGCCATAACAAGAATAGCCTGGAATGGATAAAGGAAAGCTGGACGATGGTGTAAATTTGAATTATGCTTTTGACATACAAACATCGCACATGTAGCCCATGCGAAAAACCTAAAAGGGCAGAAAACACAGGACATTGAAGCCCTATCTTGGGAAAAAAAATCCAAATCGGCGAATAAAGCACTGACTATTAATTAAGAATGAAAGGAATTAAAACTCTTATCCCACAGTTGGCCCAATATCTTGAGAGACAGAGTGGAAAGTTACTCGTGATCGAACGGCCTTTATTTTGGCTGTGTGCCACAGTCTCTGCAGGTCATGCACTGAACAGCTTGAGTTCACTCATTCCAGTGCCAATGGCACCCAGGACCAGGGGTCCGTAAGAGTACATATGGTCATGCTGGGATACTTCCCTTCTTTGTGTCGATGTGAGGCAATGTGCAAGCTGTCAACGAGGTGTTGTGGACCAAACATATAAAGCTGTCCTGTACCACAAGATCACTGGCTAATGTCAACAAAAACTGCTGAGCCCCCTGGGTTAGTAGTCTCAACAATAAAATGTTGAATTTTTGTCAAGTGGTTCTATGTAACTGTGTGTCTTGATTGAATGCCATACACAGGTGACTGAGAACATTTTTCTGTTTATTTCCATTTACCCTGACTCTGTTCCACCATGTAAAGTAGAAGACAAATTAATAGCCGTTAGTTGGATTTGTGTAATTCAGTTAAGTTGCTATTGTGCAACCCAGTGGTCATACAGTCGCATTCAACAGCAAAGGACATAATCACTCGCTCCTACAACCAACAAGAGCAAAGATAGGGAGTAAACTAGGGTGACGCAGATCCATGCTGGTAGATCGGTACCTCTGACCTTTACATTTCTATTGAGAATTGATTTTCACCTGAAAACACCAAAACTAAGTGTTCTCTTCTTAACCTAAACTGAACTGTTTTATTAAGCTGATGGTAACTAAAATATCACCAAACATCAATGTGGCTCATTTAATACTAATGCAAAGACTTTCAGTGGTTCTTTTTGGTGTCTTATTTTAACTGTAACAATGATCTTTCTTTATGAAATTTGTCTCGAGAATTCAACCATGATATTGCTTGAACCTGAATGGTTAGCCAAGGAAGGTTAAATGACACATGCAAATGCTTAATGGGATGAGAACACAAAGAGTAAAACAAAAAATTCTATGCAAATTGATGATATTGGCAGCCAATGGGAGGTTTTCAACAGTGTCTAGTTTTCACTGACATCTCACTGTAAGAACACAAATGATTCTGATTCACAAACCAATTAAAGCCAACAATGTAGTGATTGTGATTTCCTGAGTGTAATTTTTGAGTGGATCAGGAGGGAACTGCCTACCATGCACCCTGGAAAATATTTCAGTGTTATGCATTCAAGAAAACAAGGATGAATGTAAACATGCTTCACTGCACTGATATATGTATGTGCTTGTAAATGAAGATGAAATGCTGTATGTTGAGCACCATTCTACAATATAAAGCTTGTAGTTTTAGTATTGCCACAGTCTTATGGGATAAATCAGCCCTCATCAAATGCACGCACACACACACACACACACACACACACACACACACACACACACACACACACACACACACACCCCTCAGAAAAAGACTGGAGGATTCCTCATTCCCTTTAATAGGGTTGTTGTCATGTCCTTGGAAAGACAGAGAGAGAGAGAGAGAGACAGAGAGAGAGAGAGAGAGACAGAGACAGACAGAGACAAAGCATAAGAGAAGAGACTGCATGAGCAAATTGGTGAGAGACAGAGTGGGCTCTGATTAAATAATAGATCTTTCTGACTGAAACATTAAACTGAATAATCCTTGAGTTGAGTGACATTAACCCATGGCGGCCACATTACTGGACAGCTTAGCCTCATTCTCCTTGTTTCTCCTTTGGGCAGGGCAACTGTGTGTGTGTGTGTGTGTGCGTAGGTTGTGTGTGCGGATCCGGCCTCCACACTTATCTGCAGTGTTGAGTTTGTGTGTGCATCCAAAACAGCACTTTTATTTTCAGCTCAGGCATCAGATTAAACCATGTTTGCACAGCAGGTCACCACGTTTTACCCTGAAAATCGCTCCTCCTCTGAGTATGTTACGAAATACAGGACAGGCAGTCAGTTTATTTTCCATTGTTCCTCTCCTGTAAGATATTCTGGGGATATGGGTTTATAACTGCTAAAAAATTCTATGCATCAAACAATACAATAAATCAAGTAATATAATCCTTTCAGTGTGGATGAGGTCCAGTTTCCTACACTTTACTTTGCATGGATGATCATTAACATCTAGCACTATTTAATGTAATGAGATTTAGTCATATTTAGTCTTGCTTTTCATCTGCAAAGCACACTCTGGGTGAGTTGTTACAGCGCATGTGACAGTGTGCTGAGAGGTGTCTTATTAAAAGTGATAAATTCTAGGTGTCATGAATGACGCTCAAAGCAACCTTTCAATAGAATTAATCAGAAGAGCGTTTCAAGGTGTGTGACCTTCATAAGAGAAATCCAATACCTCTCCATATCAGTGCTGGGCCAGTGGCCACAGCTCCTGTTTTTATGGCTTAAAAGATGGACCTTAATGTCAGTCCATTAGTTCTTACCTTAGACCACAGCTGTTGAAAGTCTGATAGATAGATAAAGATTTCTAAAACTAAAACGGTAACTATAATTCACTTTCTACATAAATATTTTTGGTATTTTTTTCAATTAGATCAGGATCTTTTTAAAGATTTGTGGTTTAATTTTTTACAGGTGTTATATTTTGCCAAGATAAGCCCAACTATACTGTTTTTTTTTTTTTTTTAAACTATAATAATTAAGTCAATTTAGTTCAGTTTAGAATTAATTACAAAATAGCACTACTTACATACAAGGCTTTAAATGGATTAGCTCCCACATACCTAAC
>JBBPDC010000028.1:11112153-11128640 GCA_037974485.1 Hemigrammopetersius urotaenia
ACTGAAGCAGTTCTTGATTGGTGCTGCGCTTTAATAAAAAACGCATGCAGGTCTATTGCAGATCTAATATTACTCAGAATTCAAAAAGTTGATGTGACTGAAAAAAGCTGGGAGCAGGTCTGAGATCAGCAGGAAAAACTGGTTTAGGAAAGTGTGTTGTGGTCTCTGATGATTACAAGAAAAGTTTTGTTGACCTTGTTGTATGTTTCTCCAGAAGGGAGCATTTCACTTCAAACTACTCGTTTACCTTAACAATATGATTGCATATAAATATTTTTTATTGTGCAATTTCCCTTTCAAAAACACCCCAACAGAGATTCCAAACTCACAAAATCATAAAAAACACAAGAAGAGCCGAGCCGCCCCACCCCAGTCCTCAATATGTATTTCTCTTTGGAGCAATTTGTGTTGGTGCCTGGGATTAATATTGCTCTCCTCCTCTATGAAAATACTGGAACCCTCTGCCTGCTCCTCATTATGCTGATGTCTGCTGAGACAAGCCTTTAACAGTCCACGCATTTTTCACACGCCCACACGCCCAGAAGCACCCCCAACATCAACACACTCAAACACAATCTTTGAAGCTCCATGATCACTCTTAACTCCCTGGGCTTCATTAGCACGCCGTGTTCTCGTGTCGTTTAGTGGGAGATTTGTCCTTTTCATTTGAGCGAGGCTAGTTTCATGACTCAGATGGTGCCCCCGGATCAGCTGACACTACAGGGACATCTAACGTATTGACCCAGCTCTCCTAATTCACTCAACCATAGCAGGAGGCATGTGATGAGAGGGCCCGCATGGGTCCTATAAAAGGACATGTGATTTCTAGAATGAGAAGGAAACCCAAGGTTTTATACTGACATGCTCTCAACATTAGAGGTGTAGTGGCACACATCTCACAATATGCATTGTGTTGTTTATGTAAACGGACATGCGACTTATTTCTGTTCTCTGATTTCACAAATATTTTTACAGCATGAAATCACAATAAACGTATCAGAAAAACATACTTTTAACATGCGGATCATGACATCCCAAGAGAATAAGCTTGTTATAGTTGTTATAGTTGTTATATGTGTGTGTGTCCACAGTAACATGATTCAGTAATGATCCCTAAGCAAGGCAGGCTGAACCATTATGGTCAGAATGTCTAAAACCAAAGAAGGTCTGAACACGTTTTTTTTTCTTCTTTTGTTTCCCATTAAAGGGGTTTCTTAGTAGAAGTCATAGTAAATCTCAAAGAAATAGGTGGCGCAGCTGATTCCATTGTGAACTATGGATGAAGAAGATGAGGCTACAGAGGCTACTGTTTGTACACAGAATTTTCCCACAGACAACGGTTGTTTTTATATAGAGAGTGGGGCTGTAAAGACATTAATAATTGATTTTTGTGCAGAAAACCAGACATGACTGAATGTGAAAATACCCTGATATTTCACAGATACGCTTTTCTGTACAGAATAGAAATATGTTTCTATCTATGACTGAAGGGCCGCTGTAAAATGGGTCTTTTTCTGCTCAAAGGTCACGATGAGCCTTCACTTCTCATCATCTGTGCATTCTGTACAGTAACATTACATCATATTAATATATTTTAATGGAATATTCTTCTGCTCCTGTCACTTTTAAGCAATAAATATTTATCACATTAAACATTATGTAGACATTATGGATAAATGCTTCATGTCTAGCACTCTCTCTATCTCTCCTTCTTTCTACCCCCCCACCCCCCCCACCCCCCCAGTGAGAGCGAGTGATCAATAAGAAAGGTATTTTTCATTGTTGTTGACGCAAACTAGGTCGTGCGCCATCTGTGCTTTTCAGCAAGCCCAGGCACTTCTCTGCAGCGCGGAACTATTGACTGGGCTGAATGCAGTGCAGCTGAATTATGTAAGATGCGGCTCTCGGCTGCTTCGTAAGAGCACTAACAGTGTGGCAGATAAGGCTGGTGATAATGCCAGCGTTGCATGATGCAGTGGGGTGAAGGGAGGGGTGCTATGAGTAATCAGTTAAGATGCTTTTAAAAGCAAAAATGGCAAAAAATGTCTGTGTCTACTGAATAAGGAGGGACCCAGCCAGCCTGACTCCTTCCAAAGGCCAGCTGAGAAAGACCCACGACAACTAGCATCATGAGTTTATATCTTTAACCTCTTTCAAATATTTCCCTGAGAAACCTTTAATTGCTATAAAGCTATACATGACGTGTCTTTAGCTTTAAAGCTTTTTCACACTCACATATCTCATGTCCAACAGTATAAAATACATTAATAAAGGTACTAGGCCTTTTTTCCTTTGATGTTTAGTAACTCTGTCACACATCTGGTATTCATTCCATTATGTCTGTGGTTTATCTTCCATAGCAACACCCAACTGAGGTAATAACTAACATGCAGTTACTTATATACTGGAAAAGCTGTGTCATATGAGGTAGCCTTTATATGGAAGTGGCTGCACATTAACTACCTTTACAACCTGTTTACTTCAGCTTCCTCTCTGAGAAAACCTAAGTGGATCAGTAAGAAGACTGACTTAAAGCCTATTTAAAGGCTCACTTGGGTCAGTGTACCAGCAGTGTAAACACAAGGAAAGTGCTCCGACTCGACAAAACAAGTCTAAACCGTTTAATGCTCATCACATGAATCTCATACAGAGTTGGGAAGCAAAGCCAAAGACGAAATCTTTTAGGTTTCTGCACCGATTGCTGGTTTCAACGCTTGCTTCCCTTGCCCTTCATTTTCACTCACCCCTTCCCATCCCATTTTGTTTTTTTTCTCACGCATGCCCTTGTTCTGCAGATCCCACATCAAAGAAGGGGGCAGAGCATCTGTCTATTGTGTGAACTCGCCTGAAAGCTCCGTGTTAAGTAATAGCAACCTGTGACGTCAAAGGCTTTCCGTCGGAGCCGGGTGGTTGGGGAGGGGTGGAGGGGGGTAGACATAGTGAATTAGGGAGGGAGGGTGGGTGGAGGAACACATGGCTGCATCGCGTGTGTGTTTTTGTGTGTATGTGTGGGGTTGTGCTTATGTGCAACCATCATATTAAATGGCGTCAGTAACCCGTCCAATCAGGGCAAACCTCTTTGTGTTGACTTTTCCTGGAAATTAGCTTGCCTTCTGCTGTCCGCAGTGGGGCAGAAATATCACGGCCATTAGACACGGCCATGCATCAGCACTGCTTCCCGGAGCACAACAGAATGCAGCACTCTACAGATGTACCCTCCTAATAGTGATGACTCTATTCAAAAGGTGAACGCAGGCAGAAGAGGGAAGAACCTGCCCTTGTCCTGTTCGCTAGAACGATGCCTCGTGAACAACGACACTACAGAGGATCTGCGTGGGTCAGAATTTACAACCTTCATGCTCCTCTCTTACGCATGTAGGCACTCTCCTGTATATTCTCTCCGTAACCTTATGATGCTCTCTAACGTTAAAAACATGATCCCCTTTTACGTCCTCCTCCTACTCAGATGTTCACACTATTATTAAGGCAAATGCAGGCGAAGGAGAGATTGCCCTTGTCCTTTTAACAGACATTTCTGAGGACGATTGTGTAGGATGTGCTATAATTCGTCAAGCAAATGATACACACAATCTCACTTTATATCAATGCATAAAGCAAAAAATAAAAATGACTGTGGGCAAAAAATGTGAAGATACTGTCCTTGCTAGAATAAGGCCTTGTGAGCGAAGGAGGGGGGGCGTGCCAAAATATACCACTGTTTTCTTAAAGCTCCTTTCAAAAGCCTGTTCTTGATCTTCTCCTATACAACCATTCCCTATTTAATGTACCCGTATAATATTGATCACTCTATTTTAAAGGTGAACACAAGCACAAAAAGGAAGAAAGTGTCCTTGCCCTGCTTGCAACACCTACATACTATGAAGGGTTTGTGTAGGGCTTGCATATTTGAACTCCTTATAAGTATAAAATACATCGTATACATTCCTCTCCTATGCAGTTGTGCCCTTATAGTAGTGAGGATAATAAAGGAGCAGTACCTGGTGAATGTTAGTTGGTTGTGTAGAGCATGCTACAGTCTACAAGCTTGCATTTGTAGTAATTCTTCTCAAATGTGTACAATGTGCTCATTTTGTTCTCTTGAATAGAACCTTTGGGCTAGAATCTACATCTCAGGGCTGTTATGTATCTTTCTCAAGCTTGCAGGTCCTCCTATATGTTCTCCTCCTACATAGATGTGCCATTACAGCAGTGATGATTCTATTGTGAAGGTGAATGCAGGCAAACAAGGAACTGCCCTTGTACCATTTGGCCTAGTGAGGAAAGACGTAGTGCAAGGTCATGCAGGACATGGTGGAATCTACAACTTCGCATTTCTTTATGCTCTCCACTCAAGCCTGCAGTCGTTCTCCTCCTGGCAGTGAGCCGAATCCCTCTGGGAATTAATTGGAGATTACTGATCTTTAAAGCTCACATCACTCGACAAGAACAAGTTGCAGCAGAGACTGGAATGTGTGTTACTGGATTAACCATAAGACAAAAACGTTTGTGCGGTTTAACAGAACTGATCTTTGACGCGTTCGAGATCGGTATCCGCCCAGTCCAACTATGAACACAGTTAAACGTTCTACAGCATGAACCACTTGAAGTCCGTCTCTTTAGAACCGTCAAATGTCCTTCAAAGGTGCGGAGCAACCTTCCACCGACTTCCATGAAAGAGCTAGTGACGCTTAGAAAGCCAGAAAGCCTTCAGCACCACTGTCCTGTGGCCAGAACGACACATGACTAGATTTCTGTTGGCTGTTTGCAGTATAAATAACATAAACCAGGCAGCCAAACCTGTGCCTGCTTGTGTCATGCTCTCAGTCTTGATCACCCAAGAAGTACTGATTATCCAAATACAAGAATCATTTAAATAATACAAATTGTATCATGTTTCAATACGAACATGACTTAACGGTAAATCATGATGTTTACACTGACTTGGCATACTTGCATAATGAAAATCTCATATAAGATTACCACAATCACAGGCAGAATACTGTTACCTCTGATGCACTCTCTAGGCTAAGACATCTTTGGTAGAAAGAGTGGACAAAATCCATAATCTAAATGAAGGCAGGCTGCATCTACTTGTTGGGACATACACTATATGGACAAAAGTATTGGGACACTTGACCAGTTATATGCATTCACATACATAGGCTTTAATATGGAGGTAATGTGGAGTTGGTGCCCCTTTGCAGCTGCAATCTCCGTTCCAGTTCATCCCAAAGGTGTCGTATGGAGTTGAGGTCAGGGCTCTGTTTGGGCCAGGTCTTTCACCCCAAACTGTCTTTATAGACCTTGCTTTGTGCACTGGGGCAGTCATGCTGGAATAGAAGGGGCCCTTCCATAACAGTGTCCACAAAGTTGGAAGCATGACGTTTTCCAAAATTAAGCATTGTTCTTCAATCTAAATGCTTAATGGGCCTAGCCCAAAACATTGAAAAACAGGTGTGCCCAATACTTTTGTCCGTGTAGCCAATGTAATTTTTACCTGAGAGGATATTTGTTCACTCTGAGGAACATCAGAAATCTTTTATTATTTATCTTTCACATGAGCCCACTAAGACAGCATGTGACGTCGGCTATCAGTGCGCCATTCACGAGAAGATCCGGCCCCTTTTTTGAGCCAATCAGCGTTCAGATATTTTTCCCTAGCGCTGCCATCTGCACACAGCTCCACCCCTACTATCACTGTATCACTCCGCGCAGGCTCTGCATGAACCTCTGACTGTGTGCTGTCTGCCGAAGTGAGATAATAAGTGTTTACCGTTTTATATTTAGACCTGCTAAAAAAAACAAAACAACAAAACACAACCAGTCTCGTCTACGAACTCGAGTGGAGACTTTTGGGTGCATAGGAATATAGTTTAGCTTGTAGTCTGACTGAAATGTTTCAATTTGGGAAACAAGACCATGGTTTTCTAGTTTCAAACTAAAGACTAGTCGCTGTTCTGCTTCAGTTTGCCCCCTGAGCTCGGCCAGACTGCTGAAAATGTAGTAATGTGGCTCTTTTAGCGGAATAACTTTGTGTTGTGACTGCTGGGACTAGGTAACGCGTGGCGTTCGAGTCCTTTTAATGGACGAAACCCTGTGTAATGAAAAAACGGGTAGATTTTAATCGACTGCGAAAAGCGCCAATAAGCGCAAGAGACGTCACGTAGTGGGCGGGTTTATCTCACGAATCCGACGAGTCAGACACTCCGATGGGACGTTCGCATTGTTTTGACCTTTGAAACCGCATCACCGCCCACCTCGTGTCCGTGGCGGAGGGAGACTATAAATACAGGAGGATGACGGCGTTCGGACGACGAAGTTGTAAAAACACCCAGGGAGAAGGGGTGGAAAGACGCTTTTAAGAAGGTTAACCGGAATCAAAATTAACCTTTTTTCAGGCGCCTACAAACTGGAATACCATTTTTTATGTTAACTTACTTAATGTGAAGAAAAAAAGTATTTATATCTACAGTTTTTCTATTTGCACTAGCTAACGGTACTTCAACTACTGAGAACCTTTTTTTAAAAGACGAAAGTAAGTACCAACATCCGTTACTTTTCTAGAGCTTCTTGTCTCTGTATTTCATAATATTCCTGACAGTGTCGTGCATTTAATGGGGGCATAACATTTGTAATTATGAACATTAAGGCAACTTAAATATCGAGCCAACTTACTGCGTCAGTGCTAGGGATAGAGGCAGCATTTGGGAGGGGTTGCAAACTCGTGAAACTCTGAAAACCGGCCTTATAATCGAGTAGTTTTGCTCAACTTCTTATCATTTCTCAATTTATAAGAAGTACAACGGTCTATAGGAGGTTGGTAGTCTGTTTGTCTACAGTTTTGACACTGAAACGTCTTGTTTGCTTATATTGGTGTCGTATTGCCTTGTTTAAGAGGAAGCACTGCAATCGTATGCATGGTACAGGCATTAGAGACACTGTAAGCTTCTTTCATTGAGTTTTTTTACACGTTACAGGCTAAAAGAGTGTCTTTCTGTAGCTGCAGAGGTTAAAATGTAGCCTCGGACGCGGGGGACTGAAATGAAATTAGGCTTAAAGGCACGCGTACCTCGTGAGTGTGTATGTATATAATGTGTATCTGTACATATAAAATGTAACCGCAGTGGTTATTGTGCTATGAATTTTCCAACCTCGGCTTCAGTACTTCAGCCTCATTACCCACATAGTTCTTCAGGTTTCTAATCGCCGCAACACGTTATCTCCAAAAATAGCCTGAACTAGATCTAGTTCGACGTGCCGACTCGGCTGGATTGGTCTCTCTTGTATGGGAGTCTGGTGGACGCGAGTTATTATGTAACGCGATTAGATTCGTGAGCTCCACAGCTGCCTCTGACGACAAACTGCATATAGCACGCAGGCTTACGTCGATAGGGCTGCCTTCTGTTTTTTCTCCACCTCGAACACACTGCTGCTGATGGTTACGAGCAGGTTCTCCTGAATTTAGACCTTCTCAGATGTCGAGTATTCACTGGTGCAGGTTGTCACTGGTGTCGATGGTTTAAAATCTTCTCCGTTTGTTAGTACGTAGCACCGAATTGAACAAGACCTCAACACACCCAGATCACTCGAAATAAATGCTCGACGCCTGAAGCAGTTGTCAAGGGTTGGTTTTCCTTGTTAAATCAGCCGAATCTGAAAGATTGACACTGTTCCATACATTTTTGAATTGTCTTTTTAAGATAAAAAAGAACTGCCTTTCAAACCTAATGACCATTTCATGAAGAACCTGTACCTTAAAAACACGGTCATTTGAGAATGTCCTGTATTTGATGACGGTCATGGTTTGTTGTCTCTGGTCTGCTTTGTTTAAAAAAAAATGTATCTCCCTTTGTTTCTCTCAAGGAACTGGATCTCTCATCTGTGGAAGGAGACATTTCCTCTGCAACCAGCACTTTGTTCCATTGCCTGGCTCCAGCTGAACCTCGTCCTGCAGGAGGCTCGACACTGCACAAGATTTTGACCCGTCACCGGAAATACTAATATTTTGCACCTGGGCAATTCAGCAGCTATGCAGCTTGAAATCCAAGTAGCACTCAACTTTATAATTTCATATTTGTACAATAAGCTGCCGCGGCGACGCGTCAACATTTTTGGTGAGGAGCTGGAGCGCCAGCTGAAACAGAAATATGAGGGACACTGGTACCCGGACAAGCCATACAAAGGGTCTGGTTTTCGCTGCATACATGTTGGGGAGAAAGTGGACCCGGTCGTAGAGCAAGCAGCCAAAGAGAGCGGGTTGGACATTGAAGACGTCCGCAACAACCTGCCTCAGGACCTTAGCGTCTGGATCGATCCTTTTGAGGTGTCTTATCAGATTGGGGAAAAGGGACCTGTCAAGGTGCTCTATGTGGACGATAGCAACGAGAATGGGCTGGAGTTGGACAAGGAGATCAAGAACAGCTTTAACCCTGAGGCCCAGGTCTTCATGCCAATCACTGAGCCTGTAGGACCCTCACCCACGTCCAGCTCCCCGTCCCCTCCCTTTGGCCAGTCGGCCGCTGTGAGCCCCACCTTCATGCCCCGCTCCACCCAGCCTTTAACCTTCACCACTGCCACCTTTGCCGCTACTAAGTTCGGCTCCACCAAGATGAAAAGCAGCGGGCGGAACAGCGGCAAAGTGGCAAGGAGCTCCCCCACCAATCTGGGCCTGAATGTGAACAACCTCTTGAAGCAGAAAGCCATCTCTACGTCGATGCATTCTCTCTATGGCCTCGGCTTGGGTGGGCAGCAGCAGAAGACCTCAGCCCTGTCACCCAACGCCAAGGAGTTTGTGTTCCCCAGCCTGCAAGGCCAGGGCAGCCCAAGTGCAATGTTCCCCGGGGAGAGTTCCCTTAGCCTCAGCCCTCTCCAGTACAATAATGCCTTTGACATGTTCGCCGCCTACGGGGGCCTGAACGAGAAGTCCCTGATGGACGGCCTGAATTTCAGCTTGAGCAACATGCAGTATTCTAACCAGCAATTCCAGCCAGTAATGGCCAACTAGGAAACAAAGATGTGACTAAAATGACCAGAGATATGTGACGGGTGTGGGGGGGAGGGAGGGGAGGATTGCTTATTTGCAAAAATTCTGAAAAAGAGGAGAAAAAAAATAGAAAAGAGAAAAAAGGAAAAGCTTACACGTCAACTGTACAGTCCCAGTGTACAAGTCAAAGAGCATGAGCCCGAGGGTGAACTACTTTGCCCCCTTGAGTTTTTTTTGTTATTTTTATTATTTTTTTATATCTATATATTGAAGCTTGGAGAACTACATGTCCAAGCTTGGTTACCTAAACTCAACATTATTTTTCTTTTGCCAACCAAGCACAAAATTATTTTTATTGACTGTTTTAAGATATCTCTATGAGGAATTAAAACACAAGTAATGGCCTCTTACAGTATTTAAGATATAGCTGGACAGCCAGTTTTCATAGAATTGGCATAAATACTAAGTGGGATTTCCTGGTCTTTTTTCTAATTGTATAATTTAATTTAGTACAGAGTTTGTAAAATATCAGAGTATATATTGTTTCTATGACATGGTATTGCATTTATATCTTTTTACTACTCCAGTGATCCGTGATGGCTGCAGCAGCTTTTGTGTTATTTCTTTTTTTATTGAAATTGTAAAATGAATCCATCTTTAAAAACATCCACTATTCTAAAGATTGTGTACAGAATATTCCGTAGTGGTGGGATTTAAGAATATTTGCTTTTTGGAAAAAAAAAACATAAGAGTTGTATTTTCTGTTAAGAGTTAAAAGATTTTTGCTATATTATGGACAAAATGTAATCGTATATTAATTTTGTACCTACATTGTGCAATACTTGATAAAAACAAACGGTATAACAAAGTATTTGGAGTCAGTGTCTTACATGTTAAGAGGGACTGAGTTTATTAAGTTTGTATTAAAATGCTTGAAAATGTACTCTTGTGTAACCCTTCTTTTCTATTGACTGATGTGGCTGGATGTATGAACACAGCCATACCATTTAATTCTCTCGGCGTTAACAGCTTTGGAGCACTTTAGTGAAGTTATTTGCCTAAAGCAGCATGGAGGAGTTCTACGGTGAAAATTAGATTGATGTAAATCTTTAAGGTGTTTTTATATATCACTCTACTTTATTTCTCAACAAATTTGTTCAAATCCAGTTGATTTCAGACACTTTAGTCCATTTAAACTCATTCTACACACCTGAACAAATCGCCAGAGTGGCATTTGCTAAATGAAGGGTTATATCTTTGGCACACTACTGTTGTCACAGGATTTAGTTTTATTTTCTTCCAAATAGACTCTGTGGTCTTGAGTATGCTAAACCTTCATGGCGGTCGCTTCCTGAAACAATGTTCTCATGGGATGAATCTGTTTTGTCAGCCCATGTGAATGTGGCTGTCATGGCTAGCCCTGGGGGATTTAACAGCTCTGTTATGAAGCTCGAGGAGGACTGCTGTGGCATCCCTGATGTTGCTGGGGCATCCGAGATGTTCACACTTACAGAATTGGGTGTGGGTGAGGGTGAGGGGGGGGATGACTGGGGGCTCTCCTCTAGTTCTCAGACTCTCAGTCGTTCTATAAACGGCAGCTTGCTGGGCTCAGCGTTTAGTGACTGCAAGACGCGACCCTCGTCTATATTTAGCTCCGATTAGCAGAGGTGATTGAGAAATGACGGCTTCAGTAGGAAGCTTACACATGACCTAACCTCTCCCTCGCTTTATGCACTCCTGTTTTGTTTTCTGTAATGAGTCTAGATCCAGCAGAGTGAGCTTCCAGCTTCTGACTGCTAAATACAACAATCGACACAGTTCTAATCAAATTTAATTTCTGTGGTTTGGTGGCTTCCAAAAATAAAGGTGCTTTGCTGCACATTACTGGAAGGTCATTTGTTGCCATTTAATTGATGAATCTTCATTATCTGCCAAATGAGAGAAATGGAATAAATGTTGCTGTGTGTGTGTGGTTCAGCCATTTGACACCCACTTCTTATTTTCTTGTGTGTGTGAAGTGACTTTGCTCAGAGTTTATCAGGCAGTGTTCTTAAATGGTTCAGATGGGGCTTTCAGAGCAGTGTGCACGGTTCATGTATTGACATTATTCAGCAGTTTCCAGCTCTAGCCTTGGCTTGTGTTGGTGCCTGCAGTGCTCTAAAACAACTCATTAACAAACCTTTCCTGCGTTAAAACGAGAAAAACTCTCCCGTTGTCTTAATTTGAAATCTCGGGCTGTTTCAAACTTGGTTATATGTATTATAAATCCAAAGATTTCATTTAGTTTCACACTGCAATTGCCAAAGTGCCCCACACAGTAACGGGTGTCCGATTATTTGGTCAAACTTTTTGCAGCCTGTAGATTTCTCAAGACTGTTACAGTCCAAATCTGTCCCTGTCTCCATAGCTTTGACCTTTTCTAGCTGCAAGTATTGAACTGAACAGCTTTGCCTTCGTTTTTGAGAACTGTTGACAATTTGACTCCTAATTTCCAAATAAAATGTTATTTAAAGCATGATTTTAAAGGAAATGACAAAATATCAGAATAAGAGAAATGAAAAACAAATCCACTCTTGACCAAAATGGCAATAATGAGCTTTGAGGAGCTTCTAGCAGTGTTTAACCATCCAACTGGTCTCAGTGTGAGAGGAGAGAGTCGATTACAGCAGTGTTTTATACTTTTCCTCAGTAAATAAGATGTGATTCAGCTGATCACTGATCAGTCCCTCATAAAGCAGAATGAGGTGTTTGTGTAGGAATTGAACAGACACTGACATTAAATGGTCGTCAAACTCAGAGCCTGATTTAAAAATAAATTCCAGTTGTCTATTTTTTTCCAGAGCTGTATTCTTGATGACATTTCTTGATGCTCCATACAAGTTGCATTAAAATAGAGATGCTTTATGTCTAGATGTATCAATCAGATTCATTTTACAAATGAGTTAGCTTTGATAGCTGTGTTAGCTAACATGATAGGCCCAATAAATGAACTGGCTAGTACACGGCTTCGCTTAAGATCATGTCAGCAACATCTAACTCACGTTTCCGATAGCACTTCTAATGGCTCTGCTACATATGATTTCCACAGCATGCAGTGTTCCACACTTCATTCCATAGTATTAACTGTACACTATATCCAGTTTAATTTCCAAGTCTGAACAGACTTTTTTCACTAATGGGCTAATATAACGTGGAAGTACTCGGACTCCGTAACTTGGTTTGAGTGTCATTATCTCTCTTAACAGTGACACATACACCCAGTTTTGTATTTGTGCATCATGTATGTACAGTGCAGGCCTTATTGGCATCCTTATCTCCAGCATGTTGAAGTTTTAAGCTAAGCCCCCTGTGTCCCCTCTCAAGGAGATATCGCCTTCCAGTACATCATGTCACCCTGTTCCACAGCACGTCAGGCGACGCCACTCCCTCAGCTTGCAGCGTCCTGATATGGAGCAGAGGAAACCCCTTCCCCTGTCTCTGCATGTCCAACCCGTGCAGAGGAGGAAGGCCTGGCCCGCGGTTGCTGGGTGAGCCGTCTCTGGAGTCACATATGCTGTGTAGTGTTGTGGCAGGAGCTGGAACACCACCTTCTATTTCTAGGATCTTATTTAGGAAAAAAGCTGTTACAGAACAACCGTTCCTGAGTCAGTTGTCCTATCCTAACTTAAAGAAAAGTGTATTACAGAAGCATCCTAACCTGCAGAAATCTTGAATAAACTCTCCTAACTTCAGGATAACCCTTCCGCTGTCTTAACTGTCGCCAGCTGATTATTTAGGCTATGAGTAATTTGGCCCGTCGGTGCTCTCCCGGTTGTGGTACAATTAACAAATGCGCTTCGTTTTTTTGCTAAAAAGCGAAGTGTGTGACTGTGTGTGTGCGTGTGACATGTCGCCTTAGTTCCTAGGTAACAGACATAAAAGTCGATCATCGATGTTAGATTGTTTATTTGGGATTCCTAACTCGAGATGTGAGAGAATTCCTAAATCTAGTTAGGATTTGCTTCTCTAATACCAAGTTGAAAAAAATCCCTTTTTAACTTTATACTTAAGATAGTAAGTTTCTGTAATACGGCAGCAGGAGAACAACACAAAAGTATTGGGACGCATCTGTTTTTCAGGGTTTGGGCCCCTTACTTCCAGTGAAGGATAATCTTAATGCTTCAGTAAACCAAGATATTTTGGACGTCATGCTTCCAACTTTGTGGACCCAGTTTGGGGAAGAACCTTTTCTATTCCAGCAGGACTGTGACCCAGTACCTTGTGAGCCAGACCTTCTTGTCCAACATCCGTGTCTGACCTCATAAATGCTCAACAGAATGGATGGGCTCAAATTCCCACAGAAACTCCCAAATATTGTGGAAAGCCGTAAGCAAAATATATATATTTTGTCATGAGCAGGTTCGGGGACACCATTGCTTTGAATTTTTTCCCCAGTTATCGTATTGAATACTTCATATTAGTTATTAAAAGTATTGCTTTAGACATATTTTGTCATACTCAACTTTATGTTTATCAAAGTGTCTTCCTTGGCATTAGAGAAGGCTTTGATTCAGTGATGATTTTACTTTCCAAACTATTGTTAAATGCACAAATAGAAAATTGTGAGACCTGACATCGCAACAAGCAGAAAAATGCATGGGATAAGGTCCCAAGAAACAGATACAGACACAAATGTGATCTTGTTTTCCTCAAAATGGCCCTGGCATACCTGTAGCAGGTTATTTTACTTTAATGTAAAGAAAATTAATTTTAATTTGTACTTAAGTAGTTGAAAAACTAGACGTTTTTCTAAAGGATGAGCAGTATAACTGGTACTGAAGCAAGGACTATATTCCTTTGACTAAATATCCAACATTTACTGTAATGAACAACATAATGAACATACTGCATGTACCTTAATGTAACATATAATTAACATTTTAGATCTGTTTATTTTCGCTCTCAGGGGTCTTTCCATGCTGTTTTTTCTCTCTTACTTTCTCCGTGTAGGAGGTGACAATTCCAGAGGAAGGGAAGATAAGATGATAGTCCCAAATGCTGTGAGATGCAGAAATATGTGTGAACCCCTAAGGACCTGTAAGTATGAATATGAAGGAAGCCTTCAAGAAATCAGATTGCTGGCAGTTTTTTCAACCTAATTTCTATATTTTGCATCCGCAGGATTACATATGATTGATTGATGAAAAACAGACTTATAAGCCAAAGCAACAGCTCGTTGGCTTTCATGCTAAATATGAGTCGAGCCTCTGTGTATCTCACTGTTTTCTAATCACAGTTATTGTCCATAATCGACCATATGCTATAGACAGGGTAGAGAGAGAGAAGTTTCAGTAAACCTGGTGTACACCTTTAAACGTAGTAGGATTTGCAGGCAGTGTACAGTGGGAAATGGTCCCCATAACGGAGTCATGGAGGTGTTGTTTACAATGCACAGGCAAATTAGTATGCAATGTTTTTTTTCTAATTGATTATATCAGATTAGATGATGAACAGAGACTAATATAAGCAAGATTTCTCAGTAAAGCCGAGGCACTCCTAAGAGAAATGTCAAATTTGAAATTGTCAAATTATTTTACTAAAGTTAAGTAAGGTAGGTGGAAATTATATGGTATTGGTGTTAGTTTTACATCTAACATTGAGGCTTTTGTATAATAAAATAACAATTTGTGGTCAGGAAAATATGATTTAAAAAGGGGAAAAAAGAAAAAGTTGGGTAGAAAGTCAACAGAAGGAGGGGAGGAAAAAAAGGAGAAGGAGGATAGAGAGAGAGAGGTAAACAACCTGGCATCATTACAATCGTCAGCATGGATGAAATGAGAGGGGTTTCATTTCTTGGCCTTGGCTTGTGGCTGTTTGTGGAGATACCTGGGCACCAGACAAGCTTAAAGAAGCTAACGCTAACGCTAATGCTAACGTTCAGTCAACAACACAGACGTAACCATAGCAACCACCAATCAGTAACCTCCAATATGTACGCGTCATCAGTTAGTATCGGTTCAGCACGCTTGGAACCTCGGCCAAGTTGGTAGCAAGAATAGTACCGGGTACCAGATTTTAGTTATGGAAAAGCAAAAAAAAGCGAGTAGAGTTGAACTGAACCGAGCTGGTACCAGTCAGTGGAAAACCCCTATAATATTACAAAATATGTTTTGAAGTAACAGCAGATCAAGGTAGTGTGTCTGTGAGCACCTGTCTGTACACCAGTGTGAGTGCTTGTGTGTACACCGGTGTGCACACCTCACTTGTGTTCATAAGGTTCCTCCATGTAAATGTTTAATAGTGTGTTTGAGGAACCACAGCCCCGTCCCCCAGGACATAAAGCAGACATGGTGGAGACCCAGGCCGCAGACATCCAGAGGCCCCCCAGGGCATGGGAGTCCCAGAAGAACCACTGCAGGGTAAAGACTGACTTTATGTTCTGCGTTCTTGCATTTAATTGCTTTAATCACTATAGCCTGTCTAATTGCTGCTGCTAGTGGTTCAATAAAAATTGCAAACAGTGAGGGGGAGAGAGGGCATCCCTGCCTGGTGCCCTCTTGAGACAGAAGCTGGAGGATGTTTGGTCATTTGTCCTGGCACATGCTGCTGGATAATTCTATAATATTTTTAACCATTTCATGAAAGAGTTTCCAAAACCACATTTGTGTAAAGCTGCAAATCAAAAAATCCAGTTAATCCTATGAAAAGCTTTTTCTGCATCTAGAGACAATATTGTAATTTGTAATTTGATTTTTATTGCATGAATAGTCTAAGATTAAATAATCTATATGCATTTTTTGATGAGTGCCTCTCTTTTATGAAACCAGTTTGGTCGGGATGGATTATGAGAGGGGTTATCTTCTCTATTCTTTTTGAGAGAGCTTTGCAGATTATTTTAATGTCGACATTAATAAAGGATATTGGACGATAGCTGGTAGGCAATATAGGGTGCTTGCCTGGTTTTAGTGACTAATGTTGGTGTTCTTGCAACATGGTGCCAGAATTCTTTATAGAATTCTTTATAGAATTCTGCTGAAAAGCCATCTGAACTTGGAGCATTTTTATTTGGTTTACTGTTCAGGGCTTCCTGGAGTTCATCTGGTGACAGTGGAGAATCCAATGCCATCGCTTGATTGTCTGAGTTATATCACCAAGAAACCCATCTTTAGATTTGTTAAAGTCCCTTTCCGGGTCATATACTGTGTCCCCAGTTAACTCTTTAATCCCGACGAGAGTAAGAGTGATGGACATGTGAGAAGAAAGTATATTCCCTACAGTTGAGGTGAAGAGAACGTCATGCATCGTAAATCTGTAGTCGCTCATGTACTGTTTAGCTATATTTGTGGATTCCCAATTGAGTTCCAAAAAATGAGGGGTCATCAACGTTTGGACCATATATACTGACAATATATAACTTTTTGTTAAACATACAGTACTGTGCAAAAGTCTTGGGTTTGTTTCTGCCAGCAAAAACACAAGAGAACATTAGAATAAATGCAAACAAACAAGAAAGCAGTAAAAAGTA
>JBBPDC010000028.1:11136503-11155430 GCA_037974485.1 Hemigrammopetersius urotaenia
ATCTTTAAGTCCATCTCATGAAAAATCGGAGCAGAAACAAAGGTGTTGCGTTTATATTTTTGTTGAGTGTATATGTCTGTGTGCGCTGTGAGGTCGGAGTGGTTGTATTGACGCTGAGTGCGTATGTACATGGTCGTGCCGTGCAGGTGTGTAAAGATAAAGGGTGTTGTGTGTGTGACCGAGTAGGAAATCTAGTGATCGGTGCAGCGAGAGAAGATAGAAGTGATAAAGACATACAAAGGGGCAAGCAGGGGAGGATGCAAGTAGCTTAACAGAAACGAAAACATTGTAACAACATTTTTTTCCCTTTCTGTTTTCTCTGTCCGGTCTTGTCTGTCATATTAAAAATGTATATATTTTTTAAAAATAATAATTAATTAATTTTAAAAAAATAGCACAGTGTGTTATCTGTGTTACTGACAGGCCAGATATAAGACTTAAACTGTAGCCACAATTGCACAATTCATAGGCATGAGTAAAAGAATGGGTGTGGCCTAAAACACACTCGCATGTCTTTCCTAATTCAAACAGTCAGAGTTCAACCCTCCAGTTCCCATCAGGGGCGTCCAAAATGTCTTGCCTGCCGATTTGGCCTGGTTGGGGCTTTTTAATCAAGTCCCTGTTACAACTTGATTAAACAGTTTTTGGTGATAGACAGGTTCTATTGAACATACGCAATATGGACAAAAGTATTGGGACATACCTGTTTTTCAGGGTTTGGGCTGGCGAGTTACTTCAAGTGAAGGGTTCCCATGAAAATCCTGTGGAAAGCCTTCCAAGAAGAGTGGAAGCTGTTATAGCAGCAAAGGGAAGACCAAATCCATATTAAAGTCTATGTATTTGAATGCAGTGTGATTAAAGGTACTGTTGGTGTAATGGTAGTCGTTCCAACATATTTGTACATATCGTGTATTCAACACAATTCATGTAATAAACACAAAAACAAAAAGCATAAGAGCATATGAGTCACTAACAAGACATTGTCCTGAAGCATAAGTCATGCGAAAATGTTATGACGCATCATCTCCCTCTGCCCTTTTTAGCATGTATAGCTCAGATCAGCTATATCACATATGACTTGTGATGTAATGGCCTCTCCCCCAAATAGCAGCCTAAATTGACCCTGTAGTTTGGTTTTATTTTGCTTAGTCAAAACCGTTTTCCTTCATTAGGTCTTCCTAGCATTGCATGCTTTGAATATTTCACTGCCTTGACTCCAGCGTGACCCGATTACTGCGTATAGCCCATCCCCAACAAACACAGGACTGCGGAATTCAAAGTTTACTGTGAACACATGCCTGCGTTATGGCTGTGTGTTCTGTCAGCCCAATGGCATGCATGCATTCTTAAAATGAAACGTGCATCATTGGATCTCATTATCTTAGCTGTCATAACAGAAATCTCATATTTTAAATGCTAAAAAGAAGAAACAGTTATCTTTCACATATCTTTCAATTTTATCTTTCATTAGAAATGTTTGTACACTGTAAAGGGAAATATTGACAGGACAGCATTAATAAGAATTTTTTGACGGGGGGGGGGGCCGTTATGTTTTACGGAATGTAGCATTAATATGGTCCTCTTTTGGTCACTCATTATTATATTTGTTATATTTGGTTCGTTCTAATGCTAATGTCCATTAAAACAAAACTTTCTTAGAATGTTTTATCACATAATACTTCATCCCTCTACTTCAGCAGGCTGACCTTGATCTAAGGGATGTTGTTATAGTTTTTCCAAAAGTGTAACACAACACTTTTGATATACAGTGTGTACAGCACTTATGTTACAGAGCACTAGAGATCCGCCAACAGTGTACAAAACACTCTATAAACAAAGAGGTATTTTGGCGTGGGCTAAGATATGATGAAATACATCACATAGTTTTCAAGAGAATGCCTAAGGGCTATCCCCCACAGTTCTTTTTTTCTGCTGTTTTCGAAGCATATTTGTGCTGATGACTCTCTCTCTCTCCCCCTCATGCAGTAAGGGGTCTGGAATCTGTGGCCTGTTTGTAGCACACTTGAGTGGATGTAGGAGGTGCGGAGTGGCTTTGCTCGCCGTGGGTGGTGTTGAATAACTGCATGGATGCCTTCGCGTTAAACACCAGGTGATAGGGTGGGGAAATATGGCCTAACTTTTAATACGGTGTAATGGGCTAACAGCAAGACATCCTTGCTCCGCACCTACACTCTTAAAAATAAAGGTTCCTGGCTGGAACTCAGTTCTAGGAAGAGCCCTCTAAACTTTAGATTTCTTCCTCTTACTCACATTTACAAAAATGGTTCTTTAAAGAACCGTCTGCTGAGAGACTCTGGGGAACCCAAAGTGCTTATTCAGCAACATTGCCTCTTTCATTTTTTAATAACTTATGATTTTCATGAACCAAACTGCTTTGCTCAGTCTACTAATACGGTATGCTGAAGCACAATACATGGTAAAGAACCGTAGATCATAAATAATCTATGATATATGACTTGCAGAACAGATGAGCTGCTGACTTTTGGTTGAAAAGTGTAAATATTAAGTGTACATCGGGACTGCCATGACAAAAATGTTTTTATATTTAAATGTACACAAATTTAATTTGCATTAATAAAAATACAGGGCTTTATAAAGAACACTCGAGACGCTCCACAAGGCAAATTATGAGCCGCAGCCGATCAGTAGTAAGGAAAAATAAATAGTGTTCTCGGATTCTCGAGACAGCGGTATTTCACCATCCCAAGATGAGTTTTCTTTGTGTTCTCTGGACAGAACCAAAAAATTTATAATTATTTTTTTACATGGAAATGTAGCTAAATTTACATTAATATTTAGGTTACAAATTTAGTAAATTATATTTGGCTTAATAATTTAGTACTAAAATGCATGAAAAATTATACATTGCCACAAAATCCACAACCCAGCAACCCAGCTAATAAAATGTGGAGGATATCTGCAGTTTCTGCGTTAGTATGGGGCTTTCAGCAAGCAATTATTAGTTCGGTTCAGAGAAAAAAACGTGACTGCTGGACTGCTGATCCACTTAAACTATCAGCGTTAATGTGAGACTTTTATCGCGCGATAAAAAAAACTATTCACAAAGTTGGGTTGGGAGCTGGTTCTATACTACGCAAGCTATGATGACTTTCACCTCTCTCTCTCGCGCGCTCTCTCTCTGTCTCTCTCTCTATCTCTCTCTCTCGTTCCGGAGTGGATCGCCTCTCTCTCCTCTCTCTCTCTCCTCTCTCTCTCTCTCTCTTTCTCTCTCTCTTTCACTCTCTCTCGCTCTCCCTTACACTTTCTCTCTGTCTCTCTCTCTCTTTCTCTCTTTCACTCTCTCTCGCTCTCCCTTACTCTCTCTCTCATACTCTCTCTGTCTCTCTCTCGTTCCTGACTTTTCCGTATTTAAACCTCGGGTTTATATTTACATTTTCTTTAAGGGTAATGTATTAAACTGAGTTCAAAATGAATTTAAAGTGATCTGGGAGAACATTTGGAGACATATTTATGGTTTACACTATAAAAATTCTTCGGCAGAATTCAAATGAGCCATTTTAATCTAGATTAATTCCAAGATTACAGTGAGATTAATCTAGATTAATCTTATATATATATATGTATATATATATGTATGTATATGTATATGTACACACACACACCATATGAAGATTTTGGTAAAGGTAATTACGGTCAAAATGAAAAATCAAAGGTCAAGGTCCTTATTGTAGTGCGGTAATAATCCTCAGCATCGTAAATAAAAATGATCTCAAAATAAAACCCACATTTATTGAGCATTTAAGGAAATAAATCCTCAAAGCACAAATGTATCCTGTCCTCGCAATGATCGGTGGCTAGCTGCACTACTGAATGGGGCAAAATGAGTTTGACAGCCTTGTGTGACCTGCACCCCTTCTCCATGCCCCGCTGGTAGACTCCATCAGCGGGAGACAAGCCTGAGTAACCATGGGTCAGCTCCAGGTCAGAGCTGCTAGGACACAGTGTCCTGCCTCCAAGCCATCCTTGAGACTTATTACCCAGATGCCCTCTCCAAGGAGCATGAGATGAACAGCAGACTCACACCGCAGGAAGGTGAGCTACTTGAAATCCTACCGCTTCATCTCTTTGGAGATTTTTGGCTAATAAACACTGATGGAAAAAGTCAGTGGGCCAGAGTGAAACACAAACATGAAGGCTAATCTAACGCAAAACCCCTTAGCATTAGATTAGCGATTAGCATGAATTACAGCATATCATTTTCCCTCTTAACAGAATATATTTAAATGTTATTCATTTTACAGATCAAGTATTCAAATAAGATTTCACAGTGTTTCGCTACTAGTATTATTATCAGTTAGCATAATTATTATCTTTATTAATATTATTATGAAGAAGAAATCTTCTTTAATCTTAGTTTAATAGCTACAGCGTTCTTTTACCATTTCCTGTCAAGTTTTAAAATAACTTGACAGGCATTTATTTAGCTTTTTCAGAAATGCTTTATTGTAAGTGGCTGCTAGCTTTCTATATTGTATATTCCAAACTGTATATAAAAAAAAAAATTATATATATATATGTATATAATTTTTTTTTTTTAGTATTATACAGTTTTGTCAATCATTGTCAATCACTGACCAGCTTATTTGACCTCTGTTCTTTGATAATAATAATAATAATACTGTTTTGGTAAATTATGCATATAGTACAAGTGCTCTTACTTAGCAGGTTGTGTGCTCTGCTAATGATTATTCATATAAGGTTATGATGAGGCTATACAAATGGTGTCATTGAGCAACACAACCGACCCGTATCATATTAGAGCAGCCAAGCAGTGAGGTTTGTGAAATCATAAATCACATGGTTCTCCTCTCCCAGCCCCTCTGGAAATTTCACAGGCGATTTCACTGTCAAGATGGACAGTGTATGACGTGTGAGTGTGCAGCCAGGCATTGCTGCCTGGTGTGAAGATCCGGCGAGAGAGGCAACGAAGAGAGTATGAGTGTAAGAGAGTAAGTGTGAGTGTGTGTTTGTGTGTGTGTGTGAGAGTAACCACGTCACTGTGCTGCATGATCATAAGTGAGCAGAGGGCCTTGTTATGTTACATCGAGCATGTTTTCCTGAAAGTGTGAATTTGGATCAGGTTATTCATCTCCATGGGCATTTGTTTTCTTTCTAGCTTCTCAAGCTGCTCGGTCAAGCAATAAGTCTTAGTAAGTTGTGAGTGTGGCTTACATCAGTGTGTGGTGTAAAGCAATGTGCTGCTGTGTGATTGTGTAGGCTTGAATTTGACTCGAAATTTCAAACGTGATGCCAGACCAGGGGAGATATGATCACGTGTTTGTTTCGCTGAATCTCTTTATTTCGGTACACGTGATTCTTAGCCAGCAGAGCCAGACTGGGGTGGGAGAGGTGACGGGTGCTGACTGGCTATGGCAGGAGGCTGGGCGCTTCATTAGAAGCGGCAGTGATTTAGAGAGGCTCTTGGCAGTGGCCCAGCATTCGGCTCCTGCCGACGTCAGCACCGGGACTTGCCAGGTTCCATGGGGGAGGGAATAAACAGAACCACAGAGAAGAACAGGGGAGCCACTAAAAACCATAACACCGAACCTACTCTCACAGCTTGATTGCTGCTATTGCTGAATGTTCCTTTCAGTGCACGGCTTTAATACAAATGAATGTTGCAAATGACATGTAACAAACTCTAGGACCCTGTTGGGACCATTTGATTGCATAGTGCTAGAATCAGGCTAATTGGTCCCTTGTTGCTAGCACTTATTATTAATAACTTTAGCCTTTTTGATTGTAGTATTTAACTGGCTTGCATATGGGTTTTCCCTTTAATTCCTTGGTTTTATATAAACAGTCATAATTATTGGCACCCTTTTTGGTATTTCTAACAGTGTGTAAAAATGTAACAACAAAAAATAACCTCAAATGATTATCCCCAAGTTAGCGCTGACTGTAAAGAACTGACATTGGTTTCATACATAATTTCTTGTCCAGTCCTAAAATGAATGGAGCCAAGCAGCTTGTAGGAGCATTTTAAGAGTGTGTTTACTAAAGTCATAAGATTAATAACTCAATATAAGTTTGAAGAGTAAGGTGTTAAGCTCTGGAGTGCACATAGCGGCAGTATAATCTGCTGCTGAGAGCCTGATTTGAATTTTTTAGCTCGGCTGTGAAATACTGCCAATGATGTACGACATCTTGTTTCATGTACAAGCAAGAATGTAATTCGATCTATTTTTCAGATCTAATCCTTTCGCTTTGCCCTGTGGATGAGGTGTGTAAACTGCTTAGTGCCATGTACCCAGTTCATTTCTGCCTAGTATCCAGATTATTGTTTTCAAATGTCAAACATTAAGGACAAAATGAACATCAGTTCCTCGCCGGATCTTGACAAACAGATGACCAGGTGTGCAAGGCAAGCACTACTGTTACAAGGACTTTTACAAATAAACCTAACCTCCGGTCTATGAAGAAAGAGTCCAGATGCTGCTACTCCCACAAAGATAATAAAAATCCAGCATCCTTGGGGGGGTTTCTCTGATAAGAAGAAAACAGGACTGAAGGATACCCCAGAGAAGGAAAGAAAACAATCAAACTTGGTTTTGCCAAAGTGAGGACTCCCCTGAGACCCCTCCATACCTGTCTAAGTCCATGTGCTTTAAAGATGAGTAATTTCACTCCCAGTTATATCTTCTCTGTTCTGAAAAACGCCTTTTCTGTTTGAAGGAGAATGCCTGTTTTATTTAGCATGACTTTGGACGTCTCTGCAGTTGGCACATTAATGGCTGGGTTCACACATTGACATCAGTGATTCCATGAGGAGGCAATAGGGAGGTTGTCATTTGGTTCTACTAGACAGGAAGGCGATGACACTGATTATAGCTGTTTTTGGGTGAGAGGAGTACGGAGAGGCCCTCTGCATCGAGAAAAAGGAGCAAGCTGCAACAAATGTGATGCATCATTTGGATCATTTTGGATAAAGGAGGTAAAACACTTTTGTGACACGATTGTCTGTAAGTAACTGGACTGTGATAAGTCTTATCGGCTTTATACTTGCATATTGGATTGGAAATTAAACTTGGTATGAGCTGATGCATATGGGGAATATGGGATGGTGGTGGCATAGTGGGTAGGATACTTGCCTCTAGACCAAGAGGTCATGGGTTCAAATCCTACCTTCAGCAAACCACCACTGGGTTCCTGAGCAAGACCCTTAACCCCACGTTGCTCCAGGGAGACTGCCCCCTGTAGTTAAGAAATGGAAGCAGCTTTGGATTAAAGTGTCTGATAAATGCCGTAATTGTAAATGTAAATGCATATTCTTTCCATTTTTGGAGACTAAATGCCATTCACTGTTCGCTTGTTTCTTTTCCATGTGTGTCATTGCATACCATTTGCAAAAGAAGAGCTACCAAAAGAGCCAGTGAATTCTAGAGAGAGAGCGGGGTCATTTGATTCAATCTAAATTCGTCAAATTTAATCCAATTTACTAGGCCTAATCAAACATATATACTGCCTAGATAATTGACGGGCCTAGGTTTGTTTATGTAGTTCTGTTTTTGGTTTATTTTGAAGCATAAACAGATTGGCATATTTAGTGGAAGACCACAGCAGCAGATGAACGAAAAAGACTTTTAATCATGGAGAGAATTTGATGAACAGATCAAGAACACCATTCAGAATAAAGGCACTGACACATCAAAGACATGCATAAAGAGCAGAAAACACCAACGGTGACCTCTCAGGATTTCTCAGAAGATCAGCAATCAACTGGCAAGCATCAAGAACAGAGAAAATAAAGTAATCTTCTGCAAAATACATCTAAAGCCCGCATAATTTCCGACGCCTCCTCAGGGATCCTTGAAATATATATACATTGAATTGGAAATAAATCAGTGACTTCTCGGTTAATACTAATTCAAGTGTGTGCATGTTTCTAGAGGACAAACCTGAATGCTTTTAGTGAGCTGTCCTAACATTTGGAGTAGACAGTGAGCAACAACCAAGAAACAACCAAGATTTCAATGTAGAATCGGTTTCTGTTGGACAGAAGAAGGCACCTTTGACAAGCAGGTCGTCATGATCATGTCTATATAACACATAATCGAATTAAATCGATCAGAGACATAGACGAAACATTTGGTGCTGCAGACACAATCTGCATCTAGGAAATGCCTCTCATGTTCAGTGGGGTTTACAGCTACTGATGCAAAATTAATTTGTGTATTATGACGACTTACGTCACCCTCTGACCGATCCTGGGACTGACGATGCCAGCTTTAGAGATGGAGGCCTTGACTTTTTTCAGATCACCCATAATTGGATATGGTGTGCATCGTTCCACCATAACCACCCTTCCATTTCTCTCTCTCTCCCTCCCTCCCTCCTTCCTTCTCTCAACCTCCCACACACACAAACACACACTTTGTTTCCTGGCAACATGCAAGTGTGGGGAGGAATGCTCAAGTGCTCTCGTGTCACAGAAGGCTGTGTCGGCCAGCAAAACAGGCCGCTTCTGCTAAGTAGCCCGAATGCGCCGCACAGCAGAAGGATTCCGAGGAGCTCATTGCTATGCCACCTCCGCCGCGCTACTTAAGACCACCTCGCACCCTGTGGGACATCTTTATGCACCCTGGCATTGAATACTTTCGGGACAGCACTGTTTCTCTTCGTCTTAAGTGCTTCTGCCTTCCTGTGTTTAACAGAGATTCTATAAGGAAGCTTCGGAAATTACATTTATAGTCATTTTGAAGGCTTGAGAAACACGGTTCAAAAACATTAAAGCGATAATTTGATGAGAAATTTGTCATCAACCCATCAGTGGTAGCTGGTGACCTAGAGAGCCGCCCCTGCTATCAGAAGAACAGAGGTTTGAATCCCAGGTTACTGAGGTAACCTTGAGCAAGGTACACCCTCTGCATCTAGGAAAGACTTTCATACCGTTCGCACTGTATGGTGTGTTTATGAGTGACCATGAGGGGTCACTTTACTTACCTCAAATGTGGCAAAACTGCATGCTTGAACCACGTTGAGTCACCTTGAATAGATTTGCTTATGTGTTTCTGACATGGTGTATACAAATGTATGGATAAAATACTGCATGGCTTGGTAGTATTAGCCAACTTTCAACTAGAATTTTTTGTCCATCAATTTGGGAAAACATGTAATGTCCGTTTGGACTCAAACCACAAGGCCAAAGGAGATTCCTATCCACAGACATCAATCTGAACATTTTTATAAACAAATTGAATATGTATGAATGACTAAATAAAGGAAATGAATGAAGAAATATATTTTATATATTTTGTTGTTATTTAAATGGGATTTTTTCAGATGGGTGTGTTACAGTGGTGTCAGTATCTTCCCTTCAATGCCTGTAGGACTCTGTATTTGCATTGTGACTAATGAGTCAAGTGTGTTTTCAGGTATACAAATCAACCACATAGAGCAAAAAAACCTTACAAATAAAATATTGAATATTAATAGGCTAATATTTTCAAAACAGAGAGGCAAAATTGAACTGCTCAGTGTTCATAGTCATGAAATTGAATTATTGTTTACTTTCACTTTTCAGGTTGTGTTATCTCTCTATACTTGTTCAGCTGTTATAGTCTGGAGGGCCTCATAAGACTGAGACCAAACTTGTCTCTAGGCAATACTAAATGGCTGAGCTGGCATGAGGCTGAGGCTGACTTAATGCAGTACAAAACACTATAAGAGTCGATTCCTTAAATATGCATTAAACGTAGTCCTTGCCTAAAGAAACTTTTAAATGGAGAATAACCATCAATAGTGCATTTCAATCCTGAGCTTGGCTTTATGTGCATCCAGGAAACTGCCCATAAGAGATAGCCGAGCCGTCTTTATCACCACTGACTGAAAAAACTGAAATAAGTCCAAAATAGCTTTCAGATTTCACCAAGTTCCTGACAAACCATCACAGTAATGCAAGGCCCAGAAACTGCCACAGCATTGCAAGTATTTAGAGAAGCATCTGTGGAGTTATTATAGTGTCTTCGGTTTCCACTGTATATATTTTTGGAAATCTGAGTATTTGGTTTCTCAATAAATCACTGAAAGCTGCATTATGAGAAAGACACCATGTAATGCATCCTCAACATGCTCAGCACTAATATAAATGATTCCCCCATGTGTAAAACAATTAATATCCACAATAAAGGAAGACTCTATACACAAAAAATCATCTGACAGAGTGGAAGCCAAGGAAGCTTAGGGTTCAACCATGTGAGTTCTACTGAGCGCTTAGATTTGAAAGTCAAATGGAATTGAGGTTCAGCCCCAGCGCTACAGCAGGGTGTGGCGAGAGCACAGGGGAATAACAAATGCTACACACTCATCTACTGCTCCATTCTGCCCGCAGGGGATGAGATGCCAATATTGCACACTGCAGCCTCCTGTATTATTAGGTGTAGGAGCATGCTAGCTATGAAAATGCATTGGTATGAGAAGCAGGTTTGGCTGTACCAGCGTAGCCCTGTGAAAACCTCTGAGTAAGGATAAGAAACGGCAATACATTTCTCACATAATGTCATGGAAAACAAAGGAATCAGGTGAAAGCTTCAGCTGTTTTTAAATGTGTTTAATTAGGTTAGAAGTACAGGGAGAGTCGCAAGTCAGTCAAGTAAAGGGCCCATTTCCTACACTTTTCTTTCTTTCTGCTTAAGTCTACGGATGTTTCTGTGGTTTTAGAACAGTCAGAATTCATTTTTTTAGTTCCTTGAAAGCTTCAAATTAAATAGGCTATTTAAAACAGGCACACTATATGGACAAAAGTATTGGGACATGCATATTTTTCGGGTTTGGGCAAGGCCCCCTTATTTCCAGTGCTTCATTCTGGACGACGCCATGCTTCCAACTTTGAGGACACGGTCTTTTGTATTCCAGCATGACTGTGCACAAAGCATAAAGACATGGTTGTATGAGTTCAGTGTGGAAGAACTTGACCTCAGCCCCATCCAACCCCTTTGGAATGAACTGGAATGGAGATTGGGAGTCAGGCCTTTGTGCTGAACATCAGTGTCTCATAAATGCTCTACAGAATGAAGGGGCCCAAATTTGTGGAAAGCTCTTCCAAGAAGAGTGGTAGCTGTTATAGCTGCAAACTGGGATGTATTTGAATGTAATGTCTTTTAAAAGTCCCTGTAGGTGTCATGCATCCCAATACTATTGTCCATGTAGTGTATTTGTATGTTTATGACCTCTGTTCTAATTGGCTGCCAGTCAGAAAAATGCTTCACATAAAGTGGTGCATGCCTGCCTGCCTCATTTCGAGTGCTGAGGACAATATATTCTTTGACATAGACAGATATTCTGATATGGCTGATTGGTTTTAAACCACCCTCTGTCTTTCCTATGTGTGAGCTGTGCTGCCCATTGCACTTGTTCAGTTTAGTCCAGGTCTTAGTCCTGAGGATCTTGATCTCTAACCTAGTCAAGCGGCCAATTCACAAGGATAGAAAGCCACAAATCATTCTATATCTCCTGTGTCAGAGTCAAATGCAGTGTGTGTGTGTGTGCGCATATAAATAGCGTTGGACATGCTCTTTCCCCTTTATCTCCCCCTCCCGCACCCATAGCCAAAGACTTCAGAGAACCACAAATCACAGCAGTGTCCTCCTCCAAACCCAGAGGACAACCACTGTTTGTGTCTCCGCATTTGTGTATCACTGTGTGTTTGTTTCTTCTTCAGTTTGCTTGTTAGTGAATATGTGTGCTTTGTTGCTTAGCTATTCCCAGTGTGTGTATGTGTGGTTTTATCTGTATGCGTGTTTGTGTGTCTGCGTTGATGGAAATCTATCACATACGATGCTTATTTCTATGTATCTGGTCGTGGTTTTTATTCTGACAGTGGAAGCATTCTGCACCATCTGTTTAATGTTATTGAGGCAGGTATTAGGAAAAGAGCAGATTAAACAGGCTCCAAAGCCAGCTGTGCACAAACATGACTCACACAACATGTCTTCCCAGCATTCTAAGCAACATATGATTCATGTATGAAGTGTGGGTGTTGCTATGATGCTGGACATTATCTGTGAAACAAAAGCGAAAGGAAGACTGTCGCTCCTAATGACTGTCGAATGAAGCTACACCTCTAAAGATGGAGACAGTGTTCTTTGGAGCCACAACATAGAGGGATCATTTTTGTCTCCTTGAATAAAATTTGATGACTCCCAGCCCACTTCTGTTGTTTCTATTATAATTTTGTTCACAGTTTAGAGGTTTTCAGTTAATTTAATTTTTTTTCATTGAAAGCAACCATATGCTACAGAAGCTGGAGCATTCCTTTAATGATGGGTTGGTCCAAATATCCTTTCTGGCACCTTTTGAATGTAATCTCCTTTAATTCTATAGACAAAATGTCTTCATAGTTGAAATGTTAAGAACAGTGGCCTTCAGAGGAATGTTCTGATAGTTTGGATAATTTGCTTAAAACCTTTTTTATCCAACATAGTGGTATATTTTCACTTGTTTTGTTTACACTGGGTGTACTGGCTATACTGGTTATACTGTTTGCACAATCCTCTAACACAGTGCATATTTTTTCGCTCTGTTTCAGAGCTGTCCACACACACTCTTATCTTATTCTGCACCTCATTCATTTTGTTTGTTGTGCAATGTCTTATGTCTCTTGCACTATGTGTACACTGTGGAACCTGAGCTTGTATATGGTTGAGATGACAATAAAGCTCACTTCTTTATTGTCCTTTAACAGTCCTCTACAAGAGCCTATTGTTTTATGTTAGTCATCATTTTACCATTAACATTACATGTAAAAAAAAAATCTCCGGTTTAGTAAACAAAGGTCCCCTTTCATATCCTCCTTCATCAAAATAAAAATACAGTAATTAAAAAACAGAAGAAAAGAAGGAGCCAGAAATAATAAAAAAAAAAAAGGTTCATAGACTCGACTGTAATTAGTCACTAACTGTATCTAGCTGTGACCACTCCAGCCCTGATTTAGAGCTAAATTCAGGAACAAATTCACTTGCACTTCCATAATGCAGCTAAGCTTCTCATGTTCAACCAGCAATGAGGGCACAGCGGGTCAAAGAGTGAACATCAAAAGGCCTTCCCTGAGGGCAAGCAGAAATGTCACACACGTTAAGGTGTACACTCTGTCACTGCCAAAGGTTAGCACATGCTACACGTGTGGAGCAGTGACCCCCTTCTAAAAAGATTCAGGTGAACAGTAGTCTGATACCATAACATGAGAGTGGGCTATCGTTGAGCATGTCCTTACACCAGTGGGGTTTGATCCCGTATTATCACACTACAGCCCTGTAGACTGAAATCCCAGTCTATGCAGAAGAAGTACTTGCTTTTTCCTTCAAAATAAAGTATTTAAGATTATGATTAGCTTCCCTAGCCATGCTAGCTTGTGTAAATTAGTAAACAGGTTTTTGTAGTAACATTAGCTACCAAGTGATTTTAACATATCCAGCGTCATAATTTGAAACATATAGCATCTACAACATAACACTGACTTATTTTTGCCACTGTTAATACCCTGTATTTATTTATAAACTGTACATTTGTTCTAATCCTGCTGCTGCTATTTGCTATTTTTGTACATTTATTTATAGCTGTCTATCTCAACCTTTTCATACAGACTTTTGAATATAGGAGGTCATAATACTGTGTTCACACACAGTAGTTCTGTTACTGTTCATGTCGACTGCGCTGTATGTTGTCTTGTCCTGTACATTGTTGAACTGTTTTCTTGTGTGTTTATTTCTCTTTAGTCCTGTCCTGTAAGCACTTGTGTAGTTCTATAGTGTTCTGTTTTTGTTCTTTGGAATGTTTTATGTTGTGCATAAGGCAAAAATGCAGAGCATAATCATGGCTAATACTTTATTCTACTTATCAGCTAATCAATAAGTCCTTCTTGAGTCGGAGTTGTTAGGTTTTTTTTTTTTTAGGGGAAACAAGTAAAATGTCTAGGGCAGAGGTAACCGTGGTCTCAGAGAAAAAAAAATGACCCAAACAAATGTCTGGTCTGGGGTGAGAATTTGCGTTTAGTTAGCATGACGTCAACAGCAACTATTAGTAAAGCTGAGCGAGGCACCTGTGAGTCCTGTGCCATCACTCTCTGCGGATCGAATGGAAGTAAACAGTTGAATACAGTGATTGGATCCACAAATGAGTGCCCTTCCCCAGACCCTCGGTGCCAGCCCCCCTCCTCTGCGCGATCTGAAATAACACGCTGCCTGTGCTATACAAGAGTGCATGTTTCAGCTGACTCACAGACTGCCAAAAACACACTCCAGCACAAATCTCCCTGCCCACCACCACCCCTCCCTGATCCCTGGCACGCAGGGATAGCCAGTGGTTCATTTCTGACAGCTCTTGTCACATGCAGCCTACGCAGTCATCATCGTCACTCACAGACACGTATTCTCTTTCTCTCTCTCTCTTTAATTTGCTCTCTTGCTCGGTGCAGCAGCTGCGTGGAGCTGGTTTGTATCACCTCTCACTTTTTTGCTCACGCAAAACAGAAGGGGGGGGGGTGTACTTTCAGTACAATGCGAGGTGGCCCTTGCCCCTGCTGATACAGGTCTCCCTTTATGTGGCCTGTAATCTGAGCTTTTCTGGCCAGCCCGGGCCTCCTCTCCCCCTGAATGGGCCTGCCTGGGACCCGCCACTGTTTCCTGAGCTTTCACTCTGCTTAGCTCGGCACTATGATTATAGTAGGGCCTGCGGTAGGCCATCCGCATTTTGTGCTGAGGAGACACTGAGCCATAGGGTCACCTCACACTCGCTCATACACACAACACACTCACACACGCAAGCATATGCAATGATTGATGGCTCACAAAGAAAGACAAGATTGCAAGACAAGGAGCTCAAAAGGAGCACAATAATTACTATTAATCATTCATCATAAGTATGTACTGTATATGTGCTGCCTCTGTCTTATATGGAGTTAGCTAATGCCAGTAGAAAACTGCTGTTGCCTGACAGCAGTAAAACCAGCAGTTTTGTTGCTTTGGGAATACGATTTATTTGCACCATTAATAGGTGGCAGAAGCAATTAAACCCCTAAACTCTAAGGGTCTGAATGCGAGAGGGCACCTTGGCTCCTTATTCTCATAACTGGATCACTTACAAATTCATTCAATACTGAAAAGTAAACAGAAGTAACTAAATAAAAGGTCTTGTGTTTAATCTCTAATTATCTACGAATACATTTTGACAGTGTGTGCCTTACCTGATTAAAATTTGCCCCAAGAGATGCTGGGATGCCTGCATGTACACGTTCAGCATAGTAAAATGCACTCCGCTGCCGAAAGGGTTGAACTGTACATCATTCAGTTGTTCAGGGTTGAGATGTGTGATAGAAAACAGGGATTACGGTGTCTGTCCTGTACAACACCGCTGTTCAAAATCTTTAAACAGATCAAGTTTTCTTTAAATACTGTCTTGTCTCACAATAGCCTGCATGTATCACTTCAACATGAAAAACATTTTTAGCTCAAAATTTTAGATCTCAAAACAATCGTTTTTGAGTAACATTTTTATGTGAGGTGGTTTTTATAGTCCTACTTGATTTGGATAGCTCCCGTTGGAAGATCTGTGGACGTTTAAATCATTCATCTGGTGAAATTCAGTTAAAGTGTTACCGTCAGGCGTAAGAGGGGTTTCTGACCAGTGTTGGGTTGAGGTTAAAGATTATGGTTATATAGACATATAGACAGCTTATATAGACAAATATGTTGGTAATATGTAATTCTTATCAACACTGTGAACAATTATGAATGCAGCATTTCACAACAAACCACACTGAATGGTAGTGTTTTCACTTATGCAGCAGTTTTGAAGCATCAGTGGAACTCATTATAACTAAATAACAGTCCTAAAAAGGAGTTAAGCTGCATCAGAATAGTAATTTAGTTAAACATTTGTCATTTGTCATTTCCCTATGCCTGCTACTCTGGATTTGTGTATGCCGGTTCATTTTACCTGCATTTTTCTCAGGCATAAATGATGAGCCTAGGTTCGCTATATCTGTTCAGCTTCTCACATACAGTAACACTTCCTGTGACACCCTTCTCTAGCAATAAGCCTGCGTTTTTTCCAATTTGAAATGTCACGTAACTGTCCTCTTCACGCTATGAGTAAACAATATGAGAGGGTAGTAATGGTGTCTGAGGAGACTCCTACCTACGCCCCCCTTCTCCCCTTTTCTCCCCTCATGCTACTTTTGTTTGTATTGCTTTAATTGGAAGAGTGACTCATGCCGACTTTTTCTCCAGGGAGCAAATTAATGTGTATCCTCGAAACAGCGCCAGGAGCCCTCAAAACAGGCCAGACGCAGGAACTGCGTGGATCTATTGTCAGGTTGTTACCTTGAAGGTAAAAAATAAAAAATCACCAGATTCTGCTTTTTTTAGGTTTGGTTCACTGTAGAAAATGATAATGTAACTTGCATCTTCTTGCATCTTCTTCGTCCATGTCTCCCTGCTCCT
This sequence comes from Hemigrammopetersius urotaenia, assembly GCA_037974485.1. Lineage (NCBI taxonomy): Eukaryota > Metazoa > Chordata > Actinopteri > Characiformes > Alestidae > Hemigrammopetersius > Hemigrammopetersius urotaenia. The sequence goes on from JBBPDC010000028.1 coordinate 11,152,982, forward strand.
TTATAGCTTTTAAAAGGAAACAATTGAATGTATAATTGAGGAGGGGAGAAAAGACTTGGCCATATGGTATGGGTCCGCTGGATCGTTTTATGGTTATTGTGGGAGGTTGTTGCTATGAAGATAAGTAGAGATGAGGAACAGCATTCACCAAAGAAATGGCCCTCCCACTTTGACTCTCTATATTTGTGTGCTTATGTTTAGCGGCTTGGTTCCCCGCCAGGAGAGAGAGAGAGAGAGAGAGAGACTAGCGACACTTGGTTGTCTTTTTCTATTGCACACGTTACGAGAGCAGGCAATTTCCATTGTGCTTTTGTTTTTTTGAGGGTTTTTTTTTCACTGTGGTAAAACCTCCCATCTTTTTCCCTGTAGGGAAACAAGCGCACAACCTGCAATCACCACAACAGAAATGCAAAGTCCCCCTGAGAGGATCTTCACAGCTCTTTCTTCTACGGCGGTATATAGCTGTAAAATAGAAACATAACCTGAACCTCCATAGTACGTTCCAGTCATTCCACAGAACCTGAGCTGCACTGTGCCCCCTTATACCACTGAATAGTTCTGATGACGAAATAAACACATGTGATAGTATAATAGCCACGGAATGCTTAATTCTGAAAGTCCTGCCTTACCAGACAAAAAACATGAAAAGAAGCCTGTTTTGAAAGGCCATATTCAAAAGCTGGGGCTTGCTCTGCCAAGGCCCCCTTACATATGCTTAGTGATTGGATGCTTTGTGCTAGCATGTGCTGTGGTGGTGGTGGTGGCATTAGCATGGCATTAGCTTGTGTGTGTGAGTGTATGCGTGTGTTTAAGGGAATGTGATGCTGCATAATGGGTGAGGTCAGGGTTAGAGGCTCAACAGGCAGGCAGCCCAAAGCTCAGAGAAAACAAGCGGGCCTTGTCCCGGCAATGTGTGGCCATGTCTGTGTGGCATTACAATAGCCTGGGGCTGGTGGGAGTCTGAAGTGTCAAGTAGCCATGCCCATCAGTTTATCTTAAAGGAATATACCAGCAAGTTGCAATCTAGTCTCTATCAGCCAAAGCTGAGGTATACTGTTGATTACTGTTAATACAGTGTACACAAAAGAAGAAATGGACAGATGAAGGAGGTAAAAGTTGGATTGAGAATCTTATAATAATACATTTATATAACCTCCTGAGAAAAAAGGGTCTTACAATTTCTTTTTTGTGTGATTTCCTTTCTATATGGGCTTAAAACATATTACAATTTAAATTTCTTTGAATTTTTTTTTTCATTTTAATTTCCCAGCATGTCCACTTTTAAGGTCCAACGATCTCCATGTGAAAATAGAACTGAATTTCTGAATAAAAAACATGATATTAACCCAAGAACACATTCAATTTGATCAAAACAATAACATTCTGTATCTCTCATCTGTTGCTTGTTGCTTGCAAGGACAACGAAACCTGTATTTTAGTTCAACAGTGAATTATAAGTCCTAGAACATCCTCTGGATAGTTTAGCTGGGATCGTCCTGGTTTCCTTTTTGGTTATAAAGAGGAACATCTTGCATTTGGTGCTCCTCATGTATGTCTTGTCATTGCAGTCCTAGTTCCCAGCATGCAAACCCCTCACAGGAACATCACTGGAAAGCCCAGGATCTCCTCTACAGAACACTGTAGGGCTTGATGGGGATCTCCAAATAATTCATTAAGATACAGGTGAACAAAATGTCCACTATAATAGACATAAATTAATTACATTACATTTACAGCATTTATCAGACGCTTTTATCCAAAGCGACTTAATAGGCCGGGTCTCAGGAGGATAATGGACCACTGGTATGTGCATGATGACACCAGGATCCACTACGGCAAGAAGGCAATGTGACACTCTGGCAGTGTTCCGCTGGGAACCCTTGATTGCTGGTGTAAAGTGTCTATTTATCATATGTAAACACCACAGCACACAGTGCGAACAGCACAAAATTCTTTCTCTGCATTTAACACATTCACCCAAGTGAAGCAGTGGGCAGCCAGCAACACAGTGCCCGGGGATTAGAGAGTGGGGACGGTACCTTACCGCCACTTGCAGTACTGGGATTCAAACCCACAACATTTTGATTGCAGGGGCAACACTGTAACTGCTAGGCCACCAACTGAGGGTTCATGTGGAAGTGACTTTAACATCCATAATTTATTTTTAACGTGTTCCTTAACTTAACTTCTTTTAGTGGCTATTTTAGTGGTTCGGGATGAATTGCGATGTGTTGTATATCTATGCATATGACAAATAAAGAATCTTGAAAGGTGTAAACACATTTGCAGTGTAATTTACTGCGTTAGGCTGTGTATTGAAATTATCCGAGGCCTAAAATAAAAATTCAATTCAATTCAATTTTATTTATATCGCGCTTTTAACAATGGTCATTGTCACAAAGCAGCTTTACAAAATGAAATAAATGTGAAATAAATGTGTGTGTGTGAA
>JBBPDC010000028.1:11155530-11166195 GCA_037974485.1 Hemigrammopetersius urotaenia
CCCCCCCCCCCCCCCCCCCCCCCCCCCCCCCCCCCCCCCCCCCCCCCACTCCCTTATTCTGCCCCACGATCTCCCTGAACTGGGACTCAGTTCCTCCACACAGGGAACATTTTAATGCCCACTTACTGTTCATTTGCTAAATTTTACCAAAAATATATTACATAAAATTTGGTCTATGCAAAGGTTATGACACATTTTAAATTCTATGTTTTATATTATCCCAATAGCTTTTCCAAAATGATTAAAACATTTGCAAATTTAAACCTTTTTAGAAAAAAATAACATTTAGAAAACCATTGTGTCTTCTGAGTGTTTAAACGGATGCTGATGATTGTAAATCACTTTTCTTCTGGTACTATTTTGCCTTACGGCACCCTTCATGTGTCACTTTACCAATAATGAATTTAGTTTTAGGCCCAAAAGCTTCACAAAACAAAATATCTCAGGAATCAGATGGCGCAGTCATTACCATTTCATGGAATAACTTTCTGTGAGGGAGCTTTTTAGAGGCAGGTTTTTAGAGGCACCACCACTCTGAACAGTTTTTACAAAACATCAAACCCACTCTGTTTACATCTTGGGCAGCTGGTGGCCTAGTGGCTAGGGGGTTACCTCTACAATCGGAATGTTGTATGTTCAAATCCCACTGCTAGTGGCACCATTGAGAAAAATTGAGCAAGGTACCATCCTGCTTCCCGGGTTCTGCTTTCCTGGCTGCCTGCTGCTTCAATGGGTTAGATGTAGAGAAAAATGTCATGCTGTTGTCCTTACATGTATGTTAAATGGACACTTTAAACACATCTCATAGAATTATGGAGAAATTTAGGGGGGATTAGGTAAAATTTCCCTTCAAAAGTGTATGGTTCTGCACTGAAGGCTTCCAATGGGGTGGTCTAGCTACATTGTGGATTTCTAGTCAGATTTTGTGCCCTTGTTAATTAGCTGGTCAGACTGATGCACATCGGCCTTGAGCTTCTCTCTCTCTCTCTCTCTCTAGGCAAACGCCCGACTGGCTGGTGCGCTAATCTGTTCTTTTTGGCAGCGGCTGAGGCTTGGCTTTTTTACTGCTTACTCTACTGGCCGGGGTTTGGCCACACACACTCTCCCACACACACCCGGCGCTGCCTGTTTATAATGAGTGCTGTTTGCGGAGTGTAAATTCGTCCCTCCCTCCTCGGCAATCACTCTTTACTTCAGCTCTCTCTCTCTGGGGGGAGGCTGCAATCAGGACACTGTGTGTGCGTGCACGCTTGTTTGATGGTGCGTGTATGTATGTGTGTACCCGACCATGCGTATGTGTGTATGTGTGTGTGTGTGTGCGTTGATAAGAGCTGGAGCAGGTAGGCGAAAGACTGATAGAAAGGCAGCGCTGCTGCAGCTTGGTTTTAGCCCATTTGCAGTGGCTTGGTTTTAGCCCAGCACAGCAGAGGAGGCCTTTGTTTGCCGTTGATAGCCAGCACAAAACAAACAGACCATGTTCGACCAGTTCGTCAGAGCGAGAAAAAAAATCAATCGCTAGCTTACACTATCAGCACAGCTAGGTGACCAGTTACGTTATTACTTTAACCCTTCAGTGGAGGAGGTTCTAATCATGGCTGTGTGAGTTTTCTCCACACTAAAGTTCCACAATCTGTTTTTTTGTGTTGTGAATTGTTCTTGTATTCAGCTCAAGTTGCTGTGCCTTTATGCAGAGTAACTACATATTCCCTCATCAGTGAGATGATGTTCACCTTAATGCTGGAGTCACTCATTTGACTTTAAGCAGTGGTTTCTATTTGTACAGTGCCATAGAAGTGATGAATGAATAAGAAAGGATGATGAATAAAGATGTAAAGATGATTTACAAAAAAGTTTGCAATGAAACAACAGCTCTGCAATGTAATTTCCTGGTGTTACTTTGACACAAGATTGACAAGGTTGAGTGTGTTGTGCTCTTGAGTGTCCTGCACAGCAGTCTGTCAGTTGGTGCTTTAGCTGTTGGGACACAGCCCAAGTTTAGTGTGATTTAGTTACTGACAGACTGTGATATATATAAAATTATGAGTGTAATGATGACAGCGTATTCTGTCCATCTACAGTTGAATCAGCCACCACTTCTCTTCTCTCGTCTCTCTCCACAGCTCAATTAATCCCTTGTATTTCCGACCAAAGCATGTCTCTCCTCTGGCTCCATGGCTGTTTGAGGTCCTGCAAAGTAACCATAGGGAACTGACGGCAGCTGAAAGAAAATGGAGGAAAACGCTTTATAACGGTGATCACATCTCTTATCCAAATTTGCAGCTCATCTAAGCTCTGCTAAATCTCTCTTCTACAGACACACAATCCAATCCTTACAAGCTCTTTGCCACCTTTGTATCTCTTCTTAAACCACCACCGCTCCCAGCTCTTTCACCTGAGGACTTTGCCACGTTCCTCATTGAGAAGATTGATGACATTAGTGGTTCTTCCCTCCTATCAAGAAGCCGTTAGCCAGCCAGGGACCAACACATGCCACCCAGTGTCTTGGCTTCTTGCTGCTCTCTCTCAAGGATGTGTCTTAGCTCCTGACCTCAACCCCAAAACATTGAGGATGCTGCAGATGATATCCTCAAATCTAATCCTGCATATCTCTTAAATTATTAATGGCTCCTTAAGGACTGGCCATGTACCTCTGCCTTCAAGTCTACCGTGTTCACAGAAATTCTGAAGAAACCCATCCTGGACTGCTCAGACATCAACAACTAGAGACCGGAATCTTTTTGAATCTTCCTTTTCAAAATCCTGGAACGCGCTGTATATAACCAACTCAACATCTTTCTATCTCGAAAAAGGCTTCTGGACCCTCACCTATCTGGGTTCAAGGCTGCACACTTTACTGAAACTGCACTACTAGTCATCTCTGAAGAACTGCATGCATCAGCCAACCTGTCTTCAGTCCTGATTCTTCTTAACCTTTCTCCAGCCTTCAACATGGTCAACCATCAGATCCTCCTGGCTACTCTCTCCAACCTTGGGGTATCGAGCCTGACAGTGTTTTGCATCCTACCTCAATAGCTGTAAGTACCAGGTGGCATGGCAAGGATCACAGTCTGCCCCACGAAGATTGTCCACTGGTGTTCCACATGGCTTAGTCCTTGGGCCACTGCTCTTCTTTTTATGCACTTGTTATCTTGGGGATGTAATGGCCTCACATGGCTTTTTTAACCACTTTTCCTGGAGACACTCAACTCGTTCTCTTTTTTCCCTCCAGTGATGCCCAGGTCTTGATCCGCATCTCAGACTGCCTGGCTGACATCTCCTCTTGGATGGTGGTGTACGACCTCAAGCTGAATCCTCATCAATGGGAATCCATCACTGAGCCACAACCTCACCATTTCTCCTGAGAACTTGGTTATCATGCCCTCAAAGAAGGCAAGAAACTTAGGTGTCATACAAGATGAAGATCTGTCTTTCTCACCACACGTTGACCACCTCTCCAGGACTTGCTGGTACCTTCTCCACAAAATCAGAAGAATCTGACCCTTTCTCACCACTGAAGCTATGCAGTTACTTGTCCAGTCTAAGGTAATCTCTAAACTGAACTACTGCCAATCTCTGCTGGCTGGACTCCCTCTGTCTGCATCAAAACTACTGCAACTGAATGCACTGAATTCAGAAAGCAGCTGCGAGACTAGTCTTCGATGTGCCAAAATTGTCCCACACCACGCCTCTACTGTGGAACCTGCATTGGCTCCCTGTGACTGCTCGGATTAAGTTCAAAGCCATAACTCTTGCCTTCAAGGCCAAGAATGGTATTGCATCTCCTTACCAGTCCTCTCAGAGCATCAAGCACTGCTTTTCTTGAAACTCCACTGCTCAAGAGAAGAGAAAGACATGCGTCAAGACTCTTTTCAGTCCAGGCCCCACAGTAGTGGAACTAACTCCCTCTGGCAATCAGATCTGCTGAGTCTGTCGTTGTCTTCAAGAGTTGTCTGAAATCTCTTTAAGGAGCACCTTGGGGGCTAACTAGTCCTGACACTTATTGCTTGCACATTTTTTCCTATTTATAAAAAAACTTCACTCTTGTCCATGTTTTTGGCTTACTTTGTACTAACCTCTGAGTTTTTCTCTTACTTAGTTAGGAGTGATTTGGTTATAAGCAAATTCTGGTTCTAAGTCTAAGTCCAAATTCTGAGTCTAAATGTGAACTATTTTAAGCACTGATGTATGTCACTCTGGATGACAGTATATAATCCTGAATCTCCATTAACCTGCAGTCAGAAGTGTTAGAATGTTCTGTACTGAATATTCCAGATCACGGCAAGACCTCACAAAAGATTGCTTTCATATGGATATGACAACACTGGAGAAAAAAGGCCAGAAACATCCTAATGTTATGATATCTGGGGCAGGTCTCTGTCAAGGAAAAACAAACACCCAAATAATGTTCGACCAGTTCATAATGACCTGTGCAGAGGTTCACAGTCCAGGGCCTAAAGTGCACCAACCTAGCCTGTTTATTGCTAGTTCCAATCACACCTGAACCAGGTAATAAAGCTCTGACAACTTTAATAACATGAGTCAGGTGCTGAGATTGGCAGTGAAGCAAAGCCTTGTGTTCTGACAGCCTAGCCAGCAATTTCTACTGAACATAGTTGCTAGATAGTCATCACTTGTTATGTTGTGCACATGCTGGTGTTTGATCAGATCCTTTAACCCATCCAGATTTTACCTCCAAGTCAGTCTTCCACACCTAAACCAAGTATTAAGTCCAACAGGCTTGCTTACCTGCCTCAGGTGTGTTTACAACAAAACAGCTAGGTGCTACATTAGCAAATATGCTGTCACTAAAGTCATATTCATCATATCATACTTACTCATTTTGGGTAAATTATGAACATAATTGACCAAATTCATGGGAAATTTTAACAGGCTAGTGAGGGATTCCAAAAATGTTGAGGTATATTATGATTAGCAGCAAATATACACGAGAAGCATATTGTGTGGAATTTTCAGAGAAAACTATGAGATGAGAAAACAAGCATTTTTTAATAACATTAAAATTCTGTTCTTCTAATGTGTTAGTTCCCAGAACGTCACTGCTATAGCCAGCTAACAATGTGAGCATTCTCTACAACCTTTGAAGAATCCGACTCTTTCTCACCACAAAAACTACACAGATACTTGTCCAGTCTCTGGTCATCTCCAAACTGGACTACTGTCACTCTCTACTGGCTGGACTTCCACAGAAGGTTACAAACCACTTCAGCTGATTCAGAACCAGCTGCCAAGTTAGTGTTCAACGTTCTTAAGTTCACTCACACCACGCATTTACTAAGGACCCTCCACTGGCTCCCTGTTATGCTTGCGTTAAGTTCAAGTTCTTAACATTCGCGTTCAAGGCCAAGAATGGACTTGCAACCCCAAACATAGCAGCACTGATCAAACTATGTTTCACTTCTCGTCCTTTCAGGGCTTCAAGCACGGTTAGTCTTGAGCCTCCGCTACTCAAAAGAAGAAGGAGACCTGCGTCAAGACTCTTCTCAGTCTCAGCCGCCCAGAGGTGGAACGAACTCCCTCTTCCGACCAGATCGCAGAGTCCCTCGCCTCTTCAAGCGTCTTCAAGGAGCACCTGGGCGACTAACTATGTTTCTCATTCTGCTAGCTTATTTCGAAAAAAAAAAACCCTTCCTTACGCTTAATTTCAGTTCAATAGTGAACATGGTTTTAAGCTGTTTTACAGGTTTAAGAAACAGTTGTGGACGACTTGAGCACTGATGTACGTCACTCTGGATAAGAGCGTCAGCTAAATGCTGTAAATGTAGATGAAAATCTTGTTTCTTCTGCTAAACTTGGTTCATTGTCCATTAAGACAGTGATTCAAAACATACACCCAAAACCACATTAAAATGGTCCAGAGACCACAGAACCAAGCTTCTGCCATGCTCACTCCAGTCCCCTGATCTAAACCCCACTGAAAACCTGTGAAATGAGCTGAAGAGGAGAGTCTAAATAAGAGGCCCAAGAACCATGGAGAATCTGGGAAGACTCTGTAAGCAGTGGTCTCACATTGTAGATTCTGTATTTTTCATATTTTCTCTCAACAATTACAGGAGCTGTCAATTACTTTCAATAAACCCAGATGTGCCAGTAATGATCACACATGTGGATTTACGTTTTTTGCTTCCTTAGACTAAATTTTCTTCAGTTAAATATGAAACATGTTTTCATTTATTTCTTTTGTCATTTTATTCAACTTACATACTCCTTATTCACTCTCGAATACAATGTGTCTCATCGTCACCTTCCTATAAACATAAACCTGCTGTGGACCTCAGAAGTCTAGTAAGTATGTGTTCATTGCTTTAAAAGTGGAGATGTTGCTGTTTGGTAAACAGCATGGCTTGAGCTACACAGCATGATCAGGTTCATGCTGGGCGTATTTGTGCCATTAGCCTTTAGCCAGTATGAATATGAACTGACAAAGTCTAAAATGCTTTGCTGCTTCTACAGAAAACAACATCTGAGTGATGTTAGCATGGTGTAGAAAAAAGGCTCAGGGGATGCATTTTAATGTCTGAGAGAAACGTGTAAAGCGTGAACGTTTGGCGGACGCTGAATGTTATTTGCAGTAATGAGACTAGGTCTGTGTGCGTGGGTGTTTTGTGTGGTTGGCTCACACAGGTTAAGGTTTCCAGTCTCACATGATAGATGAGGAGTAAGGAGAGATGCAAGGGCAGAGTGGTGTGCATGTGAAGCGATTTTTCCATCCACCCAGAGAGAGAGAGGGAGGGAAAGGAAGAGAGAGGATGTGTACGTTTCCTCGGCTTCACAAGTGAATTTGTATGGGTGTGTGTTTGTGTGTGCATTTGTGTCCAGTCCTGTGTATTTCTAACTAAGTGAAATTCACTTAGTTCAGTTGACGTCTGCTCTTTGCCCCGTCTCCTGAGCAAGGCTATAACACAGTGGTAATGAGCTGTCTCTAAGGATTCCACCTGCCAAGTGCCAGCTCTGCCCACAGTTGCATAGACTGGCAATCAGGGGAAATGAAATCAAATGTTTGCCGGAGGACACTGGCATGCTGAGCTGTTGTCATGGTGACAGGGCTTTGAGGGGAATGATTTAGCTGACAGTGTTGTCCTGTATTCTGGAGTATTGGTTAGGGAGATAGTTTTGTAATTGGAGGCTCGCAGTCTTTCGATTCCTGGCCCAGCCGAGTGCTCCAGGTTCTTTTCAGCGCCGGTACTGGATTTGCATTGCAAATACCTGCAGAAAATGATTCGAATGAAATCTGTTTTACACACTAATAAGTGGTAATGCCTACCTAAAATAACAGTCAAAAAGCCTTTTACAAACTTTCGGCGGCTTGTTTAGTCATATGCTGCAGTGAATTAACTCGATTCAATATGTACATAATTTACGAACAAATTAAATATCACATCACCCTTTTGTAAGTAAACAGAAATGAATCGTATATTCTATTCAAGCAGTATGGAATATAAAGTATGTGCACATATGAATAAAGTAAATCAAATGCTTCACTTTGTGCAGAACGGCAAAACATTATTAATTATGAGTGATGGAAAATACACTTGAAAAATGAGCATCATAGTGATTTTTATGTTGGGATTCATAAATGACCTTGCTGTCGTTAATAGACGGTAAATACTGTATGTATAATTTTGTATTGTCTCTTGATTCACGGTACTTTGCAGAACCCAATTAAATAGTCTTTTTTTTTTTTTGAGTGACTGTATTTGTCCATAGCGTGGAGATGTTTCTTTTTTTTTTAGGAGCCCGCCATCTTCACATATGCCATGTCTTTTTTTGTCGTGCGGGTCCTTTAATTCTTGTCCCAGGAACAGCTTGTCCTTTCGGACTCACATTCATTTCCTATTGCAGTGCTATCTTTGACTTTGAAATGAAAATGGGGCTGAATGTGAGGTAGAGCAATTCCCTTCATGCCAGATGGTTAGCTGGTCGCGTGCCAACACAGAGCGTAACTCTCAGCAACGATTATCCCTTTTCAATCTCATCCACGCAGGATATTGCTCTGAGATCCCGTCATGGGACCCAACCAAACACTGGCTTTCATCTGTTTAACTGTGCAATGAGACAAACCCAGAGAGGGAGATTCACCTCAGAGAGCCCAAGGAGACACCATGAGTGAACAATGCTGGAGTAAAAGGGGTCCAGAGAGCACATGACGACTCCCCCCAGTGGTCATTTGTTTGGATACCAGAGAGTAAATGGGCGCAGTGACCCCTCAGGTGTCACGGTAACTTGCACTGTGTTGTCTAGGCTCACATCAACACACTCGAGTGTCAATGCTTGTGTTCCTGCAGATCTAATATGCACATATATGTCTGACTAGCTGGAAAACCATCAGATTTTGAACATGAGAAGTGCTAATTCGTGTTTGCCAAGACTTTCACTAATACGTACCAAGAGAAATTCAATTACTGATTTGCAAGCTCACCTATTATTATAATTTCCTTTCTTCTGGATGTTGATGCTAAGAAACACAAACTCATTCTGAACGCTTCACTTTGAATCACATCCCAGTATTCGTCAGCTTGCTTGGGAGCCCGGCTCTGATTATAGGCTTTTACAGTGGAATGATTACCCTTCAGTTAAGTGCGACCTCAAAGGAGGAGGCAGCGTGATGGCATCTCCAGAAGAATAGAGCTGAATGTCAAACAATGGGAACTGCTCGCTTCATTATGATCTTTCTACGCCGCAAAAAACCCAAAAAGCGTCAAGAACGTCTTAAAATGCCTGGCAAGTCGTGGTAAGCTCCTTCTGTATTACATAACTTAAGTCGCCGTCCTGCAAAAGATTCCTGTTTAGATGATTGTTTTCCATTAGGTCCCCGGGAGCCCTGAGGTACCAAACATGGCCAGGGCTGCGGTGGAGCATTCAGGACCTAATAATAACCACCACTGCCTTTCTCCACACCACGTCAGCACGCAGCCAGGGGACACTCTGTACAAATGCTGCATGCATTTCACACTGCTGATGACAGAGCACACACACTCGCACACTTCCTCACCCACATTCATGACCCCCAGCCCTCGTCCCCACCACCTTCTCAGGGGTACCTCCACACAAGTACACTGCGCACATTGTTAGCTATATATTAGCTATATATATATACACACAGCATATGTGTTATATTATAGGTTCCAAGTATATATTTCACACCCTAAAGCATATAGTGCACCTATCTCACACAACACATGGGGCATATCCCATATCAAAGCATAAGGGATGCCCTGTAGCTTACATAATAGCCTTTAAATGGACCAGTTCGTTGTTTATTTTTCATCGTAAAATCAACTTATGCACCCAAAACTGTTGACGAACCTCTCTGTATGGCTTGGAATCAAACAGGCTATTTTTTGCTTGCTGATACGATTCACCGTGCAGTTTGGAATGAAATGTACAGGACGAACTTTTAAATTCCGACTGAAATCCTCAGGGATGTCAGTAAAAATAAACTCTGTTTGGATGTCTGGGTCCAAGGTTTTGCAGTGATACAATTGCAGCCAAGAACAGCTCAATGTTTAATAGTGCCAAATACCCCCCCCCCCCGCAACCAAAAAAAATAAATGAACTGCACCCAGTAGCTCCTCGTCAGGTCACCGTGAATGAGAGTCTAAACTGCTGTAGGCTGAGTATGTAAATGAGCGATGGCACGGCAATCATTGGTTGTTTTTATAGATACGTCTACATTTATAAACAGTACAGGCTGAGGAGTGAACATTACAATTTGAATGTTTACATACAATCAATCTTTTTAATTAAAAAATAATACAAAATATGTAGATCAAGAAACATGACATGAACACTAAAAAAGGCTTCCTGCATAAACAGAGCAAACCTGCTTGTCTCTCTCTCTCACACACACACACACACACACTTAAAACACTGCCTTACAAAACAAACAATGAATCAACATGAATATGCAGCAGCGCCGGTCCCCTCCGTGGGTGAACAGGGTTAGGAAGAGATAAATGTATTTTCCATGCGCCTTTTTATAGAGCAGAGCTCAGTGAGAGAGATATGAGCGCGCATGCTCCAGAGCCCTGAAGTGATAAAAACCCTGCGTACGTCACAGCTCTGTCATTTGATTAAGAAGCAGAGTTGCTCCTCGCTGTGCTAATTATGGCTTCATTGGCAGGCAACAATGTCAGGAAGGGAGTCATCCTGTGCATGAACAGCCCAGAAGAACATGAGAACTAATTTAAATGTAAATTTCTCTCTCTCTCTCTCTGTCTCTCTGTCTCTCTCTCTCTCTCTCTCTCTGTCTCTCTCTCTCTCTCTCTCTCTCTTTCTCTTTCTCTCTCTCTCTCTTTCTTTCTCTCTCTCTCTCTCTTTACTCGCTCGCTCTCCCTCACTCACTTTATCGGACTGCCACAATAACTTTGATGGCTCTAACTTCGTTTCCTTTAGACAGCAGCGATAAGGTTTTTGTTTTAATCTGCACATACAGGTTGGGACGGAGAGTCCCTTTTGCATGTTTTTGCTTGCATGGCTTGTTTTGCATGAAAGGAAATCATTCTTTACATATTGTGCCTTGCATTTAAATTCACAAAAAGGCAGAAGTGTAAGGCCTCGTCCACACGGACGTTCGAAATGAACGCGCTCTGAACGCCATAGGCGTTTTTGTGGCGTTTGGTAGCAACGCTTGATCGACGTCAGCAA
>JBBPDC010000028.1:11178087-11195020 GCA_037974485.1 Hemigrammopetersius urotaenia
GGGTCGGCTCTTTTTACTGCATTAGATTAAATTAGGTGTGTTGCTCACGGAGCTTTATAAATCCACACAGTGACTGGAGGCATCGTGCAGAAATCTGGAGCCAAACCTGTGTTCTTCTAACAGCTCACAAAATAGCAACTACTTTTTGGAAAAACTACAAAATAGCAACTACTTTTTGCTGGCAGAAACAAACCCAATGCTGATAGAAATGGTTTCAAACAATTGGCACAGGTGCCTAAGACTTATGCACTGTACTGTATATATATATATATATATATATTTTATAGCAATTATACCCCCTGCCCCGGATCTCTCCCTTTCCCAAAATATGTAACACATAAGTACAATACAAACATCAGCACTTGTTCTCTAACCAAAGTGTAGGCTGCATCCCAAGCCTGGAAGGTTAACGCTCCCTGTAACTAAAGTGAATGGGCAGAGATAAACTGCCATGCACTGAAAGGGTGACTTTTAATGTAAATGTGTTTGACCTCACAAGCCATTTCTGCAGTCTTTGTGTGCCAACAATGTTTGAAGATGAGGAAAATGAGGAAAATTCTACTTGCCATCTAAGATATGAAGGTATCAGTGGAGTTATAAGTAGTATAACATGCAGGCCCTCAGGATTTAGAGTGTTAATTCCCTTTGCTCTCGTTCTTCATGATGTCCAGGTCTGTGGAATGTCCCTGTCTGAGTCGCCATTTAATTGCTCTTGTAGACTTTTGATCTTAACAGAGAGATGGTTGTATTAAGCCCGCTCTGCTAATTCACTAAGCGAAAACTGCTATGTGTACATTAATAAGGCCTGTACTTCTCCGAGTTGCCATAGCAACTGCAAAGGCAAATGAGGTCACGCCTTCTGCATCATCTCATGTGTGATGCCTGTAGCCACGCATCAGAGGCAAAATGTTCGACACTGCTTTCATCAACCCTTCTCTGTTACCTAATCTGAAACACTGCAGTAACTAATATCTCTGTCTTGATTATGTGAACGTGACTCCGCTCATTCCTTTATGAATCATTTGCACATTGGCGTTATAGAGTCAAAAGCTCCTGAAAACAGCATTTTTCATGTATGGGCCTTCAGTCCATAGAAAAGTAATGCAATAAAAGCATCCTGTGTTTAGATATACTGTACTCATAAAAATACCACAGAAGAGGGAAACTGATGTTTTGGCTCCATCTAGTGACACTAAGAGCTCTACAGTGGCTCAGCATAACATTTAACTGTTTGGGAAGTAGTATTTAAAAAAATACAAATTCACTTTTGGTTCCCTTAAAAAAGCCTTTCGGTAAGTAATTCATCAGCATCAATAGTTTGAGTTATATTTAAAATATATATATCGTCGCTGTTGGGCGGAAACCTCGTAACTCCACTTTTGGTCTTTTTTTTTCATAAATCGATACTATTGGTCAGTCTCCACGTGGGTCTGTAAAATTTAGAAATTAATAACCACTGAAAAGTGTTGAAAATAGCTTGGGATGTTTGATGACACAGTATTCATTTATTTAGAATATAAATAGTTTTTTCAGTTTCCTGAAAAATAGCCGTTTTGGACGTATGAGGTTTCCGCCCGACAGCGACGATATTTAAGTCCACTTAACGTTCAGTTGCATTTAAAAGGCTTTTAGATGAATGCTAAACACAAGGTGAGCATCTTCAAAATGACTGCAGGGATCATTCAAAATAAAATATTGCAACCCTGAATCACGCAGTATCCCTAGTTAGCAATGACAAATTATGAATGGATCACAGATCAGTTATGTTTGAATGATACCAGCATGTTTTCTTTGTATTGTAGTAGCTACATTTACATTTACGTTACAGTTACGGCATTTAGCTGATGCTCTTATCCAGGGCGATGTACATCAGTGCTCAAGTCGTCCACACCTGTTTCTTAAACCTGTAAACAGCTTAAATCCAGCTATTCAACTGAGATACTACCTATTCAGTGCATCTGTCAAATAATACGTACCCAACACATACTAAACAATACCAGAACATCATAAGCCATAGGGAAGTCAAGAGAAGAGAAAGAAGAGGTGATTTTTTTATTACATGTGTAGTATAGCATGTTGTAGAGCGTGCATTGTGGCTCAATAGTGAAACAACAAGACAGCATGGGGTCTTTTGTCATTGCTCTAAATGCTGTAAAGACTTTGCATTGTCTTCTGCATCACGGTTCATTTTAGAGCTCCCTTTTACTGCCTGGCAACACCAGCCATGAATGAAATGATGACTCAGTGGTTGAGACACAGCAGTGAAGACCTGGGAGAACCAGGGAACTGACTATGAATTCTGAAAACAGTCCGCTGCCTGACGTTGGCTGAAGGAGAATGAATGCGGTAGTGTTTGTTATCTGAGGCTTATACGTTTAAAAAGGTCATATGGTCTTGCTAATATGACCTTTGCTGTGCCCCAATCCTCCATTTTATGTCCTATGAGTAGTCTAATAGGCAAACTGAAATATGTTGTATATTGATCGTCAATGTATTCATATGCATTATGGCCAAATTCAACACCCGCCAGGTTTAGTTATGTTAGGGAAAAACCGCAAACTGTGCTGAACTCTGGCCCTCAGTATCCCACTCCTGCTCTTAGAGTGGGGAGGGTCACTTTAAAAATGCACTCCTTCTAATTCTTTTTAAAGTCAGTTTCAGCAGGACGACTAACCGAACACGAGGTAAAGAGGAAAACTGCACTGTTGAAACAACACCATATGTGGTATACTTTATGTGTATGTTGTAAGTGCATCCATCCATTTTAAAAGGTAATTAAACAAGTTATGTATATTTTGGGTAAAGATAATCACTGGAATACTGTGCTTTCTCAGAATCCCGCCAAAAACTATAACTGCAAATCGTTTGGCTTCTGAAATCAAACAGGATCAGGGTCATTTCAGTAGTGAACTCAACAATTCCAGTACAAACAAGGAAAATGAAACGGAACTGAGTGGAAGTGGAATTCCATTTTTGCTTTTTCAGAACATTTATTTGTGAATACACTGTATGGCCAAAAGTATTGGGACACACCTGTTTTTCATTGTTTGGGCTAGGCCTCTTACTTCCAGTTGTGGGCAATCTTAATGCCTCAGCATACCAAGATATTTTGGACAACGCCATGCTTCAACTTTGTGGACCCAGCTTGGAGAAGAACCTTTTCTATTCCAGCATGACTGTGTCCCAGAGCACAAAGCAATCTCCATAAAGACATGCTGGAGGAGTTCAGTGTGGAAGAACTTGACTGGCCGCACAGAGTCCTGACCTCAAACCCATCCAGCACCTTTGGGATGAACTGGAACGGAGATTGCGAGCCAGACCTTCTCATCCAACATCAGTCTCTGACCTCATAAATGCTTTACAGAATGAATGAACACAAATTCCCACAGAAACTCCGAAATCTTGTGGAGAGCCTTCCAAGAAGAGTGGAAGCTGTTATAGCTGCAAAGAGGGACCAACTCGAGTACTCACCTGAAGATGCTGTTTAAAGTTTGAAGTTGCTCTGTAGCCTTGATCAGGTGTACCCCGATGCTTACAGACTGCATTATTGTAGGAATTGGTTCTGAAGTTGTAGAAACTGGTTTACCAAAATGATCCTTTACAGATATTTTCCCAGAAATTTCAGATTTCCAGCTTCAAAGGGATTCTGGATCTCAGTGTTAATGTTGCAGTCCAGACTACATATACAAATCAAATCTTTAAAATAGTCCAGGATCTTACAAAAAAGCAATCCAAAAACCTTTCCAATCTAAGCAACAAAATATTCAGAGTCAGACCTTCAACATAGACCCAAATTGGCCTTGGTTTATACCAGAGGAGACTTCTATAAGACTACAGGTGAAACAATGTTTAACCAAGAAAAATAATACAAAAAATCTTCATAACTATCAATTTGTTGTTGGTGTGAAACAAAAAAATGCTCATAAAAACAAGGTTGCTCTCCTAATTTCAGCTCCTCAATAGCGTTACAGTTGTATACGGCTCTGGTCAAAAACCAAGAATTTCAGTGAAACATGTTTCACTAGCATCCCCATTCATTTCAGGGTAAATCTCCTCAGACCTCGGCAGCTCGTGGATTTTCCAGGTTTCAATGTAATCTAATGATAAATAAGTCCCACCCGTTAAACAAGTGACCGCCTACAGTGATTGGGTAGTTCTCCACTTCAAAATGACTAACATAACACTGTGGCCAATCACCACCTTTGAAATATTTTCGTTCTGTTTTATGTACTGAGCACTGACCTTGAGTGTGAGACTGAAGTTTCAAACATGATAAAACACATATCATATTATTTACTAGTATTTATTAATAATATTTCTTTTTCTTTTATATTTTATTATTCGTCTACGAGTGCACAGAAGGAAGGGCATTAACTTGTTAGCTTTACCGTTAGCTTTACCGCCACCCAGTCAAGCTGGGCACTGGAAGCTTGTTAGCTACTTTTTGCCTTTTACTCCCATAGCCATTTACTAACTCCTGTGCGAGATGGATCCTGTCACCAATTTGAAAAGTTACACACGCAGTCATGGGACAGGAGCGACTGCGAAACCTGGCTTTTCTTTCGATTGAAAAGAAACTGATCAAATCTTTGGAAAAAAATCCCTGCTGGTATGACATAGTGATCAACAACTTCACAAAGAAGATCAGGAGAGTAGAATTAATTTATGAGGTGAGAAAGAGGTTAGATATGTTTTATTGGAATATTGTTAATTATGCACCATTGAAATAAACATTACAATTATGTGTTTGTAAGATATGTACAATAAAATACTTTTTATGTTTTGTAGTGATTTAACACTAACTATGAGGGCATTGAGGGAAGAGCATCTAAATGTGAGGCAGCAAAAGCAGAACATGGAGGGGAAGTATTTAGGGCAAGATAATCAAGCTGCCCATGGTGTGCGGCGAGGTAATGAGTTTGTTTTGCGGCGTGCATGGGTTTGAAGGTTGGTTCGTTTCACCAAAAATAGTGACCAGGAGCCGCCACTGGTTTATCCTCATAGGTTATGAACCTTAACCTTGTATGGAAATATGGGAAATGCCAAAATAAGAAAGAATGTGTTCGGGATAGTAAAAAACACGCATATGACATTCATATGTTTCTTAGTAAAGAAATACAAGTAATGTAAGAAATGATTACTTTTTACCATGCATAATTTGGCAAAAAATATGAAATTACCATTTATTTCATATGTTTTTCATTTGTAATATGAAATATTTAATTTATAATATTTAATGTACACTATTTAAAGTGGCCCCTTGCAGTCACACATCAACACACCACAGCACAGCACACAGTGAACTTCTGTCTCTGGATGTAACCCTTTCACCAAGTGAACCAAAGAGGGTCTCCCAGGGAGCAGTGTGTGGGGATACCTCTGTGATGAGACCAGCTGTGCTGGGATTCGAACCCAAAACCAGCTGCCGCTAACTAAATTAAGTAAAATTGTCTTAGAAAGTAGACTTTTGTGGAATTCCTGTTCCTTGAAGTCAAATGGAACCTACTATGCATTCTCAATTCAATTCATGAATGGCCCCAACCCTGAAACAGACTCATTGTTTGTCTGTGCACTTTTTCCTGCTGGCCAACAGATGTCACTATGGCAAATGCGTCTATTGTCGAAAGGAGGTCATGCATTCAGGGAAACAAATGACTTTGCTATTAGTCTGGTAATATAAATGACTGAATAATTACATGCACATCATTCATAGCTACTGAGCATTCGGGCTGTTTGAAGTGTTGGATTTTAAATCCACAAAAGCATGTATCAAGCATGTTTGTGTGCATGACTGCGTACTGCTAGTCCTACCAAGCGTTACATATTACACACTATTTTTACAATTTGGAAAACATCAAATACTGTTAGTTGAGGAACACTGAGGCAAGCTAAACTGTGGCCCTGTTGTTAACTGCAGTTACGTTTACACACTTGTAATTAGCAAAAGCAAACCTAGACTATGGAGGAAAAAGTGGTGCCTTTGTTGGCATGAGCTGTCAGTGACCAGTGAACTTGAGCCTGACTGCTGTACTTGACACTTGTCAACAGTTTTAATGAACTCTCTCCTTCTCACTCCCCCCACAACCCCCACCCAACAACCCCTTTTCATTAGCCTCTTACAGGGTCATGGACCTGGGCCTCATTGGACAGCCCGAAGTAGTCAACATCAGAGGCCCACCTTGGGGAAAACAAGCATGTATTGGCCCTCTCTTTCCCATCCGGCTCAAGTCAAGAGTTCAAAGCGCTGCCTTTAAAACAGAGCACAGTGTATGTGTGCAAGTGTATATGTGTGTGCGCGCTGTAGGTTCCCCACCAGCGCAGTGTCACGGCATGGCTGGAGTCGGGCCGAGAAGATGAGAGGGCCATTCAGCAGGGTGCTCGACCGCCAGAGCCCAGGCACTCACATGAAAGGTCGGCAGGAGAGGAGAGAGCCCCAGACCCAGACACAACACACGGATCAGACTGGCCCCCCTCTGCCACCCCAACAACCCCCCCTAACACCCACCACCGTACAGCTGGAATGTGACCTGCTCAAGTACGAGGGCCAGCGCTGAATGACAATGGAGGAATGAGAAAGAAAGAGGAGGG
Organism: Hemigrammopetersius urotaenia; assembly: GCA_037974485.1. Lineage (NCBI taxonomy): Eukaryota > Metazoa > Chordata > Actinopteri > Characiformes > Alestidae > Hemigrammopetersius > Hemigrammopetersius urotaenia. The sequence goes on from JBBPDC010000028.1 coordinate 11,184,676, forward strand.
AATGAACCAGCATAAAATGTCCCTCTTCACAAAGCGCAGCCAAAAGCCATTGTGCTTATGTCTAAATATTAGCATACTTGCATGCAAACTCACGTCCGTGTCGGTGAAATAAAATAAGGCGATAAAGAAAAGAAGACAGAGCAAGGAATACGTTTCTTTAATTTCCTTTTTTTCCCCACGGTAGCATACATGCTATTTACATTTGCAGACAAACATAAGATTCAGTAATTGTGTTAATTCAAAGTAATCTTGTTAGTACACAGGGTGCCGCTTTTTTCTTTCTTTTTTTGACGAAACACACACTTTATAAAGCATGTATAAGGACTACCTAATCATTGAGTTCACGGTAGGTATGAAACGTTAGGCAAAATAAATAAAACATAAAATAAGGTTTAAAAATGTTTTATGGTGGGTTAAATATCCTAAAATGAACAAGGTGCACGAACATAAACTGAGCAATTCTCGATTCAAATGAACATGGCAATAGCTAGAAGGAGCATACGTGAGATAAGTTAGAAAGATTTGCCACTAGATTACTAAAATAACTAGGATTTTTTTACTAGACCTGAAGGCCGTGAGATTTAAGTGCCTATGAGGCATTTATAATATTTGATCATGAGAGCTTAGATTTTTTCTCATTTTAGTCTAACTAAAATATAATAAAACCTTTTTTTTTTTAACTTTGTACAACAGTAAGTGCTCAAAAATACTTCAGAATATAATATAAACATGTGAATCGGTAACAAAGATCATTCGTTTGTACATTTATCTGTGTATCATTTGATGTGATTTTTTTTGCATCACTTGTTTAAACAGTCCAAGTGCACAAATAATAGTAATATGATAACAAATATGACAACAAAGCTGTAAATAATGCTTTCAGCTCACTTTGTCTTCTATCAAAAAGCAGTCATGTCTCTGGGAGCATTGCACGGGGAATTTGAAACTATTGTGTGCTGCCAAACTCCTTAAGAAAGGCACATGTCTTCTTGTTGATGACCTCCCGCAGCTTGCGTACGCGACGGCTGCTGGAACTGCCAACAAAACTGTCGGGCTGCAGCACTGCCATACCATTGTGCACCTCTCCCATGATAATCAGCTGACCCTCAGCATTAGTGATGTTGGGACATGGGCAGTTCCAGTCCATGTTAAGCAACGTTACCTCGAGCGGTTCCTGTCCAAAGAACTTCAGGCCCATCTTTTCATCCTTCAGGATCTCCTCTACAGTAATGAGTGCATGACCTGAGTCCTGGTCCTCTGTCAGCTCAGTCATACGCCCCAAGATCACAAAGTCACTCTTGCAGAAGCTGGTGACCATCCTCTGCCGTGGCTTGCAAAGCTTGCAGTTGTGGTTCTTGGGGAAGGGGCACATCTCTTCGCAGGCCTCCTTGCTTTCAAAATTGTTCTCATTTCCACCACATCCGCCATAGACGAATGACTGGCACTGCTTAAGGAGATGGTTGTATGCCCAGCGTGGCTCGTAAGCTTTACAGGGTCCCTGGAGGCTTGGCAGGGAGCAAGGTGCAGCTAGCTCTGCTCCACAGGACATCATACACGACTCATACGTGTCAAAGTGATTCCTGTTCTTGTTGCACTGGCTATAGGTGAAGGTGAAGCAGTTGTTGCGCTTGGCCTCGTAGTACCAGCTGATGCTCTCCTCCCCACAGTCACCCACGTCAGGTGCCTTCAGGCACTCCTCAGCAGGCAAGCGGGTTGAGTTTGCCCAGCCGTCATCCTTCCCCTGCTCCCTACGAATGACAGACAACGGGAAGTGAGCCTGTACAGATCCGCCCAGATTCTTGGCTGTGCAAGTGTAGATACCAGCATCTTGGAGCTGGGCATTGTAAATAACAAGCTGGGCAATGTTCGTCACGACTACGTTGCCTCTTACATGGTTGGGCCGCATGACCGTGTTCTCCTTCCCCTCCACCTGCTTTTCCCAGGTAATCTCTGGTCTGGGCTTACCAGACACTTCACACAAGAAGCTTGCTGTCTCACCCACGAACACAAAGTTGTGCGCTGGACTGCTGATCATGCTGGGAGGTTGAATGTCCATTGGGGTCGTCTCCAGGCGGACAGTGGTGGGATGCATGGTCGTCTCCTCGGGCAGAGGGCTGGTGTTGGGCCACATGAGGTGATAGCGGCAGGTGACCTCGGTGAGGGTCACACCCTTAGAGCAAGCTTCTGCATCCATGTAACACTTGTTGTAGTAGGTCATGCCATCTGAGGCACAGGTGAAATGGGGCTCGCGTTCACAACGGTCACGACACTTGCACACCGGCTGCCCATCCCAGATGTCACATTCAGAGCCCTGCTGGGAGCACATGAACTTGTCGCAAGTGGCCTCTTTCGGCATTCCCACCGGTCCTTTGTTCCCCTTCATGTCCATATAGCGTGCAGCCACGCAGCTCTTGCTCCCACACACGTTTAAACAGCATTTCTCAAACGTCTCACAGTCCTAAAAGGCATGGAAATGACAACAATGTGCATCAGCAATGATGCACTCGTTATCTAAACTTGAGCTTAACAAAATTAATGTTTACACTTCTTGAAATAGTTAACCCAGACACAACAGAATTACACTAATAAAACATTTGTAGCATTAGTATTTAGTGGCTCATGAGGCTACATAAGCCTGTCAACAGACATAAAGTTACACATTTATAACAGCTTATTCCAACAAGCACATGAAAAGTGGGGGGTCGCAGCAAAATGGACAAAAGCATCCATTATGACAACGAACACCTGTCAGAAAAAAGCCTTTATGAATGTTAATGTAGTTTATGTCAGCTGTCATTAAAATATAATGGATTTTTATGAAATGCGTTTCAGTGAGGTTTTACTGTTTTAATTACCTAATATACACATCAACATACTTGTATAAGAATAAATACAATTTCAGCATTTCTATTAGCTGCTTTGTTTTAATTCTCTTTCTTCACCATTTGAAAACCCCCGATATCCTTTATAAATTGGGCAAACATTTTATAAGGAATGGACCAATTGGGGCAAAATTGGCACAAAGTTTCTTAATCACAGAAAACTGAATTTTGCTCGTTTTTTTGATTTTTTGGAAATAGTTTACTTAAGTGTGCAATTCCTTCCCCACCCTTACGGAAATTCACTATGGTTTCCTATGGTTTTTATGCAGTAACCCTAGCTTTACTATGGTTTATCCATAGCACTTCATGGTAGTTGTGGTTCTGCCATAGTTTACATATACATATACCACTTCATAGTTACCCAAAAAACCATGAAAACATGGTTATTTAATCATAGTAAACCATGGTTAATTTTCGTAAGGGCAGATCATACAAGCCAGATATGAAAACTAAGTAGCAAAAACAGCAGATTTTGTGTAAAAAACACATGAGATACATTTTAAATTTAAAGTCTGACATCATTTTATATCGTCTGTCCGGAGCTAATTACCTTCTAATGGCATGAAATATGTTGCTTTCACATTCAGAGAGAGATGGCAAAAATGAAACACCCCACGATAAATAAATAAGAAGTGAAGACTTCTTAAGGCGCGAGAGCGGCACGCACTGACCTGGTCGGATTCACACTCGCGCATGCAGGTGCTCATGGCGTCCACCCAGAGATTGGGATTCATCTCATTAGGACACATGCCCGCGTGGGAATACACCACTTTGGAGATGGTCATCCCTCTGACGGCGCGCAGGACGCAGAGCTCCAAAAACAAAAACCAGATCCAACGAGGAAACAGCATCCACCACATCTCCGAGCTTTAAAGGCAAGAGTCAAAGAAAAAATCAAACGCCTTTATGGAAAAAATCACGCGTGTCCGTGTCCGTGTCCGTGTCCTCTGGAGACAAGAGCGCGCGAGAGGGACGGCTGGTCTGTCCGGGGAGTGGAGAAGTGTCTGCTCCACCACCTTCTAACAGTCCTGAGAGATTAAGAAGCGGTCCCTGAATTCTTAATATCTAACTGTGAGTCTCTGAAACATGTCTTTAGCTTTGCAAGCACATTACACGCCAAGTACAGCTGAGAGTCCACGAACTTCTCACACTTAAACACTCGGCGCTCTGCAAGTCGGAGTGGCACCTGTATGACGTGGAGCAACATCTTTTTAACCCTTCACGGTCCTCCCGTGAAAGACTTGCAATCTACTTTTTTTTTATTCTAGTCCCGTTGTTCCCTAATTCATCTCTCCTAATCGTCTGATCATCTACACCAGACAGTGTATTCTCCCTCTAACGTGACCAAACGTGGGGAAATGAACTCCAGGTGTGGGGCGCTCCAGGGGGTTTGGGAGGTCATCTGGTTCAAAGATGAGACCTGTGGTTCAAAAGGCCTCCACACAAAAGGTTATTATGTCATGTAGCACGGCTCTTTGCACACAATTAGCCGTGATGGTCTTTAAAGCTGAGCCGTGCGAGGCTTGTGGGACGCACATAGGGAAACGATTACTCAAGTCAAATTGTTGAGGAGGTGTTTATTACCATTTCAGTCATCTACACGAAACAGTGTTCTTCTAAAACCCCGGTGGGACACAAAAACAATACAAGTATACACAAAGACGGACTGAACTGCATAGAGTGCAAAAAGGAACCTGAAAATGAAGCATGCAGAAGGTATTAGATCAAGGGTTTGAAGTAAAGTGACCCTTATTCTGAAAGTGAACACTGCACAGCACATTGTGAACAATGTGAAATTCTTTCTCTTCATTTAACCCATTCACCAAGTGTAGCATTGGCAGCCAGCGATGTAGCACACAGGGAGCAGCGTGTGGGGACAGTACCTTGCTTAAGGGAACCTCAGTGGTGCCACTGGCAGTCCTGGGGTTCAAACCCACAGGCTTCTGATCACAGAAACCACTAGGCAACCAGCCCCATTCTTCTTAACACTGTGATCATGCAGGAGACACACAATAGTTTGACTTTGTCTCATCAGACTTTGTGCTTGCTTCAGACAGGTCCAAATGGTGGAGGGTCACTCTGACTGGAAACTGTAACACCTGCACTCACACACACAGAGACACACCGCGTCCTCAAACACAGTCCTTTTCCTAGTAACTCAGTGGGAATGTATTGGCGTTTGTAGTACTGCCTGCATTTCAGATCAAACAGGCTCAGGTTGTGGCTGCTGCAAACTAAGTGTTTTTTGTGACCAATCAGACATATAGTTTGTGTAATTACCAATAATCTCCTGTTATAGGACACATAATTAATACATGTACATTTATTTACCAGACTCAGCATAGTATTTGAAAAACCTGTCTGTTCCTCAGTGCCTTCTTCCCAAGCTCAGCTCACGCTGGGTTACTGAGGCCCACAGCCCCCTGTCCCTAACCTCTTAGAAGCCTACTGTGTCTGCCCTTCACATGCACATAGCCCCCCTAACACACATACATAAAGAAAAAAAAGAGAGAGAACAGTTTTGTCACTGCATTCTGCTGCACCATATGCTATGTATAATGTTTATTTATATATATTTTCCCCAGTGACCAAATTTGTCCGCACAAAGAACCCCACATTATGGAGAGCACATACACAATAGTATGGTAAAATTTTAAAAAATAAATAAATACAATAAATAAACAGGACACTGACTGGACGGAACAACGAAATGATATGTAGATCAAGTATATGGATGGGTGTCAAAGAAGGGAGTAAATAGAGGAAGCAGTTGTTTACTGTTTAGGAAGATTAGGATAGTGATGGCTAGGGGGTGATCAGTGTATGGTGCATGTTGGAAAGGGTCTATGAGTCTAGGTGTATTTTTAAATAACACATAGTCAAACATACCCTAGAAAAGGCATTCAGCTTTAAATGCTACATTTGGTTACCATAGCACCAATGTTTAGTGTGGCTAGTAATATACTCCTCACCCTGCAAATCCCTGATTAGCAGGTTATAATGCTGGCCTCAAAAATCACCTCTTTACTTTGTTTTTGTCACTCCGGCCCCTAAGCCTACAGACCCTTTCAACCCCTCACCCTTGGAAAGCGTAGCCCTAGCATTCCGCACATAGCACCTACACCATACTAAATGTGTGTCAGATATTGGATAACAGCAGTGCAGAGCTCCCGCTGCTGCATAACAGAGAGAGAGCCAGCTATTACCACATGTGCATTGTCTGCAAATAGATATTAACTTTGACTACAATCCTGCCAGTAAACTACCTACAGTCAAATTCTCCCGTATTTACTTCTCCAGGCTTAGTTCAATAGCATGGTAGATCTTTGCTCTTGATGATGATGTATGATGACCGTTTAAAACTGATCTGTGAATGTTTGTAAACTGCAAACTTTATTGTGAGGATACAATAGCAGGAACCAAGTTTTGTTCCTAAATTGGCTCTTAGCCATGTAAACCAAAAACACAGATTTTATGGCCAGTGTGCTGTACGTGCTGGACTAACCTTCTGTAAGTGCTGTATCACGTGAACGTTACCAACGAAGTGTTATCCAGTCACTGTTTTATTTCTAATTACATTTACAAAACAAAAACATACAAAGGGTAAAAAATAAGAATGACTTGTTTAAATGAGCAAAATGAGATTTATAGATTTTCACTGGAGCTGTTAGTGATAAATAAATATTTAGAAATTGTTTCGTGTTACATTATTATAGCCGGTGAAAGGCTGCAAAGATTTTTGAATGATCACGTTTTAGGGAGCCTGCTGCATGAGCAGAACACTGTTTAAACAAGAACACTGTGGAAAATGAAATTCTGGGTTAAACCACATCGTACTTGCGAGAACTGAATTACTGAAGACAGGACCAAACAAGGACGTTTTGGAGCAGGTATGAATCATCTTAAAATCTGACTGGCGTGGTGATACATCCCATACCAGTTTTGTTACTAAATATGCACCATCAAACTGTGCTTATGAATAGTTTTGTGCCAAATCAGGGCCAAGGTGATTTGACTGCTATGGACAGCACCACCTAGCTCTCACTGCCACAGTTAGCCAAACACACTCCTTTCCAATGAGCTTATCAAAAATTACTGTGCTAGAAGGAGCTGGTCAGGAAGGCAGTAAGACCGCAGTTGTTGAGCCCGGATGGCCATCGCAGCAGCTGACAAAAAACAATCCTGTGTTTGGGGCTGTGTAGCCAGCAGGGAGTTTCACTAAACCGGTACGTTTATGCACTAGAAACTCTCCTCTGCTTCTCAAGCCCAGCATTCCCAGAAGTGCCCCACAAGCTTAGAGAGGGTTGTGCTGACTTGAGGGGGCACAGTGTTAATCTGCCTCAAATTCCCCTAATCAGTGTCACAAGGCTTTGTGGTGAACAAAAGTGGACCAAGGCTTTATTATGCATCTCCAAAAAATAAACAAAAGTATATGATGGAATGCTGTGACCTTTATTAAAGTGTATGGTCAGCAAATGCCACTATGGTTAGTTAGTAAATTAGTAACTAAAGTCAAGGCGCATTTCAAGAAGAGTAGTTTCACTAGTATCACTAGTAATGATGTAGAGCAGTGAAAGATAATCTAATTAATTCACTGTTTGACAAGCTTTGATAAGTTTGAACTACAGACCATTATTGTCATGTCTCGGCCAGTGGCCGGTAGGGGTCACTGTTTTTGGTTTTGTTTTGGGGACCTTTATTTTGATTTTTGTGGCGGCTGCGGGCACCCACGATGTGGGACGGAGAGATTCCACAGGTCTTTCCTTCCAACGTCTGCCAGACTCCCCAACAAAGACCGTGCAGATGACCACACATGTACAGACAGACACACACATACAATACACCAGGGTAGCTTTGGCTAAATTCTCTTACGTGCAACATTACTAAGTGCAATTTTCAAAATGCAATGTTTGGGTGAAACTATTACTGCTGGGCAGAATGTGCAGTTTAAAATGTGCATTTTTTCTCTATATCTCTAACACTAAGATACTGTCAAGACCTGTCACTCCATTGTTTACCTGTGTGTGTGTATCTACAGTGTTCTCATTTCTACTTATACATCCACTCTGTATATACCTATACACATATACTCACTGTGTACATGCATACAACTTGCCCAAGCCTACAGCTAGTCTTACTTTTAAATGTGCAATTTAGTCTTACTTACAGTTTACACACATATATGTATATTTTTACAATTCAGATGTGCATATTTTTTACACTGTACATTTGAACATGTTATTTTATACTGCACTGTGACATAGTATTGCATTATATTTTATTTTATTCTATTTCATTGTTTTTCTTAAATTTTCTGCTCTTAACTTTGTACTGTCCATTTTCTCCCATGACCAAGCAAAGTTCCCACTTGTGAGACTAATAATGGTTTATTTTATCTTTTTAATATCATCTTTAGACACAAGAGGGCGACAAAACAACTCCTGGAAAGGACAACAGAAGAGCAGGAAAATCTGGTAGGTCAGAAACCACTTTTACAGTTCATTCCAAGGCTGTAGATTTGTAGAAGTATGTTCTTCTCCCTTATTTCAGTAGAAGTGGCTTCTGCTTAAAGAAAATCGGTAAATATTGGAGTTAAGATGACTGTTGAACACTAGTTGCTTTGAATTGTGCTGCTGAAAGTGTGTTTTTAAACTGCAGTCTCACATTTAGAGAAGACTAGCTTCAGCTGGTTCAGCTGTGTGGTTTGAACTTGACTGAGAACTGCAATGGGCTTTTTAGGACTTCTAAATTAGTCTTTTACTGCAAACTAATGTGGCCTACCCTGCTAAAATGAACTTTAAAAACTCAGCAACAAATCACCTGGTGGTTAATCAATGTAGAGCAGGTTTCTGAAAAAAAAACCCAGAATATATATATGTATACAGTAATCCCCCAGTTTTTCAGGACTCGCGGATCCAGTCACATGCAGATTTTTTATGAGAACCAAACTTGATTGTTTTATGCGGAAATAGCAAATATTCTCCGCAATTTGTTTTTGCTTTTTTCGTGGCAATATGCTTTTTCCTCATTTTAGTTCTAAATGGTTAAAATGTATAATTTACTAAAAACAAATACTAATCCAAATATAAATTCAGCAAAATTTCCAGTGATTGGCTGCTGCCCTCCAGTTTTTCATTCTACTAAAAGCCCTGCCGCCCAATCGCCCTGCACCTTCTGGCAATGCAGCTCAGCAACTCGGGCGAGAATTCCAGTGGTTCGGAGAGGGGCAGACCAGCAATTTGCGCTTTCCGAAAAAATGCCTAAAAATGCCCATTTTTAAAGTGTAAAACCTAAATATGCCCCCAAATGTGCCCCCAGAACACTTTCATTTCATTTTAAACACAGTTTAATACATTACCCTTAATGAAAATATAACGATAAACCGGATCTGCACAGTACAGTTTACACTGAACTCCTGCAGTGCTAGAATGTAAATAGATATTACCGCTGTACAGACTGCACTGTAATTCACACATTTTCTTTGGTATGCGCAGTCGTCTCCATTTGTATAAGGGTAAATACAGTAATAATTTAATGCTTTTTTAAATGAAAAAAATACAGTAAGGAGTAATCACCAATCATTTTTACAGTTCAATAATTTACTGTTCTTCCGGCAGCGAGCTGTATTGTATTATAATATTTAGCACTAAAATACATAATAATGCAGGAATTCAGTGTAAACTGTACAGTACTGATATGGGATTACCTGTATAGTTTCTTTAATGGTAATGTATTATGCTGAGTATAAAATACAATTAAAGTGTTTTGGGGGCATATTTAGGGTTTACAGGATAAAAATAGGAATTGTTAGGATTTTTTAGGCATCAAAACACAGTTCAAATTATCTCACTTTGTGCTTTGGATGAAAATTGCAAAAAAGGTAAGGCTATAGTCTTACTTTCATGAGCATTTTTGGACCGTCCTCTGTATGCCTTAATTTCCAACACATGTAAATCACTTGGCAAGTGTGTGTACATGAGGTTTTTATTTCAAATTTTGCAAATTTTTTTGAAAAAATAACTTTTTGGTGAGATGAAACCACATGAAACCACAAGTTTTTATTTCTGAAAATTGCTACAAACTGTCAAAATATAGTCCAAACAATACATTGCAGTATAAATTAAAGAAAAATCTCACCTTGTGTTTTGGACCAAAATTGCAAAAATAAGTAAGGCTAGTTGTTGAAAGATATATCTCATGGAAGCGCTGGGACACATCATCAGTGATGTAACCTGGGGTCACAGGGTGTTTCGGGTCTTTCGAACATCAGACACCCTCACCCAGGCAACCTGACCGGGTTTGATCAGACCCTTTACAAAGTGACCGCCCAGCAAATCCTTGACAGCCCACCTCCAGGGGTTCAGAGTACGTTCTCCAACCGTGTCCCTTGCACTCATCTACCAGCTCCTGGTACTTGGCACGCTTCCTCTCATTGGCCTCGTCCATGCGCTCTTCCCAGGGCA
>JBBPDC010000028.1:11200880-11219332 GCA_037974485.1 Hemigrammopetersius urotaenia
GTGTGTTTGTGTGTGTGTGTGTGTGTGCGTGTGTGTGGGTGTGCGTGTGTGTGTGTGTGTGTGTGTGTGTGTGTGTGTGTGTGTGCTGTATTGGGCTGTGCTGGAATTCTCCTGCAAGCTCGAGCTTCCCCTAAACATGCTGAGAATTGGCGAGCAGGAGAGGAGACAGATAAATAAAAAAAGAAATGTCTTTCACATGTGAAAGCAGGATACAGAAGGCTTTTCATTCTCTGGTGCTGTTAAATATTTGGGCAGGAGGAATCAAATAAATTACTTATAACTAGGCCCTGCTCTCTTCCTACCCACCCGCGCTCATTTTCCTCCCCCGATTCCCAAGTGCATTCTGTTTTTAAGAACCTCCTAGCCGCAGCCTCCATGCATAATGCATGCATAAAGTTTGAAACAGTGGTACATGATCTGGAAAACACTCAAGGTGGGGAAGCAGATCGAATCATCTTTACCAAAGCTTTCCACATTAGGCCATCCGCATCAGAGCTTGGCACCCTCCTTTAAAACCCTCCATTCTTGGCTGTCTTTTATTCTCTGTCACATTTAAAAGCCAAATGGGGAGTTTGAAGGTGAAATACTGTGGGCGATGGGCTCAATGCCAAGATCAGACAGAGCCGATAGAGTAAAACAGCACAGACTAAACTGCAGACTAAACTGCTGGTCTAGATATGAGGTTTGAGATTTGAGATTCGTCTTCTTTATTTTGGGAGGAAGTAAAATTGTGGGTCTCTTAAAAAAAATCACAGATATTTCACATGTGAAGTTTTACAAGTAAACATACATGGATATGAACATGCTTTTTCTACTTGTAGGGTTTCTACATTTGAATGGTATGAAAACCACATTAAAAACGTATGCAAAGGGGGAGTCAAAGTGGCGACATAGTGGCACAGTTGTTAGCACTGTTGTCTCACAGAAAACTTTGATTCCTGGCTGAGGTGGACAGAATTCTGTCTGTGTGCAATTTGCATGTTCTCCCTGTGTCTGCACTGGGAACTCCGGTTTCCTCCCACAGTCCAAAGACTGGTGAACTGGAGATGCTGAGCCGCCCCCTGTGTGTGCGAGAATGTGTTTGTTTTTGTATGCAGTGCAATAGACTGGCAACCTGTCCAAGTTTTTTCTCTGTCTCTTGCCCTGTGAATGCTGGGATAGGAAATTAGCTGTTCATTGGTCATTATAGTATATCAAGAAAATCATCTTAAATTTGACTAGCAAAAATAGAACTAACTAGTCAAAAATCTTTGTTTGTATGTACAGCAAAGTAACAGCAAAGTGTTGTATATTATACTCATCTGAAATCAGTCCCTTTAAGTCAAAACATTTTTTAATGCATTATCCAGCCTGCACTTGTATAGTTTTGTGTTGTTACTTTTTATTGTTCTTTGCACAGTGATCCTGGATGAATGTAGTTTCTTGTGTAGATGTTTAAAATGACATTAAACCACCTTGACTTGACAAGCAGGTTTATAGCTAGGAACTGTAGTCTACCATATTAGATTATTGTTATAAGATGTTTGCATGACTTTTTTGGCAGTATATGTAGCCCCCTACATATTATCTATAGAAGTGTTAGGGTTATCTCAAAAGTGTTAGGGTTAGGAAATGAAAATGAGGATTAGGTCAAGTTTTTGTATTGAGGTTCAGATTAAGGTAAGTCTCTGTTTATGGAAATAAAGGTTTATTTAATGGATATTTAATTTAATGTAAGTTAAGAATCTACAAAGCAATGTCTTGTGTTCAAGACCATTGTTGTATATGCTTGTTATATACTGAGACGTATGCAGAATGAAAAACTTAATTTAAGCCTCTTCTGTGTTTCTGTTCCAGAATGCACCATACTGTCCGTCTCTGCTGAATCACGAGGCTGTGGGTGGGGGAGTAGGCATTTGGATCAGTTGAGCATCAGTAACGTTTTAAAAGCAGGAGCAATACAGCACGACAAAGGCAGAAGGAGAGAGCGTGTTTAAATTTAAACCCCTTAAAAGGTGTCTCCTTCCACCAGTTTCACCCAAACCCCTGCCTGGAGACTGGAGGTGTCTAGAGGCTATTTAAAACATCAGTTTCCACTGGTGTTTCAAGTAAATGCCAGCTCTACAGAGACTAAAATGAAGAGTAGAAAGCACGGCAACCCTTTTGTTTTCCCCTTTGAGATGTGGAGAGATTGCAGCAAGATTGCTTTGCTTTGAGTCGAGAGTTTAAGTTGTTCAAGAGAATAGACGGGGAGATTAATAAAAGATTACGTGTCTGGGAGCATGCAAGTAGAACGGATAAAATCTGAGGCAATATGGAAATCGAGGCATTTTTAGCTTTTTTTCTTCCCACAAATCCTCACATGATGCTGAGGCTTGTTTGATTTCTAGTCTTTAATTCACCTATTTAGTCATTTTCCCAATGCATATGTAGATTTAACAACAAGAAAAAATGAAACCAGATAATTGTTTACATGTTGGAAAAAAGAGAAAGCATCAAAAATTTCACTGACAGGGGGGGGGGGGGCTTAATAGACATCAAGCACTGCTCAATTCTTTATTTGGCTGTGAAACTTATATGGATGAGTTGAATTAAATACTGAGATTAGCAGTACCTGAAACGAGTAAAGGAAGAGCAAGTGTTTCACTGTATTCACACATTGGCCATAGACTCTGGATATAAGTCATAAGTCATTTTCCTTGGTGAAAATAAATAACATTACAGAAAACTGCTCTGTGGTAATTTGTACATATATCAGGTCTGGGAAAGTCAACACAATATTGTCGCATTAACGCATTATTTACACCCACAATTATTTAATGGTGCAGGTTTTTGAAATACCTTTTTTTTTCCAAGTTCGGTGCTTTCATGAAGTAATGCGAGTGTTGAGCTATTTAATATGGAAAAAAGTAATGGGATGCCTGCCCCCATGACTTAAGACTGCATTCAGATACAGAGATTTTCATATGGAGTTGGTTCCTCTTTGCAGCTGCTATAATGTTATACTATCAATGCTCTGGACTCTGAGACTAACATGTTTTTCAATAACAAGCTAGAAAAAACTTAAATGCCCTGCAGTGGCAAATAGCTTTGGTTTTATATTTGATTTATTTAATGTTTAATTATTTAATGTTTCAGTTGAGATTTACAGAAATATTTGAACTGCAGCTTAATTAATTATTTAATTTTGCATATAATAATGCAGTTAATCTTTTTTTTTTCCAAGATCATGCCAAATGTGGAAGTTGGGAAGTGCTAGGCCTGCATTGGAAAAACTTGAATTCAGAGTTCACAGCCTCAGTCATTTATTCCCTTTTTTCTTGCCAATATATCATTTTTCATTCATTTCACTGTTAATTTAGTATTTGTATTTGTGTACATTGAATTTACCCTGCTTCTACCAAAGAAAATGCACTTGCATGAATTACAGTATAGTCTATACAGGGGTAACAATGTTTTTTTTACATTCTACCACATCAGGAGATAGCAATTCACAGCGGGAGATAGCAGTTAATTGTAGTTTACTGTTGTTAAAGTCATATAGCTGTTTGCTTGTTTACACAAAATATGTAGACCAGGTTTCCAGTCCTATCAGTCATTTCAGTGATGTCAATAAAATGTTCATGAGTGGCAAACTGCCAGCGGCCTATATTTTTATGAACTTTTCTTACTTGATAGAGTTCACAGTTTTGTTTTAGATTTGTGTTTGTCTGCGTTCTCTCACTACAGTATCCAGCATGCATTGCACAGTTATTACTGTAGGGAATGCTTACAGTAAACACATCCTGACATTCAGACCAAGATAGTCCCAAGCGCAGAGTCAAACAGGCAACAACATCCTGCAAAACAGCTGATTACATAAAAGAGATACTGGCCATTCCAAAACCAAAAGTCAGTCTGATTAGCAAATAATAGTCAGAGTCCAAATCGGCAAACAAAACATCAAAGGCAAGACAGGAATCAAAGTTGGGTAAAACAGGCAAGGTAAGTCAAATAACAAAGTCCAAAACACAATTAGTATACAAGGGCAGTCCACTGCAATACTTCGCAAATTTGAATGTGCAAGGTATTAATGTCCATTAATTAGGGCCACATGCTTAAAACTCATTAGGAGTCGCCATGGGCAATAGGGACTGAGTTTGAGGTTAATGTTCTTACAGGATCTGACACTGATCCAGGGGCTAATAAATAAATCTGCTTGCATTGGTGATACAGCACATTTCTATTTCCTTTGTTATATGACTAGTTTAGTTGAATAATTAAAATAAATTGCCCCAGGCATCCATGCCAAAGCACTTGAAGTCTTCCAAAATTTACTGACGCCTCAACAATACATCATCCTAGTGTTTAAACCAGGAAATAGTATTTTAGAAAGTACCACAGCATCATGTAAGACATGAGTAAGTATGTTTACAATAGATGTGGCAATGGTGGCTGGTGTGTTCCTTTAATAACCACTTTATTCATTCAGGCACATACAGGCTTCAAAACTAACCACAGAGCACGAGCGATTTTATTTTTGAAAACACTATATTTCCTGTTGACAAAAATGATTCACGCTCAAAATAAAAACACGTCCTCAGCAGGCTTTAGGAAAATATTATCCATTTCCACCTTTAAAAGCATGGAGATATCTGCAAAGATCTTCTCCCTGACTGACTGAGTAGTAAGCAGCTTCCTGTGTGACATAATGAATGGCCACCTTGTGAGTGTTATTTGCTATAAGCACATTTTCTTGCCTCATTGCCCACAGAGGACATCACTTTTGCCATCGCACATGAATTAATCTGTTTCGAAGCTGCCTTGCTAGGAAAGAAAACTCTGTGTTGGGAGGTGAATTCAGATCCCTGTGTGGAGGAGGAATAAATAGAAATCTCTCCGTTCTCCTTTTCCATATTTCTGCAGGTTTTAGACTATTCCCGATAGTCCCCGTGGCATTCATAAGGCATTCATAAACTGGCCAGTTCTGTCAATACATAAATGTTCATTCATTGCATTGGGAGCAAACATTTGTGAAAACATGATTCATACATATTCATAGACTCTCAGTTATCTGGTGCTCAAAGCAAGGTCAAAACATATTGACACAGATGTCTTCAGTTTTTCAGCTTCAGTTTTTGCTAATATTGAGCCTAATGAAGAAATGATAGCCAGGTAAGGACAACAAGCTAAAAGCTAAAGTTAGCAAGATATCTACAGTATATAGATTCTATACCTAATTTTAGCTTATATAAGAAGGAAGTTAGGCTACCAGTCATGATTGAGCAGGCATAGGTTTAGGTTGCAGTGCCTCTTTTATCTTCTCTCATTCTGAAATGTTTTAGTTTTGAATAGACTACCTCTTTAAAACAAGCATTTTATGTCTTCAATATGGAACGTACACATTTATTTAACATGCAAATACCCTACTTAACTTCTTGGCTTTAAATGCATTACTACTAAGTGTAATAGCTGTGCACATGTAAATGTTGCTTGTTACATACAGTTGAATCACAGTTTAACCACAGTTGAATCACTTCAGTAGGTTGTGGCTCTGCATCAGATAAAATGCTAAGTGAATCCATTGTTTCTCATTTACAGATGTACATCAGAATTCGCATTTTTGCATCAGATGTCTTTCAAAGACATCAGGAATAAATAATAGGGTTTTTTCATCCCTTTATTTGTGTTACGTGATGGCAGAACAAGTCATCAACTAGAACATCCAATTGGACAGCAATTAAAGAGTTTAACCTACATTATAATAGAAAGGAGAAAAATGAATGCTATATATTGTAATCTTTTGTCTTTTTTTTCTCCCCTCTCTGGTGGCCTGCTGAGACAGAACAGTGAGGGTTAGTGGAGGAGAGGTATTACCTTCTGGACTGGCATTGTTGGCACTGTCCTCATCCAGGGCCATGAGGGTGGGTCAGTTTTGGACCCTGGGCCGATGCCCAAGTCATCATATCACACATCCCACTTTAACCACCACTGGGTGATTTGCAGAAGGGCATCCATCTTAGTAATTGTGATATTGGGTGGTGGGGGTGGAGGTCAGAACCTACACCAGTCCAGGATCTCCCTGTAGTTCCCTGCAGGGCCCTCTCAAAGGTACCCAGGAACCCTTCGATGTCGTCATCAGGATCTTGGGGAAGTGCAGGTTATTAAGGAGGGAGCTTGGGCTCTGATGAGTAGTCAGGCATGTAGAGGGTCCATTGGCTGCTTGGGGTGGATCCACTGAGGCAGCCAGAACGTCTAGGGAGAGGATCTCGGGCAGTCATATTTCCTCTACATAGACATACACAACAAGCTATCGACGTAGTCAGAGAGAAGCACGCATCTCCATTGAAGCAGCTCTGTGTCCCTTTTATATGGTCTTACCCGCAGGCTATGTGCTCTTGACTGTTCCATAATATCAGCAGTGCTTTTTTCAACCTGCTGAGACTACATCATCTCAAGAAAATGTTTTCATTATCTTACTATCCAAATAGCTCAGCAGTAAAAAAAAATTAAGGTCATGACAAAGCGGAGGATATAAATATAAAAATCCAGGCAATCACAACACATACCTAATTTCCCTCAAGTACCTAAAGTCTCTCTCTCTCTCTTACACTCCTACATCAGGCTGCTGTATGAAGATGCATCAGCCCACCACTGGGCCTGCAGCGCACTTGCCCACTTCCTCCAGCCCTCTGAACCCTCAGCCCAGAGGAGGCAGTGACTCAGTAAAACTTTGAGACCCTTGAGGTAAATGATAAAAGCAGCCTCCACACTTTGTGTTTAGCAACTCCTCCTAATCACTGCAGTAACTTGGTAGTAAGGTTCTTAATAGAATAAATTGATGAAAAATAATATTGAATGTGATAAAAAACTGTGAGCCAAACTCCTTGCCTGAAATTTTTGCACTCATATTAGTGATTAAATATTAAGTATTGTAATATCAAATCTCTATCCTGTCTACATGGTTCAATGTATTTGCAAAGTTTACACTGTACTGAAATCCAGTATGCTACACAATATACATAACCACACAAACATTTGTCATGTTCTGAGGTAAAGTGACAACAGCATTGACAAAAGTAGCCATTATTTCAACTGATTGTTGTTAGAATAAGCCAGAATAAATGTTGGTGCAGGTTTGTTTTAGTTATCATAAAATGCTTAAAAAGTCATGAAGCCTTAAAAATAGCTGCATTCAGTAAAGCATTGCCCAAGTTCCTTAATGATTAGAGAATGTACAGACCAAATGAAATGTTATACATTTAATAAAATTAGATACTGAATTAGACAACAGTGACAAGTCACAGTGTATATGGTTACTGTATACTGGTTTTTGTTGCTTTTCAGTGTCTTTGAAGTACCCATGAAGTACCCAAAAAGTGGACTGTGATGAAATTTAGCACAATAATGGTAACACATTATATTCCCCATCCATTTTCTGATTCTGATTCTGATTCTGATTCATAGGTAGTGGTGGTGTAGAATAGGACAAAGCAACAAAATTCAGTGAGTGTTGCATTGCTTCATTTTTGTGAGGCTACTGCAGTGAAAGCTTGTTTGAATCCAGCAGTAGGCAGTATGTCACCTACACTGTTTTACTCTTTGTGTGTAAAATACACTTAATTACAGATTTGAAAGTACTGTTTTCTGTACCGAAGCTAGATTCCCTGTTCTGTGTAGCATATGTGACTGAAATGGTGCTGTTTATTTCAGTGCTGTTTATTTAGAAGAGTGTGAAATTAAATCTATGGTGATTGCCACTGTGCATTGGTGCACTGGTGAGAATGAGAGTTTATGAATGGGCAATGAGTTCAGGCATAGTCATTTTGAGCACTTCCTCTTATTACTTCAATTCACTGAATATTCCTACAACAGTGCTGACGCATAGCAGCACAAATTCCACCACAGCCAGTAGGCATTTGTGTGGATTAGTGTCAGAGTGCAGGCCGCGAGGCCCACACTCTGATTTACCTCCGAGCGTGCAGAGACGAGACAGGCAGGCTGGCATGCTGGTGCTCAGGTTTATTAACAGAACGAAAACAAAACAGGAACTTAAACCGGCACGCGGGCCTTCAGAAAACAGGGAACGGGAAACAGGACTAAACACACTCAGGAATGAGGCGATGGAGACACGAGGATACACAGACAGACACAGGCCTATATACACGGGGACATCACGGGAAACACTAGGCAGCTGGGGAACACAGACAGGAAACAGGTGGGGAACCAAAAACACGTGACACAAGGCAAAACAAAAGTCAACTCAAAACACGGTGGCCATCAATGGCCCCCAGCCGTGACAATTAGTTGACACTTCCTGGACTCTGACACTGCAGCATTCATCAAAGCTGAAGTGTATGGCGTCTTATGCAGATATTTTGGGAATATTTAAAAATTGGTTCATCGTATTGGTTGGAACTGTGTATGAATATTAAGTGTCTCAAGCTTTTTGGAATAAAACCAAGTGATTTAGTCTTTGCTAAGGGAAAAAATTATGGCACAATACAGGGTGATAAAATACACCAATTCTTAATTATTATTGATAAAAAACACAAACCATAAACCATAAAAAAAGAACTATAAACTGCTGTTGCACCAAGCAGATAAGCTCAGCTTTAAGCTATAGTTGCCAAGAAACATGACAATCAAAAATAATTTTAAAAACATCACAAAGGGTTTTTTTTTTTAAACATGCGTTAATACAAAATTTGATTAATAAGATTGAATGTGTCGGCTAATATCGAGTATTCAGACTTGGCTAAGCCCGTCAGAATTCAGAATCAGTATAATCCATTTTATGGTGGTAAATAAAGACCTTGCTCTTCTTTTACTTTCTTGTCTCCTTCTGATTTTACTGCTGTTCTCTAAGCTTACACCTCCACTGAGATTTATTAAGTGCATTTTGCAGTGCTTGTTCCCTAATCGCACAGAACTGATTCACAGGCATTGTTCTTAGCAGTGGAGCTGTTGTGTTTCTCCTCTGTTTCTGAAACCACCCACTGCTTCATTTTATCTTCTTCTCAGTCTCTTCAGCTCAAACGTTTCTGTGCCTTGTGTAACGTTATGGCCCCCTGCCTTCATTTCAAATCCTTAAGGAATGCTATCTTCTCTCCTTCAGTTTTTTACTGTCTGAGTTGGTGGTTCAGTCACATTCTTATGAATCTAACTGCTTTGATGGACCACAGTCTGAAGCCTTTTTGCCACCGGTGGGTATTTTCATGGCACAAACTGTTCTTATAGCTCTAGCTCTGTCTAAGCTTCACACTTAGACTAAACATTGTCAGTGTGGTTTTTCCTTTAAAAGTAAGAGTTAGTCTAAAAAGTCTCCACTATTGCCTATTGTCAGAGCATCTGACAGCCATGGTCAGCTTTGCACGCAACAGACATGAGACGCTCCATCTAAGGTTAAGGCAATCACTATAATAGCTATGCTAATACCATTTTCAAGAGAATTCGGTGGTGGTCATGACTTTATGATGCATGATTCAAAATGCGCATCAGGTACACCTACTGTGTACATACATGCACTGGTTAATTTGTCATGTAAACCATGCAGCAGATGATGTGCTTCTGTGTCCCTAATCAAAGTTATGCCTTGAGATCACATTAAAATATGTTTGTTTCAATTTAGATTATATGTTTGCTTTAACACTAGAAACCCTAAACCGGTGCTTTTTTGCGCAAAATCCATGACCTGCCCCCCCTGCTGACTCCATTGTTCCCCTCCTATTGTTTTGCAAATGGCCCATTACCTGTGAGAGCTACTACATTTGCATTTGCATGCCAGGTAAACCTGGGGGGAAGGTTGTGTTGAATTGTTGTGCTGGGGCAGATGCTGTCTGAGCCAGACGGCAAAAGATGGCACTTTGTGGGTAGAGGAGGACATTGGAACACCCAGTGCAGCAGCAAACCACTAATGCTTCACCAATGCTTCACTGGACCCACAGCGTCTGCTAAGGTTTGTCATTGCCATAGTACATATGATATTTATATAGGCCCACATATTGTTTCTATAAAGCCATTCTATAAATACCATCATTTAAGGTCTGCTTTCAGGAGTGCTGACAGTCCAGCTAAGGCGCTATGATATCTTTTCTGCTTCCAGTAATAAAACACACAATTTTTATTTCTTTATTGAATGTAAAGGGACCATCCCAGTACTTTTTTGAAAATTGAGAACACTCTCCAAAAGTGACAGATGAGTAGTCTTCATAAGGCTGAGCTTGTGCATTTGTTCATTATGTTCTTGCTTGGTTCTGTTCTCCTCTGTAGCTCATTTTCCAGCCTCTGATTTGTGTGGGAGTGTTATCTTCCCAATCTGTTTCTGCAAATTGGGCTACCACTGCTTAAAAACAGCTGTTTCCTTCTTTGTGCACAAAAGTGATATTATACATTCAACATAGTGCATTCTGAGAAGTAACTTGAAGGGTTTGTTGTGCCTACTGAATATTTTTTTTTTCGTAAATATAACCTATAAAGCCTTGTGAAAGAAGAAATCACTCCTCAAGCTAGGGAAATACACATGTTTTTATTGGTTTTTGTTTGCTAGGGTTTTTTTTACATGCAGGGAAAATAATTTGTTTTCTTCCCAGCTCAATGATTTTCTGATTTCTGTCTAAAACCAAGGCACATGAAATATGTCATTAAACCTTTTCTTAATTACTCCGGAAACATAATTACACCATGACTAAGTTTTGCTTTTAAAACCTGTCAACTATGTCAGATGAAAAATGGGTCTTGCGTTCCACTCATTCCAGGCCTTTGACATTTTATTTCAGTTTGGCTGCAGATAGTAACAGATTTGACTCTTTCCTCTCTAAATTTCTAGTTCTGTTGACTGCGACTGAAACTAGAAAAAAAATTAATACCTTATAAGAAAATACAGTGGTGTTCTTAAGTTATTGCTAGTTTTAAAAACCGTTGAATGTATTTCCAAAATCCAAAATATAGGGAAAACCACATTGTTGTGTTGTGGTTAAAAAAAGCCTAAAATGCCTATTTTCATAGTGTAAATCCCAAATATTCCCACAAATATGCTCCCAAAACACTTTAATTTCATTTTAAAGTCACTAGCCTTTAAGAAAATGTAAAAATAAAACCAGTATCCATACTGAATAGTTTACACTGAACTCCAGCAGTGCTAGTATGTTAATTACAGCTCTGAGACACACTTTTACACTCTTGAGAGCATAGTGCCTCCACTGGCATGCCCCAGTACTGCTCCAGAGCGCTCTACTCGTCTGCTACCCTACTCCAGTGGCTAACACTCTGGAGGGGGTGACTGGCGAGATGGGCTCAGATTCACAACATAACACACACAATCACACAGTTTACACATGAAGTCTCTACTACTACTTCAATAACTAACCCCCTCCTCTAACACACAAAAACACATAAACAAAGGCCAAACGGCCACTCACTCCTACCGTAAAGGCTCATTGGAGCCTGTCCTATCGTGCCAGCTAGTCACAGTACTGTAATTCATGCGTGTGCGTTTTCTTTGGTGTGTGTTGTCTTTTCATTGGCATAAGTGGTTAAATACAATAATACACTCATTTAATTTACAGTAATAAAAATACAGGGCTTTAAAAAGAACAAAACGAAAAACACGAGAACCCTCCAGACGCTCAAAGGGGGAAATTCTGGGCAGCAGCCAGTCAACACCAAGGAAAAATAAATAAAGGGGTGTGGCGGACATGTCCTGGACTTCACAAAAGCAAAAAAATGCGGAGGATATTTACATTTACGGCATTAGCAGACGCTTTTATCCAAAGCGACTTCCATTCCCTTAACTACAGAGGACAGTCTCCCTGGAGCAACTTAGGTTAAGGTTCTTGCTCAGGGACCCAGTGGTGGTGTGCTGAAGGTTGGACTTAAACCCATGACCTCTTGGTCCGGAGGTAAGTATCCTACCCACGGAGCTACCTCCACCCTAGGATATCTGCCTTTTCCGCACATGTGCAGGGGTTTGGTGAAAAATTATACGTTTTTTTCTCAAAAAAAATCTGTGTGAGACTGAAATGATCCACGTATAAGTGGGGGTTACTGAACTTACCTTTGGAGGACATGTAAAATACTTAGTTATTTTACATGTCCTCCAAACTCCAATTGGTCCACATTTTCAAACCACACTGTTATGATTAAGGCCTTGATTACTATGAATGGAGCTTTATGAACTGCTCATTCCTCCCCTGGGCTTTCTGAGTAGAGCTCTATAAAACTAACTGAATTAATTTTGCTTTGGTACCTTTTGACATCACATGACTTATGATGTAAATAGCTGCTCATATCCTGATTAATTACATATAATTTAAGGATGACTGAGTCAGCTTCCAACAAGCCACTCTAAATTATGGTAATGGTGGACAGTGTTTTTCTGAAACCAGTTATCCCTCTTTCTTCAAGGCAAATTGGATTCAGGGGTCAAAAAAGGCTTCAGGATCCATTTTTTAATTCATGCAAATCAGCTCGAAACAATATTACTGTGAGCACATTCCTGTGTAATGATCCTGTGCTCACACAGAACATTTTGCATTCTTCTGGCCCCACAACCAAAGAAATGACGTCTGTGCTGCAGACCCGTTATGCATGTAGGATTGAATTAGACCTTTGATGACCATAGCATAAGCTTGCACCAGACTACAAGGAGATAAGAACATACAGCATAAATGATATGCAACCACAGATGTTGAGGTTTTCAATAATTGTTCCTAGATAGGGCAAGACGTTTTTCAAATTAATGAGAAACTGTATGGCAAAATTATTCATTATTAACTGAATGAAATAGCTACAACTACTTCTACCACTACTACTACTACTAACAATAATAATAGTAGTAGTAGTAGTAGTAGTAGTAGTAGTAGTAGTAGTAGTAGTAGTAGTATCCTACACTCTCAATTACTTGATAAAAAAAACTGACTGATGCTCTCCTCTGATTTATCCAGCCACATTACATGCTATGAAAGAATCCCTCAGTGGTCAGAGCATGGATAGGTCAGTTTATAGGTTTAGTTCCTTTATGATCTGTTCTGCTCCATACATGATGGAAACTTAATCTCAGGTTACCCTAGCTCACCACTGTGTCTAAAGCAGAGAAGACTTGCTATTGGTGATCGCTGCCTTCTGATTTGCGAGACAGCAGCTGGGATTACCTATTTAGAAATTAATCCCCTGGCCTGCAAAATACAGTTATAGGTCTGGGGCAGAATGCATGCAGATTGAGCACAGATGACATTATTGTGATGAGGTTTTGTTCCCCATGGTGACTTATCTCTCTGGCAAGTTCCTGCCTCGACTTTCTCCTTGTAATTAAATCCTTCTGCACATTTTTCTCATCCCAAGTGACTCCTTTTAGATGTGCATGGCATTTCATACAGATGACTATTTACAGTATATGACTGTACCACCAATGAGAAATAATAGAATATAGACAAAGTAACTTTATTTCGCTGTTCATTATATATTTCAGCATCAAACTATTAAGTTCAAATGTTCAAATGTTATCTGGGTAAAAACATTTGGCAAAAATAGCTGTGATAAGATCTACAGAATTTTCAGAATCCTGCTGCACTAATTTCTATCGAGGCTGGTTTGTTTTATTTACAACTTGTTTTATTTGTCTTGTGATGAGAGGCCCTGCATATGTGTAATTTTGCAGGACGCAACATGAGGTAAAATCCTACACAGTCTCAAGGGTGTGACAGATTTTACAGAACAGTGAAATCGAGGCACGTGTTCTTTTTTTATGCGCTAATTTGCATTTACAGCAGTTTCACTCTCAACTTGATTAAAATGCACATTACATACATGTAATGTGCATTTCGGTACATTGTGTCAGAACATCCACGATGCTGTTTCATTGGGGTGTGAAGAACTACAATTAAAAATAAACATATGACTTGTTTTTTCTGTCAGTTTGTGTTGTGTGTTATTCTGTAACATTTGACCAATTCCTTATTCTAGAAGTCCTACAGGCTAGTCAGAGGCATTAGGTATTGTATGTGTTGTGCCAAAAATGCAACAAAGTGGTGAAAGAAAATTTACTTTTAATACTTAAGTATTTTTAAAAGGAACTTTAACTTAAGTCGAATTTGGACTGTACGACTTTCACTTGTATTGGAGTAACATTTGACCAGTGGTCTCTGTACTTTCACTTAAGTAATGAATGTGAGTACTTTGTCTACCTTTGTCCACTACCCCCCACACCCCGACCAGGTACCAACAGAAACGTTTTTCTTTTATCAGGGAGCAGCATAAACAGTCTATGTTCAGTAGCAAGTGTTTCTGCTAGAGGTGTGTTCTGTGAGGTGAAGTGGTCGAGCACAAAATCACTTTTAAAATAACAGTAATACAAAAACTGCATTAATGCGCATTAATGCATAAGTAAATAATGCATTAATGCAATACTTGTGTTTATAATGCAATACTTGTGTATATACATATATATATACATACAAATATACATATATACATACATATATTTGGGTGTGTATATTTTGTCATATGTATGTATAAACAGTATTTTAGCAATATCTGAATAAAAAAACAAGCACATGCATCTCATGCTCATACTGAAGGGAAGAGATGACAGTTAATTCTATCTTAGGACCATCAAGACACCTTAGGTCCATTTTACATTTATACATAAAATTTAATTGCACTAGTTTGCATTGGTTAGGGTTTCTATGTTACAGGGATGCTGACGAGATTGACGCCACTCCATCTGGCATGTTTTTATTTAGTTTTTTTAAATTATGATTGAATGTAAATATTCATCCAATCATTGCATTGTATTGTTTCGTCTATATATTTTACTATTATTTTCACCATTTTCTTTCATGGTTACCATGGCAAGAACAAAGCAGACCGCCCGCAAATCCACCGTTGGGAAGGCTCCCAGGAAGCCGCTGGCCACGAAGGCCGACCTCCGCTTCCAACACACCATTAATAATAATTAGCTTATTGAGACCTTCTTGCTTCTTGGGCAAATTATTTATCATTTGAAATGAACAAATAATGGATGTACTGGTTTAGCTTAGACAAAGCAATGATGCCTTGTGTTGTCCCTCTGAATCAGCCCAAAATCAGAAAAGCTGTATTTGTAAAATGTCGCAGAGCTTCAGAATTGTTGCACCTGTGCCATCCCTTGGGTGACTTAACAACTACTTTGTGTTTTTGCCTTCTTTTTACTCTTGCAACTTTCTTCTCTAATTGTACCTATCTTCCCTCTGCTACTGATTCTAGAAGTATTTTTCTTTCGAACTTCATAGACCCTTCAAGCTACAGTTTGTTTGACTCCAGCTCCTTTTTTAATAAAGTGGAGATCTATAACCGAGAAGCTTCAGTAGTGCCTACTAGCCAGAGAGTCTCTAGTAATGAATAAGTGTTGGCATTCTCATTGTGGGAAATATTGCAAGGCTGAGAAACTGTATAGTTTTCTTCTAGTGAGCATGGCATGAGGGTGATTAAGGAGGTTACAGAGAATTGGGGTGCCCAGGTAGAGTTATGAAGGGAGCTCCCAGGCGAACATTCTGGACCACGGAACCTGAAAGATTTGGCAGGCTGGGGTGATTGAGGCAGTCAGTGGAAACAGCTCTGAACTACAAGTGTAGCAAGCAGCAGTTCCCCCATTCTTCCTCTGCTACGCTAGTAATACATTCTCCTGGGGATTGAAGAAGAAACTTTTGTTAAACTTTGTGCCTGACACATTTCCCACTCAACAGAATGCAAGGTGATATTCTCAGAGTGCAGATCTGGAGTACACAAAGCTGTCCCAGAAGACTTGAAAGAGAAATGGTCTGGGCCTAAGTGGATAACAAAATTCATTGATCTCGCAGTTCTTGGAAATAATACAAGCACATCAGAAGAAGTACGAGCACACCAGACAAAAGACAATGTACAAAAAAACGAAACTTTCCTAAAAACAAACATTACACTGGTACATACACTCATCCAGTTTATTAGAAAAACTTGTACTTGGCCACTTCAATTACACTGTAACCTATTTGGTTGTCTGCTGCCCTCTACATCATGCTGTGGTGTGTTCATGCATGACTTTAAGCAGCCAAATACGGCCTCGTTATCATTGTCATCATTTTGTTATAATTTTTAATATTGATACTAATACTGATACCTTAATTTTTTACCAAATCCTAAATTATGTTTTCTTTTAAATTGCAAACTGAAAGTGGGTGTAGCTTAAACCAGAAATGTGTGTGAAGCATGTGGTACTGAAAGTGGGTTTATTTATTTTCATTTATGTGTTGCAGGCAACTCAAGAAGTGATTCAATTAATAATATGATTACAAAATGCAAATTAAACAGCCAAGCCTGTTGACATATGAATGCTAATACTGACAGCTTTTTAAATTGAAATACAGCAGTATTGCTAGGCTTTTAACGCACTGGTAGTGTTCCACCAACCAAATTACTATAGTTCAACGGTATCCTAAAACCAGTTATAAATAGTGTATTCAGCTTCTTCATTGCTGGCACAGGTATTCGATTTAACACAAAATTGCATATAACAGCAAAATCCCACGTGTTGACTAGAAGGTTATAAAGCCCCCCACGTCTTTGGGAGAGGACTGGTGATATCTATGATCCAGAAGTAATCATCTAAGGGTTCTAGGCTGAACAAAATCAAATCCTCACGGCAGTGTCCAGCCTTCCCTGAAGTTTAGAGGCTATTAATGCTGCAAAGGAGGCGGGGCCTTTGATTACAATATAATGTAATGTAAGAACATGTCTTGTGTTTGTTTGTCTTTAACTCCACCATATATGGTTCAATTATCCTTAGTCAAGACACTGCTAGAAATATGTTCTGCTTTTGAAGTGTTAGACAAGTGTTCTCTCTGGCTGACAGGCAATCTGATGCAATAACACCTCCCCCCTTTTTGCTTGCCATTTAAAATAAATACATCTTAAATTACAACCACAGTCCACTGGTTCAAAGTCCAGTGTCACATCCTAATTGCTTTTTTTCATTTTTTTGTTTCCTGGACTCAGGGCACACACCATAAAGAATCACATTTTGAATCACAACTCCTGACCAGAGAGAGAGAGAGAGAGAGAAATGAGCTTTGGGAGCCTCACAATTATGCAATTCGTGCCCAATGCCATCGAGCAAAATGCATGGATTTACATGGATTTATCTGATCAGCACAGCTCCAGAAAAAAAGGAAGAAGAAGAAAATTGAGGCTTTTGTATGCAGCTCTGTTTTAAGATTTGAATGCTTTAATTTCAGAATATGTTCTTGATCCGTTTAGGATGACACAGCCTGGTTTGCAGTCACATTGCATGTGCTAGTGCGGATGTCTCCCCCTCCCCACAGACCTGGGCGGCCGTTGGTGATTTCTGCCTTTAATGCCTCCATGCAATATTAATGTAGCCTGAGTAATGGAACAAGTGGGCTGGTAGAGCTTCAGAGGTGAGGGGGGTTGGAGGGGGGAGCAAGAGGACAGTATGGATGAATGTTATGCAACAGTATGCAGTCAAAGAGAATGCTGTTACATTTTGTGTGTTTGTGTGTATGTGTGTAAGTTTGTTCCAGAAGATCATATGTAACAACACAGGTCAACAGGTCAAAATCATCACAGATGTTTAGTTTCTCCCTAGCATGTACAGTTTTTGTGATGAAGCTAGTTATATATTGCATGATAGTTGGTGTAATTATCATATAATAATCATATGCTAAGCGTTTTTGAAGAAGCAGTGGTAGCGGACTGACACTGATCATTATATCTATGCTACAGTTGTAAACATATTTTACCCAAAACAGTTATCTCAGTTTATCTAGTAAACTGTGCCCTGTCTAAACATAGAGTAGAGAGTGTTTCTTCAACGATTCATTTGTGTATGAGTCTTTGTTTTGGCTTGCTGCACGCTGCTAATGCTAACACAGCTGGCGGTAGTGACCCGTTTTTTTCAGAAACGTAACCCCAATGAAAAGCTGTTAAGTTTAATACTTGTACCTATGAAAGATAAAACTTTTTTGCAGTGGTTTCATATTTTTGGTCCTGAAAGAGATGCAATTTTTCCAAAACTGAAAGTTTCTAACTGTAACTATTTAAAGACGCTCCAAAATGGTTTAGGAACCATTTCAACATGTAGAAAAATGCACCCTGTGTCTTTTTTCTCTCGTAAAGACTGCAATTTCAATTGTAAATACAAATGTCACATGTTGCTTTGATGGCTAGGTAGATTTTTGCTGCTTCTCTAGAATCATGTACAAAATTCCATAATTCACACACACACCATTATATATCTACACACCATCACACATATACACAACTTCACATACACCATTGTACATCTGCACACCTTCATACACATCATCATCCTGATAATTCAGTATTGGCTTCCCTAAAAGTTCTGATGTCAATTCGTATTTTGAATCTGATTCTTGTTTATACTTAATAATAATAATAATAATTTTTATTTATATAGCGCCTTTCCCGAGCTCAAGGACGCTTTACAATGAGTATGGTAGAAA
>JBBPDC010000028.1:11227347-11259884 GCA_037974485.1 Hemigrammopetersius urotaenia
TTGCGATTAATCGCGATAAATTTTTTCCAGATTTGCGATTAACTAGTTAATTTTAATTAATCGCTTTACAGCCCTAAAATAAATATGAACACACAATCACTGCTTATATTCATAATTTGATGTACAACCGCTAGTCGCCTGCATGTCTGCAAAATATTAATTTCAGCCTGTGAATACTGTAATAAAAATATAAAGTATAAATCTGTAATCATAGTGGTTTATTCACAAATCACATAGCTAATACTAAAAAGCTGGCTCCCAGAGTGGAAGAACTACTGCTTTGATTTAATGATCTCATGCTAGCATAGAGATCCCTTGGCTTTACAGCAAAGTGATTAGCCCCTTTCGCCAGCCCTGGATTACCAGATCCTGAATTAGACATGAACGCCACGAGCAGTAACTGGATCCAACCTGTGGGACATGGCACTCAAGACATACGCTGTCTATTTAATAGGCAGTGGTTGTGGTGTTGTAGTCTAAATGAGAATTCTGTCTCACTCCTGGAACCTCAGTCCTTATCTTCCTGATTAGCTCTACCTCATCCAGTGACTATTAACAAAAATTTCACTTTATATGCTCTGGTTTCCTCCCACCACCAAAAACATGCATGCATTGGGGATAGGTCAGTTGAGCACACTAAATTGCCCCTAGGTATGAATGTGAGCATGATTAGTTGTCTGTATCTGTATGTGGCCCTGTGACATGCTGGTGACTGTCCAGGGTGTAACCCACCTTCGCCCATAGCAGCTGGGATAGGCTCCAGCCCCCCCAGACCCCAAGTGCGGGACAAAGGGGTAGAAGATGGATGAATGGATGGATATGTTGCAGTTTTACAGTGACTCTTGCATAGTGTTTTTTTCGCCACTCAATGTAAATGTAAAGATGACTGGTTGAATCAAATTACGCTGTTTAATCTAATAAAGTCTTCTTCCCAGTTCCCGAGGCCTGACCCTAGAGAGAACTTTAATCTATACATTTAGCTAGGGTCATAATTGACAGTTTTCCTTGAGGTATTTCAAGAGTGGAACTTCATTGTTTTAAATAAGGAAAGTGGAGTGCACTAAAATTGTCAATACAAATTACAATGATACAATAATTGCAGAAATGTATTTTTAATTTTTAGGCCCTGAACTCTTGTGTGACTTTGAGTTCTCATTCTGATGATGAACTAGTGGTATATCACATGCACAAAAATAAATTGCAAATCAAGCAATCAGGTACGGCTCACTTCTTAGGCTAAGAACAGAATTATGTCAGCGTTGAATAAAAATGCAGATATCTGAAAAGCAAAAGTGGCTAAAATGCTCATTCATAGTTTGTCACCTTTGACAACACGGACATGTACCCTTCCGATATGCAGAGCCAAGGATTAATACTTCAGAGAATTTTGCACCTGGATCATGTTCCAGGAATACGGAGCTGGCGTCCAGTGTGCTTAGTGACTTTGTGTCTCTGTAGACCAATCAACAATCCATCAGAGCTGCCTCAAATGCTGTCCTGATGTGAGGTCACCCACCATCTCTTGTCCACTGGGAACAAAAAAAGCCTACCCAGACAATGGTGAACATGTGCTCATACATAAGCCTTTTGACAGGTTGTAAACTGTAGAAATGCCTCCAGCTCTGACTCTGTGGCTGGATTTGGAAGTTAGTCCTCAGCCAAAGCTCAAGCCCTTCACAGAAAACTGCCTGACTGACAACAAAGTAATGAATCAAATGTGCAACAAACGGGACACTATATACTGATCATACCTACAAGCACACAAAACGTACAACCACAACAAAAAGGAATGTGTTTTGAAAGTGGAAGCAGACAGCACACCATTAAATAAGAACTTTGCAAGTTTTGAATCCAAACCTGAATAAAAAAATTTCAAAATTTCAAAATTCTAAATGTTTACCATGAACTAAAATGCATGGGTCTGTTGTAGCTTTGCTGAAGTTTTATAGAAATCACTGTCAATGATCAAAGCAAGCCATCTGCATTCTATTGGGGGAAGAAAGGATGCTGATATCACTCCAATCGGAGTCCCTTGCTTTCCATTCAGAGACCCCCTTGCTTTCACTGAGATGTGAGGAGACAGCATCAATCTAAAAGCACCCATCACAAACTCCACCGCCAGCCCCACCCTTGAAGCCACACTGGCCCACCACAGGTAAGACAGGACATACCTGGGCTAATGCACTGGTTGAAGGCTTAATGTTGAAAGAAAAATTACATCATGATTTAAAGCAATGTGACAGATGTGCTGTGAAAAACCCAAATGTGTCCTGTGTGTGACAGAAACAATATTTTATGCTCTAATCAAAATCCTATAAGTAATTTTAAGATTTAAACTAACATGGCTCATGTACTAAGCAGTCATTATCCAATCTGAATTCTTCTCATTCATTTAAAAGAGAGAATTCTGCTTCTTTGTGTGCTTTCTTCAAAGACAAAATGCATATTAAACCTGGAGTTTCTAATTTTTTGTTACTAGTGTTGCAGTGTCAATAAATATACTAATGTTAGACCTGTGCTCCTTTTACGTGAGCAATGTGTTCTCAACTAAGTAAGTGTAAAAGAGGGATAATACTATGTATAGTACTCTTAATTTGTGCCACTGACCCCATCGCAGGAGAGGTCACAACTTCCTGGCATGTATCCAATGGTGATGCAAGCTCCAAAAACAAACAATCCACACTAACCTATGGCATGTCTCCTTTGTCCACCGGTGGGTGGAGCTCATCCTCTCTCTGTGCACACTGCCATATAAGAGAGTTTGCAATATGATAGGCAAGTGTCAAAGGACACAACCTCCAGCTACAAGCATTTAATTAGTTTGCCCAGTTTGTCTAGACGTGAGCTCTTGGTCACGTATTGTGCGTCCACACATCCCTGACCCTAACTGAGAGTAGGAGTAATGCAGGGATTATTGTGAAATTTGATTTCAAACTTTGTTATTTCAAAAGCATCCCCAAAGTTATGTCGTTACAAAGAAATCTTTGTATTTCTTTGTTTAGCTGATCTGCCATCTTAACAATAAAAATGTCAAAAAGGTTTCCTTGGAGCGACACCATAGAAGAACCACTTTGGTTTTGACTGAAAAGCACCATTTAGTTACTGGTTCTTTAACAAAGAGGTGTGAGATTATTTAGTTTTACATTTTAAATCATGATGTAAAGGTTACATATCAGTTGAAGGTTTGTGGAATCAGATGTCCAAGGCAAGAACCATTTAAGAACCTTTATTTATAAGATACAAGATTTATATTTATCCCAAAGAGTATATTCATGACAAGTGCAACATCATATAATAGTTCAATAACTGACCCTTTGACCTTTCATTATAGGGGAATGCTCAGGGCCTTTTAGTGAAGTCAAATGACACTCTGAACTTCTGGAAGTCTTGGACATGTCACTGAATGCTGATTTGAATTAAAACATAACCATTAAGTGTCTGTCAGTTGTTAGACAGTTTGCATTTAATTGCCAAAAAATTGTTAATGCCACAGCCATGATAGACATTGTCTTTTAAATATGGTTGTAGGCTATACATGCCTTTATCTGTGTCTGTAGAGCACATACACCTGCTCTGAACATGAATTTCCTCTTGGAATATTATATTTTGTATATCTTATCTTACTCTTTAATCTAGGTCAGCTGGAAAAACTGCATACAGACAGGATCACAGCCAACTGAAAATCTATTAGCTTGTCTATAATAAAGCCGAGATGATTAAATCAGTATAAAAATATCTATGCAAGCTGGTTGCCATGGGATATTATTGTGCATTGGCTCTCAGCTAGTCAAGTCACTGCCTGGCTGTTAATAAAAGCCTCGGGGAAAATGGCCCATGGATTATGTGCTTGCTATTCTTTTGGCTGGGCATTGGCCATCCATAAAATACTGAAGTCCCAGCCCAAGGCCTGTGAAATCCAGATCGAACCAGCTCAGCCCCTCTCCGGAGACTCTGTGCTCCTCCAGGACAGCTGCAGGGTACAAAGGTCTGAACTTCGGAGCACTGTCCACACGCACCAGTGACTTCTCACACTAACAGCACCTCCTAGCTATGCAAGAACTTTTCCTACTCTTTTACAGGGTCAAGGTTTCATCAAGATCAGTTATAAGACACAGGATACAGGTCTCACAAACAAGGGGATTTATTTTTTTCTTGTTCTTTTATAATTTATTTTAATTTTATATCTGTTGCATGATCTCTTAATCCTTTTCCAAACACATATGTTGGACCCTTTAAGCCTCAAGGGTGATTTAAACAGTGGACGCTTTCAAAACTGATGAGCTTTGACATCACAACAAAGGTTTAAAAGGAGAGGTATTATTTTGTCAGGCTCTTTTTTTTGAAAAGTCACCCACTCCTAAACATGCACATGATAGCTGGCAACTCACACAAGGAGCGTACATCCCTCCAGACCCCCCCGAAAATAGCCCTACTGACCTCTGCTATATGTAGACAAATTGAACTTTGTGGCTTTGATTTATGTGGGAGTTATGACACAACACTTGGCAGAAGGAGTGCACTGGGAGCACTGGAGACCTCACTGGTGTTCGTACTGAACGTCTCAATGCAGCTGGGACTTGATGTGATTACCAGATATAATGTTTCTTATTTTCTCGCGGTAAGACATTTTAGACTAATGTGTACCTTAATTTGCAAACTTAATCAAACTATTCACATGAGAACCAGATGTTACATCTGTTAGTCAGTTTGTATTAATTTTTAATTTCCTTTATGCTTTAAAGCACTGCTGATGATCAGGGTTGTACTGATCAGTCTATGAGTAAAAGTGCTGATTTAGTAAACATTCATTAAGTTTATCAAAACTAATTACCATGAAAGAACCTTTATTTTAAAAGTGTAGAAGGAGACAGGAGGTGTTTTAAGGTACACTTCATAAATATGGGCCCAAGTCCCTTGTGCCATGCAGATATTGGCCAAGCTTTTGAAAAGGTTACATGGCGGTGGACTGTGCAGGGAGGTTGCAGTGCATGTGACTGTGTTGTGGGAGTGACTTCCATGCAGCCATTCACTGCTGGGCTGAAGTCATCGGATCCACAGGGCGATGTATCCAGAATAACCCTACAAAGGGTATAAAGGGACCTGCACAAGCCTTCAGAGTCAGAAGACAAGTCAAAGCGATGGCACAGGACACTGTGCAAGAAATGTTCACAAAGTGATGACAGGAGAAAGGGTGAGGATAGCCAAGAGAGAAGAGCGAACAAATTGAAACAAGGAGACACAAGATGATATACAACAGTGACAAGTGATAACGAAGAAAGTGACAAAGGTTTCAAAGAGTGTGGTAAAGTATCTCAGAAGCATTGTGGGATCTGCAGAGAGGAAGTATTCTTTTGGAAGGGACTTTGAAAGGGTACAAAGGATTAAAGTTTCTGGACATTTCTTGGACTTAGTGCCTTTTTCTGGATTTCTCCTGCCTCCTCCTGACCTCAGGGCGGGGGTGAGGCTGAAGAGTCGCTACGGCAGGGATGAAGTACAGCTACCAGTACCCCGTGTCCCAGTACACACGCTACAGCACATGCACCCCAACGACGCACTACACACCGACCCTTTACACCCCTAAGCATTACTCCACCAGCTCCTACACCCCCAGTCAATACAGCTCCACAAAGTACACCCCAACACAATACACCCCACCAGCCTACACCCCTGCTTACAGAAGCACCTCCAGCTACACGTCTGTCTTCAGCAAACCCACACATCAAGGTAGAAGCCACCGCACGCCTGCCCACCAGATTCCCACCACAGTGGTCAAACCTGCCAGGACTGTACGTTTCACCAACGACGTCTTGTTCCAAGACCATGTCCGGCACGGAGAGCTGGAAATGATCGGCCGCTTCATGAGAGCGAGGAAAGTGCGAGTGGACACCATTTTTCATTCTGGTAAGCAAGGCGTGCCTCAACTTTGATGACAAATTAACTATGCTTTTCCCTCAAAACATGAAAGTCCCTCAGCTTGGACCTAAACTTCTAGGGAAAAAACAAGAGTGGTTCTATTTCTCTGGTGAACATAATAAATTGTATTGAATCTTCATGTGTTTCACACGTACTTTTTTAAAAACATACATTGAAAGGTTTATTAGGGAGCCAAGAGTTCTTTGAAGGTACCACTGCAGAGAGCACTTTATGGCACCTTAATTATTAAACCAGCCACTGCACAAACATAATAATCTGGTAATCAAAGGAAAATGTAGACAAAATGACAATAACACAGTGTTAACGCTCTGGAATTCCCTTGAATAAATGTGAAAGAGCAGAGTAACATCTTTTGTGAGTTAAGGAATTTACTTCTCGTCTGACCATAGGCATGGCGGCTCTCCATGAAGCTGTCCTCTCAGGGAACCTGGAGTGTGTGAAGCTCCTGATAAAGTATGGAGCTGATGTTCACCAGAGAGATGAGGACGGCTGGACCCCTCTTCACATGGCCTGCAGCGATGGCTACCCTGAGATTGCACGGTTAGAACTACTAACAATTAAAAAACAAACTGATGATCCTTTTTTTAATACATAGCTTTTTTCTTATAGCCATGTTGTAGGCCTCAGTGAATGACAAGGTTTTTTTCTGCAGGTATTTACTCTCCCTGGGTGCCAGTGCAGAGGCTGAGAATGAGAATGGGGAGAAACCAGCTGACCTTATTGACCCTGACTGCAAAGAACTGGTCAAACTGTTTGAAGTGGGCTGTGTTTAAAGAAACTCGGTGTCCAGAAGATTTTAAGTCTGCTTAAGAAGATGGGGCCATCACTGAAGCTACTATTTAATGGCCACAAGTCTCCAACCAACTGGCTGAATGGTTGTTTTTGTTCTAATTTTTTTTTTCTTGGGCGTCCCTAAATATTGTGTGAGGCCATAAAGGAATCTGTGTCTTCTAAATATACTGGCATAACCTACATACGTGCTTTGCTCACATACTGCGAAACCTTGGCCCTGCTGATTCCTTTTCTCCTCTTTTGTAGTAATGCACTCTGAGTGTTTACAGTGGGACCCATTCTAAAGTTTCAGCTCCAGTTACATTGCGCTGAAAACACCCTGACGCCCAACCTGGCTGAAATATTTCATCAATGCAAGTGTCGTCATCGGGTGCAAGGCTTAAATTTGGTAACCTTACATTGACAAAAATAGATCAGGACAACCCTAAGTCACACTCACAGTAGCTGTTATCTGTATTGATCTGTGCACTACATCTGAAATGTGGTGGCGTTTGGGAAAAATAAGAAATGCTTTGCTCCCAATCCGATGTGTGTACCAGTCACTTACAGGCAGGAAATTGACTGGCACATGCGTTGGAGAAGCAGTATGCCTCTTGTCTGCTGGGCAGTTGGAGACAACACTGCAAAACATTCTTGTATTGATAGTATTTGTACATGGGCAAAATATTGCTTCTGCAATGCTAAACGCTAGCAGCTATATTTACACACTTGTTGAATGTCTACTGTAAAAGTCTTATGGTTTTTTACTGTTTTCATAAATAAAGGTGCTTTTATAACAGTGTCTGTTGTTGCTCTTCTGCTTACGGAAACCCTTTAGCAGGGCTAGCCTGCTAACGGAAACGGGGCATGTGTCATTTTTATACATTAAATACAATGCAAATAACAGACAAATCGTTTTAGCTTCGCATTCCCATTGTATGTAGAAAAGGATTAATATTGCACTCATTATTTAACTTCAATTTTTTTACTTAAATTTCTTTAAAAAAAAAAAAAACAAGGTGGCCAAGCAGCCTGAAAGTAATGCTGAAAAGGTGACGCTGAAAGCCAGGTGATTTTTGGTAATGTAACACATCTTTGCTACTTGCAGTGCACTCTAGTGTTCAAATGAGAATTTGTTGAGAAGAGATTCCCCAGTCCATGTATCAAGCCTGGTGGTTGAGTAGCCAGGTGGTAGTAGGTTCATTTAAGCAATAAACACACAATAAACAATAAAAAATACAATGTTCCTCCAGGACATAAGTCTGGGCAAGTCAGGTCTATACAGAGTGTTAAGTGAGGATGTAAGAAAAATGTCCGATAGCAATACAATATTAGAGAACAACACAAAGCACAGCAGACAGCAGCTGTTGCAGCTGTTACAGTTTTTTATTATTATTTTGACCTCCTTCTAGTTTCTAAATTGAGGGACATCATTTGCAAGGATGACCCAGCTATTATCAGCTCAGAAATATATCTCATCAATAGATGTTTCAGTTAGACAATTAGATGAATTAGATACATAATTACTGCTCAAATCAATGTATGAAGTCAATATTTAGCTCGATGGCATCTGGTGGACATTTTGTGTCAATAGCCCACTTAAAAATCCCCTTACTGATAAAAAATGCTGATGTGTCAAATACTTATTTTCTAAGCTGTACGTAAGATAAACCTTCATTATTCCCACAAGAGGGAATATGCTTTACCATAGCAGAAAGTGAACAGTACAAATGTAAGAGCATATATGTATTACATTGATTTGAGCAGTAATTATGTATCTAATTCATCTAATTGTCTAACTGAAACATCTATTGATGAGATATATTTAATAAAATACTATACCAACAGTACAGTATAACATACAATGACATTGCATTCAAAGACATTGCATTCAAATACATGAGCTTT
This sequence comes from Hemigrammopetersius urotaenia, assembly GCA_037974485.1. Classification (NCBI taxonomy): domain Eukaryota; kingdom Metazoa; phylum Chordata; class Actinopteri; order Characiformes; family Alestidae; genus Hemigrammopetersius; species Hemigrammopetersius urotaenia. The sequence goes on from JBBPDC010000028.1 coordinate 11,235,961, forward strand.
AATATGGAGTTTCCTCTCTTCTAGGAAGGCTTTCCTCAATATTTCCTCAATGTTTCTGTAAGAACTTGTGACCATTCATTCTGCAGAGCATTGCTTAAGTCAGGCACTGATGCTGGATGGGAAGGCCAGGCTCGCGATCTCCGTTCCAGTTCATCCCAAAGGTGTTGGATGAGCTTGAGGTCAGGGCTCTGTGCAGGCAAGTAAAGTTCGTCCACATCAAACTAATCCAGCCGTGTCTTTATGGAGCTTGCCTTGTGCACTTGGGTATAGTTACACTGAAACGGAAAGGTCCCTCCGGAAGCTTAATGTCTTGGTCACTTCCAGTAAAAACCCTGGGGAAAAAGCGTGTCCCAATACTTTTGTCCATACAGTGTAGACAGTTCCGCTCTGCGCGTGCGCCAAATGGGGGCTTTTGGTCTGCTGACCCGGAGATAGTCAATTTGCAGTGTGGCTGACGAGGGTTTTGTCTTTTCTTATTCAAAGAAAGAAACGAGGACTGCAACCGACCGGTTAGATAATTAGTTGTTTTATTTGTATTACTGGCTTATACCTGTGTGCACAGTGTTTTTGTGGCATGTTTGCACCCTTTGTACATTTGAGCTGCTTGACAGAGGCGTGTGTTTACTTCGTTAGCCTGTTAGCTTAGCAAGTTCTGTGTTTATTACATTGACATATTCATTCTTTGGCTATAAATAATCACAAAAATATAACTGAATCGTTATTGGCTTTTTATATTCGTTTTACTGCTTTGTAAACAGAGTAATAGCCTAATCTATTATTTGTGTTTAGTTGCATGCCTTGTCATTACCACTAAACTAGCTGTCACTGCTCCCAGCTGAGTGTTTGTTTCTAGTCTACGTTTCAAGGCACATTTATTTGATAAATGTACTGATGTATACGTTTTCAGGCATTAGAAGTATCTTGGACTTAGTTTGAAAAGGCAATATTGTAATGCTTGTAATTATTTGATGATGTGATGTCCAGCTATGAAACCAGTTCTCAGAAGGGTACTATTGGTGCTACTTACATAGTGCACCAGAATTAAAATCCTGGCTCCTGCACCCTCGTAGTATGCATAAGAAATAACTATTTGGGATGCAGTCATGTAGGTACAGTTCCATCCTGGACATCTGTGCAGTGTAGAATTTCAGAATTTACACATTGGGACATACCTGTTTTCAGGGCTTGGGCTAGGCCCCTTATTTCCAGTGAAGGGCAATCTTAATGCATCGCATACCAAGACATTTTGGACAGGCCCTTTCTATTAGTAAGTAAGTAAGTAAAGCTTTGTCTTCCCAGCCATATACATATGGTACACAGTGAGTCGAAATATTGTCCTCCTGGACCATAGGTGCAACATAGAACACAACAAAACAGCAGCACTCAGACAAGTCAATTGTAGGTAGAAAAAAAGGGGATTAAAAGTTAACCTATATATTTATAAATATATTTAAGTTTACAAATACTTCACTTAAAACATGAAATACTATAAAATACATTAGGAAGCCAATAACAAAGTGCTGTATACAGAATGGTAGTATAGATATAATCATTCTTATATATATTTACACATACATAACTATACATATTTATGTACTTACACATGCATATGTGTACATACAAATACACATACACAGTTATACAAGTATAAATGAGTAAATGGAAAAAAAGTATGTGATCATAAACTACAATTCTAAATATAGTTATAATTATCTTTGTATAATTTTGACTTTCTTGACAACATCCCATGTTTTTAGCAGTTTGTGGACTTCTGCTGTAAACCATGGCTTCTGGTTTGCAAGCATCTTAACGGGTTTGATGACGGTGACATCTCCAATACATTTGTTGATGTACACCCTCACTGTCTCAGCATACTCATTTAAGTCTGTGTGTTGGCCAGTGGTTGCGACTTCTCTAAAAAAATGCTCCCAAAGCAGTCTTGCAGGGCTTCAGTAGCTCACTCTGGCCATGTTCTGATCAGCTTTGTGACCGGTTTTGTTCTGTTCAGCAGTGGGCTCTGTCTGCTGATCTGGCATTTGTGTACACCAAGTCCAGTATATTAGCTCCTCTGGTTGGGAAGTGGATATGTTGGTGGAATTTGGGTAAAACCGCCTCTAACAGTCTGCATGACTGCAGTTGCCAGCAACTATGTATATCCTTCAGTGTGGTGAGATTGCAGGTCACTCCTTAGCATGACGGTGCCCCAGTGCACAAAGCAAGGTATCTAAAGACATGGTTGAATGAGTTGGGTGTGGAAAAACTTAAGTGGCCCACACAGAGCCCTGACCTCAACACCAGCCAGCTTTGGGACGAACAGGAATAGAGATTGCGAGCCAGCCCTTCTCGGTCAACAGAATGCTCTAAAGGACTTCAGAAATGCTCTAAAGTGAAAGTGACCATTTGTCATACGTGAACACACCACTGCACACAGTGTGAACAGCACGAAATTCAACCTCTGCATTTAACCCATTCACCAAGTGAAGCAGGGGGCAGCTACGAACACAGTGCCCGGGGAGCAGTGCATGGGGACAGTTCCTTGCTCAGGGTACCTCAGCAGTGCCTAGCGGTCTTGGGAATCGAACCCGGACTATGGCGTCACATCCATGCCAAAACTAGAGCATGCAAAATCGCTTGTCGCAAAAAAATCGCTGGCGTAAATTTCAAAGTCGCACGCACAAATGTGAAAATCAAGAGCACAAAATTAAGAATCGTGCGTGCGATTGTGATAATATTGTGTGCAAACTTTTTCCTTTCGCGGATGTCTTTTTTCCTCTTGATGTGTTAGATTACCGACGAGCGGCTTTTTTGCTCGAGTGAGATTTCTGCACGCGCGGTTTGAAAGGGGGTGGGTTTTGGAAGTTTGGAGGCGGGACTTTGACAATTTCTGCTTGCGAACCCGCTCGTCGTTAATCTAACCATCGAGAGGAAAAAAGACATTCGCGAGAGGAAAAATACAGTTCGCAATATTATCACAATCACGCACACGATTCTTAATTTTGTGCTCTCGAGTTTCACATTTGCGCGCGACTTTGAAATTTACGCCAGCGTTTTTTTTGCGGCAAGTGGTTTTGCACGCACTAGTTTTGGCATGGATGTGACGCCATACCGGACTTTCTGATCACAGGGCGAATGCCCTAACCCCTAGGCCACCAACTGCCCTACGTTCTACAGCATGAATGGGCACAAATTCCCACAGAATCACTCCAAAATATTGTGGAAAGCCTTCCAAAAGGAGTGGACGCTGTTAAAGCTGCAAAGGGGAACCATCGGCATGTTAATGTATGTGAATGCAATGTCATTGTTGATGTAATGATCGGCCGTCCCAATACTTTTGTTCAAATAGTTTGAGTAGGAAGTCATTTCAGATTAAGCTTAGGTGTATATATAAAAAACCTGCATATTAGTATAGAATCCGGCTTTTGTTTAAGGTGTACTGCTTTGCCGCACTGTTTGGTTTTATTTTAAGAACTTTTCTTGTCATCTGTCATCTGACATTTAGCAGTCAGAGTAAATGCAAGTGTGGTATTTTGAAAAGTCTAAATATGTTTGTTCTGTATTTCAGGGGGGTTCTCTGGAATTCTTCAGAAAAAACTGTGTGGAGGAAAGGAAGGCCTATTTATTACACAATGACCAGGTGAGTTTGTTTATCTTTTGTCTAGCTGGATATTGTAGGAATAACATTTTTTTTGCAATTGTATGTGCTCAGATCTTGATTCGTTTGGATATTATAGTATGTAATTACCAGGTTTAAGCAAATCTAAAAAGCTACTTTTGTTTTCCTGAAATCCGGTGATCTAAGGTGGATTTACGCTACACTGACCGTTATCACCTTATCATTTCACCATCTTTTCTTCCAGTTCCTCTACATCCCGAATGCAAACATACAAAAGGACCTCCAGCCCCAGGTCTCCCACTAACACTGGGGAACTCTTCACACCTGCACATGAAGAAAATGTGCGCTTTATTCAAGACAGTGAGTGCTTGACATACCGTGAATAGGTTTAGATGCCATTCACACTTTAGTACCTCTTTCAGCAAATGATTACAAGATGATTGCTGTTTATGATGTTTACATTTGATTATTATGTTTGTACTGTTTTTTTTTTTTTTTTAGCATGGCTGTGTGTTCTAAGAGATATTAAGTCACCGCAAAATAGTGAACGTGGACCACAAGAATATGTGGAAAAAAACCCAAACCCCAATCTTCATTGTGAGTTCTTCGTACTTCAACAGTTTCTTACTTTAATGAAACTTTATTTAGTTTATGATTAAAGGTTTTGGTGTGTACTTTTTTCCTCAGAGAATGATTATATTTACATACAGTACTATGCAAAAGTCTTGAGCACCCCCTCATCTTCATATTTTCCAAAGAGCCAAACTTTCTTATATTTTTAATGTAGTCTTGATGAATAGGTCTTCAGGCTTCCTTAAGGACTTTCATTTTCAGCCCAGTGCCTGAAACTGAAGGGAATGTTTTTTGTTTAAGCCACACAGTGACGCTTCTTGTGACCCAATATGCCAAAGATATTTAACCGAAAATAGGATTCAAAGTATAAAGAAATGACGGGTGGCTCAATACTGTAATTTACATAAACTGTCTTAAGCATGCGTCATCCAGTGCAAATCTTTGTTGTGTTTCAGCCTTCACACCAGTTGACCTAAGCGACCTCAAGAAGCGCAACACACAAGATTCTAAGAAGTCTTAGTGGATTTTCCTCTGTCCCCTTGGTTCAGCAGCTTTCCCCCCCGCTCAGTCTCTTTGGGACCTTTTTATGCCACCAACCTTCTATCAGCCAACGTGTTGGCCATCTTAGTCCAGAAAGCCCTTGCCTTTTCTGCGTCATAGACCTGTGGTTTGGACAAACTGGCTGACATGTAAATTAAAGACCCTTTCCTTACCCTTCCCATTCTGTATTCGGACACACTCGCCCTGAATTCATGCACCTCTTTTTTGACAGTTATGGATAGACAAGAAGGCCTGGAGTCAGCTTTCAGGGATTTTGGCTTCTCTTGATCTTTGGATTTTCATAAGCATCGTTTGTTTTATTATAAGAAGTATTTTGACTGGCAGAAGAGGATGGCAGGGAGGAGTTGGCGTGTGGACACAGAGGAATGGACTCAAACTCGAGACATGATGGGCTGCAGTCTTAAAACACATGCTCCAAATTCAAACCATGTCACTTCGGAGGAAGGTGCCGAAAGGGTGGCATTTCTTCCTTTCTTTTATGTTTTCCTTTTGTGGGGGTTAGTATGATAGGAAATTTAGTATGATAGTACAGGCGAGTTTGGCAAGCCAAATGTTTTTAACAGAGATACATTCTCTTTTTTTTTTTTAAGAAAATATCAGTACCTTTGAAGAATTTAAGTACTTTTTCTGCATCTTAAATTTCAAGCCTTGAAATTGAAATAAAAGTGACTTTTATGGTATCTCAACCTGTAATCGAATATTGGATTGTTGTCATTCAATTAATTAGACTTTTACAGTGTTCCCATTCATGTTCCTTCCCATATTTGTCTGATCTGCGGCTGCTTGTAATGGTAGGAACAAGTAATGATTGCAAAGAGGATCCGGCTAATGCTGGAAACAGTTCAAGTTACAATTTTCCGTGTTTGGCAAACTTTTTGGGATGAAGTGATTTTTTTAGGTCATTGTAATCCTGTGGAACTGTTGAAACTGCCTTCAAGTATTTGAAGTACTTACTTATGCATAGGCAGTCGTTTCGTCGTCAAATGCAGCAACTGATCAGACAATAGGCCATAAAGAGGTGAGTGAACAGGTATTCAAACCATTTTAAGTTGTTCAGTCTTTCTTTTTTTTTAATGATTAAGGGTCTTATAAAGTATGATCTGTGTCTAGATCATTAATATGTTAAATGCAGAAGTAGAATTTATTCAGGGTTATGAAGTATTAAGAAAATGACTTTTTTAAAACCCTTTTTTTCTGGAGAGCTTTCATCATGGAACACAAATAGGTAGCCCAACAAGGGTTCTTTGCCTCTGCTTATGATCTTGATCAAGTGATATAAAGATTAGATATCCTCTATAGTTCACTTGGGAAAAAGTGCAACAAATGATTGATATTAAAACAAGACAATTCAATTTCAAACTCTTGGGGTGTCAAATGTGTAAAGAGTAATTGGGTGGTCCGTGGACAGAATGTTTTCTACTTTATTAAAGAATGAGCATTGTGTGAGAGTGTTTCAAAGACTAGATGCACTACAACAGGCTGATTGGGGCAGCTGGTGGTCTGGTGGTTAGTGTTGCACCTGCAGTCAGAAAATCATGGGTTAGAATGAGGTAGCGCAGAGGTACCCTTGAGCAAGATGCTGTCCCTACACCCCGGGTGCTATGTTGCTGGCTACCCACTGCTTCACTTGGTGAAGGGATTACATTCAGAGAAAGAAATTCATGTTCATGCTGAGTGTTGTGGTGTGTCCTCGTGTGATCACAAGGGGCCACTTTAAACATTACATTCACACAAAATCGTAACAAACTATCTGGTTGAACTGAGTGAATTATCAACAGTGTGAGCCATTATTTCTGACTACCAGTTTGATGAAACACTACATGGATAGAAATATTGGGGTGCCTGACCATTACAGTGCATCCAAATAAAGTTATTGTTCCCACGGAGGAGCGTCACTATTGGTCCTGACAGCACGGAACTCGTCATGGGCTGGTGTGCGTCACTGCTCTGCCGCTATAAGAAGTGGGGAGGCGGGTAAACGGATATTTCCTCCGGGCAGTGCAGGGGCGGGGGTTTAGTAGACAGGTCTTTCTCTCTTTTGGCCTTATCTTAATCTTAGAGGAGCTCAACGATGGCGGACAAGATGGATATGTCACTAGACGACATCATCAAGCAAAACAAGCAGCAGAGGGGCGGCGGAGGAGCAGGCGGCCGCGGGGGAAGAGGAGGCCGCGGTCGGGGAGGAGGCGGCCTGGCCCGTGTTGGCGGGGCCGGGAGACTCGGCGGCTCGGGTGGAGGCTTCGGAGGCCGTGGCGGAGGATCCGGCCCTATGAGGAACCGCCCTGTCCTGAGCCGCGGTAGAAGCAGACCCACGCCGTACAGCAGGGTAGGAGAAAGCTAAAGAAAATTGGCTGAGAAAAGAAGGAGCAAAAAACCCCCTTGAGGCACATCCAAAACAAAGGGTGTCCCGTTTTTTCTTTCTAGGCTTGCTAGCTGGCTAGTCAGCCGCGCTACCGTCCCCCATTCTCCTTTCCGGGAGGTTCTCTGGAAAGTGTTTATATGGAGAAGCTCGTTAAATTGGCTCGTTAAGTTAAGAAGGATGTGTTGTGCATAACGTTCTCTATCTCTCCCCTCAAAAATAACCCCGTTTTCATCGAGTGAGGAGCTAACTCCGCTACATCGTGGCTAAAGCGGCTAATCTGCTAGACCCACAGCAACCGGCGCCATTTTGGATATAGCAGCTCCTTTTGTCAGTGAAATGGTGGCTTTTCGATTTTCCTGTTTTTCTCATCTTCAGCGTACATCCACCGGAGTCCTTAAAACTCCAGAGATGACAGCAACCCGCAGTGGAGAGTTCAACCATTTTATATTTTGGCCTGCATTCCTGGTGGAGTCCTTTTGATTGGGAGGTGGCCCTATGTTCCAGTCTTTGAGAAGTGCTGAGATGTTAGAGATAGGGTTACAGAGTAGGAGATGGTGGACTTTGGCACTTTAGCACATCAACCCATGCATTTGGAAACATCTTATAAAATAGTGTTAGGAAGAAGTTGCAAGCTGTGCCAAAATGGCGTGCCTTTCAAAATGGACGTTCGGAGGTGGCCCCCTCGCACAAAGGGCCTCCCAGCACACACTCCTGTGATGGACATTTTTGCCCCATTTTGTTTCCCTTTGTTTACGTCTGCCCACAATGGACTTTCAAGATCCATCTGACGAGAGCAGAATGTCTACTATGGATCTCCTTCGTGGGAAGGCCTGCAGGGATTCATTTGGAGTGAACGGCAAGAGACTCTTTGGGATGTTTTGTTGGTGGTTTGTTTTTTGCAAACCATCTAGAGGGTGGGCAGCAAGGCCAGGGCTTAATCAGGAGTTTTCACCTAATAAATTGAGGGGCTTATGATTTGCTCTTCTCTTAATGGTGCTCTATGGTCATGCAGTATTTAGCTTTTTAAATTTTATTTGTATTGTATGTGCTAGATTACTGCTACACCTAGGTTTGTCAAAGCCGAGTAGAAAACCTATTGCACAACATGTCTCCTTATACTCAGTTGGTTCTATTGTACATTTGCAATGTTTTCCTTCCTTGCATTGGCACACTTGTTTAGTGATGGGGTGGGCAGGGATTGCTGGAAATCGCAGTGAGCGTACTGGGTCCCCCTGTCCTTGTTGAGGTGGAGCCCCCTGCTTGCCCCAGCACCCAGCTGAGTGGACTGTCAGTGACAGACGGGATCCGAAGTCAGCAGGTGCGTTCTCTTTCGTCTGTTGCAGCCCAAGCAGCTCCCTGACAAGTGGCAGCATGACCTGTTCGACAATGGCTACAGTGCCAGTGCTGGAACTGGAGGTGGTGGTGGCGGAGCTGGTGTGGAAACCGGAGGAAAACTTCTTGTATCCAATCTTGACTTTGGTGTCTCAGACGCAGACATTCAGGTACAGTTTTTCAGGAAAGGGGTTGCTGCTTCTCAAATGCTCATGAGTTGTGGAAGTGGGTTAACTAATTTTCTTTAATTTGGCCCACAGGAACTATTTGCAGAATTTGGCACTTTGAAGAAGGCTGCAGTCCATTATGATAGGTCAGGGCGCAGCTTGGGGACTGCAGATGTTCACTTTGAAAGAAAAGCAGATGCTCTGAAAGCAATGAAACAGTACAATGGCGTTCCTCTTGATGGTGAGTGTCAAATTTAGATATGGCAATCTTAAGATTTCAAATTTCTGACCATTTTATTGGCTTGCTTTTACTGGAGATTAATTTACTTTCTTTTTTCACCAGGTCGTCCAATGAACATACAGCTAGTCACATCACAGATTGATGCACAGAGGCGAACCCCAATGCAGGGGTAAGTAGAGAACCAAAGTTGTTGCACTTCCCTGTGAATTGGAATTTGTGACAATAACTTTTATTTTTAATTTTCAGACTAAATCGTGGAGGTGGCGGAGGTATGAACAGAAATAGACCAGGAGGCTTTGGAGGTGTACAGAGAGGCCGGGGAGGTCGTGGTGGTGGACTCCGAGGTCGTGGCAGAGGAGGAGGAAGAGGCAATAACAAACAGCAGCTTTCAGCAGAAGAGCTGGATGCCCAGCTAGATGCCTACAATGCCAGGGTATGTGGTCTTTCTTCTTAACCTGCTAATGTTCAGTAACTTAAGGTGCTTTAAGCTATAGTGAGACTAATTCTCTTTTTCCCATGTCTGCAGATGGATACCAGCTAAACAGCCCTGGTCCAAGTTTTGTTCATCTCTTCAGATATGGAACAGCGATCGTTGTTACAACTTTGAACATGGACATTTTACATGTAAATGTCAAGTGATTTGAAATTGTGTACCAATCTTTCTCCTTTTAAATGCTCCTTTTTTACCTACTTTTGGTTTTAGTTTTTTTTTTTTTTTTTTTTGACAAAACCTGGACTGTAGGATTTGATGGGTCGGTACTTGTCTTGACCTTCCCTTTGTAGATCATTGTAATAAAACCTGCAGTAAATAGTATCCAAGCCATGTCTCTTTCATTTTGTACAATCAATTTTAACGTTTTGATGGACGGATGTTAAAGTCTGGTTTGTAAAGTCATTTAAGACTACTTGTATACCAAATTGTACGCTTGTCTATTTGAGGACTGATCTGTGCTTATGTTTAGAGCATTTTGCATAACAAAGCTATTGGTCAAAGTGTAATTTGGAGAAATGTTAGCTTTGTCTTTTTTCTTTTTTTTTTTTTTTTTTGCAACTGTCTGTTAATCCAGTATATTTTTGTACATAAACGGTTACACCAAGTTTCATGCTTCAAGCGCAAGGCTGCTGTTTGATCTGTGCATTACACACATTGTTTTATTTTGTAGCGGTGTGTCCTGTCTTAAATGGTGTTCATTTATGAATAGGCTATGATTTCTTGTTGTGCACAAACGTAGTCTTAAGTATTTCAAATTGAGCACAGTGAAAAGCCACTGATAGCTGGTTATGGCTTGAATCTTGGAACCCATAGTCTTTCCTAGTTAGATTCTTATTGTAAGCTGAAGTAAATTGGATAAGCAACCATGGTCTACTTTGGTTTAGGTTTCACTCAAGTTTGGTTCTAAAGCTCTTTAATGGCACGGGAGATGGACTAAGTAGGTTTTCATGAGCAGCATGTGGTCTTGTTACTTGAACATTGCAATTCTTGTTCAATGCTGTTATACATTTATATAGACAAATGTATTGTACTGATCATTACACTCTCAATGGGCTTTGCATTCAAATATCGGCTTTAATATGGAGTTGTCAAACCCGAACACCCCCACCCCCAAAGAAAAAAATCTGTCTATAACAGCTTCCACTCTTCTTGGAAGGTTTCCCAGAAGGTTTCAGTGGGAATTTGTGTCCATTCTGTAGAGGTCATGGCTCTCGATCTCCATTCCAGTGGTAGAGTTGAGCTCCAGTCTCTGTGTGTGCCAGACAAGTTCTTCCACACCGAACATATCCAACCATGTCTTTATTGACCTTGCTTTGGGAAAAAGTTCATCCCCAAACTATCCACCAATTTGTAATCATGCCGTTGAAAATGTGTTTGATGAAGCATCGCCCGTCAATGGACGTAAGGGGCCGGGCCTCATTTTGCAGTAGTCTTTACTATGTTCCCCCACTTCTGGCCACTAGATGTCACCAAAACAGCAGTTACTACTTGTCAGATAAATGCAGATAAAACTATGTACGTTGCATCTAAAACTTATATTCATTAACAGCATCCAAGACATCTGTTGTTGCAAAAAAAACCCATTTTAATCTGAACTCTGAATACTTGAGGCACCTCGAATGAATATAAACTTCTCAGAAAAGCGCGTCGTGATTGGTCGAACTTTTAAGACGTCAAGGTACGTATCATTACGTCCATGTACACTTCTCACGGACTGTGCATATATGAGACTAAAAATATGAAACGTTAGTGAGATCAGGGACGTAGCACACCGTGGTGGTGGTGTTTCAATACCCCCACCCCACTTTTGCTGAAACGAGATTCCATCCCCCTACTTTTGTCAGATTAAAACCATGCTACATGGGTCCGATTGTATATAATTTGGCTTCCCCATCCCAGAATACCCCCACTTTTGGAAAGCTTGATACACCCTTGAGTGAGATGTTCCTCCAACAAAGAAAAGGAAAGCATTTGTGGCTGATTCATTGACCAGTTCCTTAGACTAAATGGAAGATTAAAATTAAAAACACATTTCAAAGCTTTTATGTCTCAACACCTGGGGAAATAAAACATCTGTGAGAGATGCCGGGGAGCCTCTTGCTAGATCCAGTGTTTCGGAGTGTTAATAAGCTTTCCTGGGTCTCAGCCCTGGTCCTGGAGGTGCACTGCCCTGCTTTGACACCCTCAGCAGCACAGTGAGGAGCTGCTAATGAGCTGCTGGCTTGGATCAAGAATGAAACACTCAAACATGTGCCCTGGAGGGGTTTTATATATTTCTTCACGAAGCAAGATTTTTCGTGTTCACGAGATAACTTAATTTCCAAGATAAACCTGTCCAACAGGAAAATAGCAAAGGTGCAGTCATATTTTTCAATCCTCAACATTGGGCATGAATTATCTCTAAAATAAGCCTCAGGGGCTAGTGATCTACACTGTTGTGGAACTCTATACAACCCTTCCCTGGGCACAATTCCCCACACGGAAAGCCTTTAAAGAAGAGGAGAAGTACCTGTAATCCCTGATCAACTTCGCATGTAAGTCTGTGAATTGGATTCAATGTCCCAGTACGACCAGCCGTCTCAATACTTTTGTCCCCTGCAGAATAATTGGGCACTCATTTCGCACAGAAACACTTCCAGAAATAGTGGAAGCTTTTAAAGCTACAGGGGGAACTCCACAATAATGTCTATGTATTTTAACGCAATGTGATTAAAGTATCCGTTGGTGTGATGGTTAAGCGACACTTGTGTCCATATAGTGTATTAATGTTTGTACAAACCTTCGCCAAAGAACACAAACGGTCGAAAGAATCTCTGGTGGCTTTCTGCGCGTGCGCATAGAACCACCGAACGCGCTCTCGCGGTCCAGGCCTCGCGCATCGGTCCCGGAAGCGTGTCGCCGCTCCCTCCTCGCGCCATTGTAAAGTCAGAGCAGCTTCTTCAGCTCCCGGATAGACTCAGCGCGTTTACACGGTAAGAGCTTCAAAACTCACTAATAAAACTGACTTCTTCATCTCCCCTCTGCTCCTAAACACTCCGTGAGCGGGTTCGTCTGTACTAAGCCTGTTTTAGCCGCTTTGAAGTTTTGTAGGAGCTCCGAGCGTGTCTAACGCTAGCAGGTTGCGGGAACTTCTCTAAAAACATGAAGAGTTACTCCTCAGATATCTCCTCTTCTCAGACACCACTCAATCAACTAACATCATTATTATTGTGCCCCCAGTTTTGTCCACAATGCAGGATATTGTGTCAGCAGTCTAGTCTCACAAACTGAGACTGAATAATTATCAGGCTTGTCTATAGTTTTTTTTTTTTATCTATGACTGACTTATAATAATTTATCTATAGCATTTATCCACCTATGGTTTTTGTTTATCTCTAGTATTTATGTATCCATAGAATTTGCTTAGTATTTATATATCTATAGTGCTTACCTATGTGTGGTGTTTACCTGTCTGTAGGATTTACTTCGCTTTTAGGATTTACTAATGTAATATATATGATTTAGTATGTATTTATCCGTAGTATTTACGCACCAGTAGTATTTACTTATCTATTTTTATTTATCTATACGATACAGCATTTGTTTATATAACTGTGAGGGTTTTTTTTCTACTTATTTTTATTGGATTAATTTAGACTTTATTTTATATTGTTCTCGTCTCTGTGTCAGTGCAGTCAAACATAGGTAGTTTCCTCTTGGATCAGTAGTTTTCTGATTCTGCCAGAGATTGTACAGATGTACACATTTAGAGCATCCAATGTGTGTTATTCAAAGAGTTATTTCAATTTAAAGAGTTATTTGTTAAAACTCCAGCAGTGCCACACGTTGCCCTATTTTCCTAAAGGTTATTCTTCTTTGTTGGTCGTGTTTTAAAGTTTCTTCAGTGCCATGCTCTGAGAGGAAATCTTTTTTTGTTGTGTGTGGGAAAATTAAACTGATGAGAATTCGCATATGAATCTCAGTAAAGGTACAGTTCGGTGCTAAAATCCTTCTCTCGAGCCAGACAGTCAGGTATGGGCTGGTCTAGCATGTGCTAACAGGCTAAAGTCTGGATGTACGAAGATCAGCTGGAAGAGATCTCCTCTGTCAGCCAGAAAGATCATATTACTACATCGAGGCGTCATCAGTCATTACGATATAATCTCTAAATTCGTGAGTTTTTGCAAACTTTTATTTTAACTTCCCACTTTGTTTCCGATCTGGGCGTTTTTTTGTTTTAGCTTAGCTAGCGAGCAGGGTAGTGTTCAACTTCCTGTAGTGTGGAAAGTACAAAGACCTGTTTGTCTCTTATTTAAGAGTCGTTTTAGCATTTACGATTTGGAAATACGTAGTTCACAGCTGTCAATCAGATTTTACCGTTTTTAAGGGCAGGAAGCATACAGATGTATGTAATAGGGTGTTATTCTGATATAGGGGTTGGAGTAGCCCTTGTTTGTGTTCCCCTTTCCCGATTTATTTCATTTTATGTCCTCCCAGACTTAGAAATGAAACCTGGCACTGATTTGGTGTCTAAGCCGACCTGGATCTGACTCTTAAGTGTGCTTTAGGACCCGATAAGAGGAGACTGGTGAATGTTTAAGCTTTGTAAAGTGAACTCGGACAGCTAGGATCGACGTACAGGCTCGAATTTTGGTGTTCGCATTTAATAAAACACTGATCAGTGTGTTGGAGAGGGTCTAAGATGGCTTTGCAGGCGACTGGAGCTGAGCGGAGCTGCTTTCCTTCCTGTCCTGCGGTAGAGTTTCTAGTTCCTTCTCTCTGGAGAGAGCTGGGCGGTGGCTGCTGCTTCTCTCTCTCTCCGCTGGAACTTATTCAGTGTCAGAAAGTAACAAAGGCCTAAAGCTTCTTATTTCCTTTTCGGTCCAGTGCTCGACAGGGTTGATTGTAGCACAGACATAGTATCGGTATCAAACTCACACTCTTTGACTTAGCGTGATTCACTCAGAAGGATGCATGAGATACAACTTTGAAATAATGAGATGTCTGAAAAGAGTGGGCTGTCCAATGGATTGAACTTTTCACTCTTTTCTGAGCAGCACTGTGCTACAAAGCAACTCGGATGACTCCAAAAGTAACATGTGCACCAAATGACCTCGTTTCAGTATTTACCGCATCCTTCAGATTTCGAAATAGAACCAAAAAGTAGGAAAGGCTGATGCGTTTTCTTTTCTTTTTGATCCAGTGCTGGATGGACACTAGTGCACGTTGCTTGCTAGGATCACCTTTTTGAAATGCTCAGTGTTTCAAACTCACATTAAATCACAGTTTTTGCCTTGCTTGATTCACTTCAATGTATAACAATGAGATGTCTGCAAAGGATGACCTTTCAGATATATTGAACTTTCCACTCTTTTCTGAGCAGCACTGTGCTAGAAAGCAACTCAGACCAAAACGGATTAAGAAAAAAAGGCCTGTATACATCAAATGACCTAATTTCAGTATTCACTGCATCCTTTAGCTTTCAAAGTGGAGCCATGTTAGAAAGTAGGAATTTCTTTTTCGATCCAGTGCTAGACAGGGTCGTATTGTGGCACAGAGTGGTGCACGTTGAAAAGGCAGCTTTTCCTTACTATGATCACCTCTTTAAAATGTGCAGTCTCAAATTCATATTGTGTGCCACACTGTTTGTCTTGCATGTTTCTCTTCATAGGATGCATGTAATATATACTATAGTGTAAGATATCTGAAAAGGATGGGCTTTCAAATATATTTCACTCTTTCTCATTCAGAAATAAAATGCTTTCGAAATGGAAAATGAACACACTGAATCACCCATTTATGAATGCATTCATTATTTCCTTGCATAGGAATTATGGGACTTTCTGGACCTAATTTTCATGTGGGCACTGTTTGGATGGGGGCTTTTAACTTCTTAATCATAACGTCACTTAAAAAAAGATCTCTTTAAATTATTATTCTTCTTGCATATATGCATTTTCTTTCACACCTCAATGATAATTAAATGTGTTTAGCCTTGTCTGTCTAGATACGTCTGTGTTTTGGCAGAGCCAGATGAAATGAAAATGAGAGTAAGTCCTTTATGAGTCCTCTCTGAAGTAGGAGCAGTATTTAGACTGCAGTTGTTACTGAGACTATGATGGGAGATGTGATTTTTTTTTTTTTTTGCCTTCTGTTAAGAAACAATGACTTATTTCTCTACTTTTAGTTAGTAAGTGTCTGCTGGTTTCTCAAGCAGACTGTGCTGTCATTGTCTCTCGTTTTTTTCACAGACGTGTCCCTTTACATTAGGACAGCGTCAGTTATTGTTTTGCAAAGGACATTCCTTTGCCTATTCTTCACATTGCAGCCATTTCTTTGTGCAATGCATGATTATTATTAATATACAACAGAAGAAATTGAATTGAGTGTTACACGTTACATAAATTGCAAAGCAGGGGAGAGCTACAAGCCCAAAAAATAGTTTTTATTATGTGTGTCAAATATTTCTGCTTCTCATTCAGGTTCCTTTTCCAGTGGGTGACGAATACACACATGTCTTCTCCCCACTGGCCACTGGAGTGCAAGCCTAGACTCTAAGGGCACCTCCACCTCTTTTTGTAAACGCGATTTTGGAGGAAGAGGTCTGGCAGAGGAAGTTGAATGAATGCAAAGCTGCGTCACCTCAAGTGCATTTCCGCTCGCTTTTCAAACACATGGATTCAAAGGCTCTGCTTGCCTCAGGTTGCATAAATGTGGACCTGCTGTCAAGTTTACCATCTGTTTCTGTTGTCAAAACATGTTGCTGACAAGAGCTGGAGCAACTTTTAAACAAGTTCATGTTCTGTGTTTATGCTCTCACCCCTTTTGGTATGTCTTATGGAGGCTGTCAGTCATGAGCCTCTTCTGTCTTTTTCCTCTGGGTTTTTTTTTTTGTTTGTTTGTTCTTTTTTAGAGCTAGATCCAGGCCTCTGTTGAAGTCTGCACACAAGTACAGCCCAGTGAAGGCAATTCAGATGGATTAAGCCTGTCCCAGGAGTGCTGGGCCTCAGCCTGAACAAAAGATATGCCCCCAACCCCCCTCAAACCCTGCAGAGTTCGTCTTTCAGTATATACTCTGTCCATGGTGCCTTCCTCCTTCACTTTAGTTTCAGTCTCTGCAGCTGTCTTCAGGCTGGAAATGAACATTTATCACTATTGATAACGCTGGGGTACTGCTGACTGCACCACTGACTCAGTTTTGGTGTGCTAAGCGTTATTGACCAGGAAGTGTCCACGAGGGTTTACGGCAAGTCTGAGCTCACTGACTGTTGCCAGGGAAAGGCAGCCGTCCTGCTGATTTTGCCTCCATAAAGCTGAGAGAGAAACTATGACTTCTTGGCTGGCATAGTGAGACGTGAATTCATTCAATCTGGGCCTCCTGCAGCTGAGCTCCCTGGATTTTTAAAAAAAATTTACTCATTACTTTCTTTAGAGGGAATTGCTTCCATGGCTCACAATTCTCTCTGTCTGTTTGCTGTGTTTCCTGTATTCAGGGAGGCATGTTTCTCAACCTCACCAGCGTTTCATCCTGTTCAGATAATAGATTGGGATGTTTGTGCGCTGGTCGACAAACACGTTTCACAGAACTGGCTAATCGAATATAAATGGCAGTGCTGATGCAGCTCGGCTGTCTGTCCAGAACAGAGTTGTAGAGAGGAAGTGAGGAAATAAACTGCGGTTACAGTCATGGGAGAAAGTGGGTGGATGTTCCTGGGGTCCTAACGTGATTTCAAAATTACTTCTTAGATTTTTTTTGTGTGCGCGTGTGCAACAGTAAATGTAAATGAATACAAATATTTTGCTGACGTCTTGTAGAGGCTCCAAGAAATAATGGTAAGTATATAGAATAGAAAATGATTTAGATAATCAAGTAGTAAGTGTTAGTAGGAAAATATTTCAGTTTGAAGTGAATTGTTAGTTTCAAGCTATATTCATGAAAATATGTAATTGGCATCCCAAGGTGTAATGGCTGCTCAGGAATTTTCAGACTTGTCTAGGAGACAGCTGGTGCGGTCAGTATTATTGTATCTGAGCCGGTTCCTCTCTTTAAGTTAGGCTGAGTAAACTGAGTGTTCCCAGCTGATGAAAATAAATGACAACTGTGAAAACATTGTCAGGACTGCTGATAAAGATGTGGCTAGCTAGAGAAACCACATCTGTTTTTGATAATGCATTGATAATGTTCTCTTATTCTCTTTATAAACGTGTCCTTAACCTGCACCTGCTGTTGGGTTAAGGTGATTAATTGTTGAGTTTCTCTCACTCATGTCTGAGTCAGAAGTCGCAGCGGCTGCTATAGAGCTGATTGGGCTGCTTGTGTTCTAAAGAGTGCAGGAAAAGTAGACTTGTGGATGAGGCACCCGGTTAACAATGTGTGGTTAATTATAGCCTGTCAGCTCTCTGTGAAGATACGTCACGTGCTTTGTCTCTGAATCTTGCTTCTCACCGAGGGCAAAGAGAAAAATGGAGGACTAGGAGTGCTTGTGTCTTTAAAACCTGCAGGCTGCCCCAGAAAGACAAATGGAAAACGGAGGAAGTGATACGGAGGAAGACGCAAGAATAGCAGTACTAGGGAAAGGATGGGAGGACCTTTTGAGCAAAAACAGACTGAAGAAGCACAGTGTTTATGGAAGCAGTCGAAGTGGTGCTTCAGCCAGAGGGTAAAGGTTATGAGGGAAACTTTTCCATGGAAGTTGCGAACTGTATTATCTTATCACAAAGGACACCTTTTGTCCTCTTGTGCTGTTTTATCTGTAATCTATAGCCAGGTTTTTGGATTCCACAAAACTGGCCTATATATTACACCCTGTGCTTTGGTATGTTCAAGTACAGTCCTAGAAGTTGTTACTCTAGTTATTCAAGTCAGTGTATCTGCACTATATGGACAAAAGTATTGGGACACATCTGTTTTCCAGAGTTGGGCTAGACCCTAGGCATACTTCCAACTTTTGCTAAGGCCCTTTTCTATTCCACCATGACTGTCCCCGGTACATAAAGCAAGGTCCGTAAAGACACGGTTGAATAAGTTATAGGTGCAAAGGGGGGGGTGGACCAACTCCATATTACAGTCTGTGTTTGAATGCAATGTCATTAAAGTCCCAGTTGGTGTAATGGTCAGTCCCAATACTTTTGTCCATACAGTGTACATTTGGCTTGACTGTAATGCTCCCATGTGCCTCAGTAAATGAAAGCCAAGTTAATTGTCTGTTTTGTGAAGCTAGGTGATATGCAGTTGTTCAGCCAGCATACTTGCAGTATATGCATGGACCTGGTCTGTTCTCTGCTGTCTTTCTGCTCGGTCCTCCTTCCTTTGTGTCCTGGTGCTCTTTTGAACTGTGAGCTTGCGCTGTCCTAATTCTAAAGGTGAAACTCGGTGGGGAGTTGGAGAGTCACATAAAAGCTCAGTGACTGCCTGAATTTCCCTTTTTATTTGCAGACATCAAATGTTTTTTGTGGAAGAGGGCCATGTGATGAGTTATAGTTGTACAATCTGTGCTTCTCGGATCTCTGAAGCCCTGATGTTTGAGAAATGAAAAGAATTTGTAAGGAAGCAGAACTGCATAGCTGTAATCAAGCATGCTCGTCTCATTTCCTCTTTATTCATGGATTTCAAACTGCCACTTAATTAATAGCAACGTCATAAAATCTAAAATCACTGACCCAGTGATTCTTCATTAATACATTGTTGACCATCTTACCATTTCTTGCTCCTCTTATTCAATGAGTCACAGGTTCCCAGTCATGGTCCTTTATAGTAGGGCTGCATGTGCTGTCATATTTTTAGCCCATTGTCATTAAGTATCCAACTAAAATATTGTTAATGGCTGCAGTGATGAAACAATAAATTGCATTACAAATGTGCAGCACCCGAGTAATGCAATTATATTGCTGGGACTGTAGCATTAGGAGCTGTCTGTCCCTAGCTGCTAGCCTATGAAGGGTTACTGATTACAAGTAATCAGTGAGACCAACTACTTTATTTGCAACCAGTTTATGTTAGAATTGCCTCTATTTTCTAGGCATGAAATGCTCTTTGGTGCTTTTGGACCACTTCCATTTCTGTTTCATTTTTAACCCCAAATTCAGTGTTTGCTTATTTTGGGGCTTGTTTTAAAATTAAAATACAATTACACATAATTTGTTCCTCCATTATACTTACACACACAAAACAATGTGGGAAATTAATTCATTAACATTTTAGTGTCTGTTTAACTTCAGTTTAAGTCTCTGTTCAATCGTTGAAGTCCAGGTTTGTTGCATCGTCTTGTTGGAATTTTCCATTCCACCTTAAATGGTGCACCAGTCAGAACAAAACATTGCACCATTTAAAGCAAAACAGAAAATAGTTTCAGTCGCAAACAAAAATAAGAAGCCAACTTCAAATGAGCTTGGCAAGTTATTTCAATGTCATTTTACTAAAGTCATACAGATTTAGAAGCTGACTGTGCTGGTGTTTTCTTGGACTTTTCCTGCTGGTTCTGCAGCATCTGAGCCTGCGGTCAAACTCTGTGTTTAATAATAATGAAGTATACGAATACCAAATATGGAAGTGAATACCTTTATAGCAAACAAATACGGACGAGCCCTTAACTTCGTTTTAGAGGAATGTGTTGTTTATTGCAACATCTGCAGTATGTGCTGCCTTAACTTTTGAAACGCAGCTCCAGTCTGCAGGTGCGTTCCTCTGTGTCTGGCTGTGGCACAATAGCCCTAGGTGTTAATAGTCTATTACTGGACGTGTAATAGATAGTGCTGTGGGCGGGACATTACTCTGTTGACTTCAGAGAGAGGCAGCTGCTTCAGAGCCAGTGGCATTTTTAAATGCATTTTATCAGCAGTCACATAAAAAAAGTTACCACTGTTCATAAAAATGCTCAATACTGGATCTGATAATGGTCAGATCCCTAATGAAATGACTTCAATGGATTATTTTAGTCCGGTGCTTTTTGTGAACACTTTCACAAGAAACCATCGCAAACATTTTGAAAGAATTATATATTGTTTTTTATTGACCTATATAGAACATAAAAATATTTTTTTCGTTAAGTGATAAAAGGACATCAGACTTTATTTAAATCCAGCTTTTACATAAAATTATTGCTACAGCTGTTGCTATTTCGATATTTTTCTTATTGTTTATTGCTGTCTGCATCAAATTGACATTACTTTTTAATTACACAGCAAAAAAAATACTTTATGCACACCCAGTTTGTACCATCTTGCATCATTGTAATAACCAGTAGCATTATCGGACATATTTACTTCCGCATCTTGCAACTTTAATTTACAGTCTAGCTAATTGTTTTATTTGAAATTTTTAATACTTGCTCCGATAGTATTTTTGCATATTATATCCCTTTTGGCATGTTCACATCAACCCTCACAGGTGAGGTAATGGCAGACTCTGCTGCCACAACAGCATTAAAGCAGACAGGACTAGAATGCAGTTCCACTTTTCACAAGTTGACATGTGGCCTGTATTTTTAATTACAGTAGCTATGCAGGTTCTTAGTAAGCATCGGTTGAATAGAGTTAGAAACACCAATCTCGCAATCGTTGTGTGACAGTTAGTTAACAGGTTTTAGTGCATGGACTTGTTTACCAGGTTTTGTGTTTACCAGTGGTGCTTAATGAAGGAATGCTGCCCCTTTTCTTCTTTTGACTGAACATGATCTCAACCCTGGTGAACATCTACTTTATGTGACACATTCAGGGGTTTGTAAACTGTCAAGCATGTGATTTGCAAACAGTCTTTCCTTCCATGTGGTTGCGTATACGCATTGTTCCATCGAAGTATCAGGTGTGATGAGCAAGCGAGAGTGACTGAGGCATTGGCACAAAACTGATACCCAGAGATGGGGAGACGAATCCCCATAGTACTTTGCAAGGATAATTGCATCTCTTGAGGATGCTAATAAGGTTCATCAGAGGAGTCCTCTTGTGTTAGTTTGTCCTCTTGCAGTATATTCCATTCCTTTCACACTCTCAAAACCTCATTAGTAATAATCCCAGATTCAGTAATCTTATTGGGGTAATTGTTGCTTAGAAACAGGCCTAATCTCATGTTTTCTGACTTCTGTGATGACATATTGGACTAGCTTTGTGTGCCCTAATGGTGATAATCCTCCAGCAAGACCAGGTGATGGTAAGTTTGGTAATGAAAGAATATAGAAGAAGGCCCTAACGTCAAGTTCACATTGGTTCTTCAGACAAGAGGGCAAACTGTATGTGACAGTTTTGTCAGGCTGGCTGGAGTGGAGCAGACTAAACCAAGACTTAAGAGGTAAGTCTGTTCATTTTGTGACAACTTTGGCAGTTGCCTTTGGGCAGCTGTTCCTGGTCATACAAGACCAGCCATCTACCTGTGAGAATGGGGAAAGACCAGTAAACCTGGAAGTGAGACACTAGCTAAAAACAGATTTGAAATAACAGACAGAAATGGCAGTCAAAGGCTCCAAAGGATGTTCTGCTTCTTTGATTCTTTCCCTTCCTTACACATTTGCTAATACCACCTTTACCAACCATTTTTATTTATTGAAAGGTGGGATTTTGACAGCGTTTGCATTGAGAGATATCCTGTTCTGACAAGGTCTCTAACTGGACACTGTACTCGCTAAACAGTCATTTGCTCAGTTTCATGCTCACTTTGCTAAGTCAAGGCAGCTGCCAAACATAATCTTTATGTTTATGGTTTGACTGGATGGCTTGGCAAAGGTACTCTGAAGGCATTGTGTGACAGAACTGTGCTTCTGGTGAGGCATTTTAGCCACAGTCAAAGTACAAAAGCACATGCGTCTTCAGCTTAAATATCTCACCCTGGCTTCAGTTTCTCTTAAGAGAGTTAGTCAGATCAATGCATCGACCTGCATGGCTGAATTTAGAATGTGCTAGTCTTGCCCTTGTTTTAGTTGTGGTTTGAAGAATGACTTCTTCAGCTGTGTTGATCAGGAGGTCTTTTATTAGATCTCCCAGCAGGTTTTTTATCCTGGTCAGGCTCCCCGCCCCGTTTAGATTGTAGCATTTTGAGATGTTGTTCGGGTGTTATGAAAGAAATGTCGGTCTCTCTGTTATTACGTTCCCCTTTCCCATATTCTTCCGCTTCTCCGACTCCCCGAGCCCCTCAGAAAATGCACATTGAGGCTCTGACCTGCCAAAATATGCCATTGGCAGAACAGGATTATCTGCTTTTATGGGAATGCGGAGGCCCTGGATGGAAAAATGGTGCAATGTAGTTCCTGCTTGACAGTGCTCCAGCAAACCCCCCACCCCCACCCGCCTTCTCCTGCATGTTTTTGGGCCAAGATTTGAGTGAAGTGTTTGCTCTGGTTATGCTGTCCCCTGCGACTGAAGATATCGCTATACTTACATAGCGCGTCTATGTTGGTTTTCCTGTGTTTTTGAACCCCAGTTTATTCATTCAGTGCTGTTTACTTTCTCTTCATGTGGTAATTTATAGTAGAGACCACATCTGTTTGTAACTAGTGCTCTGTTTGAAGCATGTTGATTAATGGAGTGTTTTGTTCATTGGATTCTTTTCTCATGATGAAATCACTCACTATGGTCCCTCACTCTTAATTGTCCTTTGGCACTGAAATGCTGTCCTGCTGCAGTTGAGCATGCACAGGTTTTAGAGAAATTGCATTAAAAATGAATATATGTATATTACACGTGGTTAGTTTAATGATTACTTTACAATTTAAATGCTGAACGGGTGGTTGGGGAGGAGTGGCTGTCAGTGCTCAAGTCCCTTTTGTGTGCATTGAACCGAAGAGAGGAAACCTACCCTGAATGAGAGGAAAGATCAGGAATCCTATGTCTGCAGGATCTCATGAATGCACATTTTGTGAATATGATGTTGTGTGTGTGTGTGATTACATAACCCCTCGACTCAAATAGTGACAGCCCTAATTCCATTCCATGTTGGAAATTAGAGTACGTTGCAGTATATCCTTTTTTGTGGTTATGTATCCCAGATTTTTTTGATCATGTGTGTTTTATAAAGGGTTAACAGTAACCCACTTTCTTCTGAAATTCACTGCTGCCACTGCACATCCTGTGAGCAAAACTCCTACCTGAAGGTGATTTAGTTTTGTTTCAAGCGTGCGTTTGTGTGATTAAAACACATACCATGTAAGGCAAAGATGGCACGGCTGCAGCACACCAAAGCGCCTTTGTGAGCAAAAGCAGTTGCAGCGCTGTAACCACAGCATGACAGAACAGGAAGCTGCAGCAGAGACAGAGATGATGCACGGACAGTAGACTGAGGTTCAGTAGCAAACCTGCTGCTCAAGGGGCCAAAGAGTGAGGAACACTGACACTCATTTATTCACTCTCTCCACTCCACCTCATATGTGAAGAATCTGAAGCCACTGCATTGCAGCAAACTATTGCGTCAATGGTCTTTAAACATGGTTTCGGTTTATATTCGCACCTATGCTGAAGAGCCTGTGCAACATGGCATTTTTCCTCAGACTAGGTTGTAAATATATTAGTGGTGGGCATAGATTATATTTTTTAATCTAGATTAATCTCAATGTAATCTTGGAATTAATCTAGATTAAAATGGCTCATTTGAATGTCTGCAGAACCCCCCCCACAAAGTG
>JBBPDC010000028.1:11262646-11278099 GCA_037974485.1 Hemigrammopetersius urotaenia
GTCATCATAGCTTGCGTAGTATAGACCCAGCTCCCAACCCAACTTTGTGAATAGATTAACGGCGATATATTTTTTTTATCGCCCGATAAGAGTCTCACATTAACGCGGCACGTTAACGCCTATAACGGCCCACCACTAAAATATATATTCCAGTATTTTGCTAGAACAGTCAAAACACAATCAGGAGCACTACTAGATTTCTAAAAGGTTTTATTTAATTTAGGTTAAAAATGAAGTGTTTACAAAAGGACAGGATGAAACAGTTAATTTGGTAAAATCAATGAAGTATGATGACAGTGGGCTGGCATTTAGTTATCTACCTGGCTGTTCATCTAATTACTTTGTTGTTGTTTTTATGATGCATACCAGTGTTCTGGACATTGCATAGTATTACTAGTCCTTGGCAGTAATTGGCTCTTTAATTGGCTCTGGCCACTTACACTGTAGACCTAATAGCAGCTGCACGCATTGAACCTCTTGATCTTTCTCTGTTCTGCTCCATTCTGGCCCTGCAGGCAAGAGTGGGTACTCCAGCAGCGTGGGAGGGAGTGTGGGGTGGGCTGGTGTTGCTTCTCAGATAATGATCTACAGTAAAACTGGCCCTCACCAAGTATTCAAGACCAAGCCGCCTCCCTTTTCCTCTCTCTCTTAGAACAACAGTGCAGAGATTGTCCTGTAGCGCAGACCACTGCCAAGCCTTTGTGTCTTACCTCAGCCTGAGTCACATGTTTGAGCTCAGAGAGTATGCCACATGCTGGAGGTTGGTCAGGGTCAAAGTGCAGCCTAGTTGTAAAATGTAGGCTGCTTGGACCACATAATACATTTTTGTTTGTTACAGTGTGTTGTATTTACATTTCTTTTCATTGATTTACTAAAACATTGAGAAACCTGAGCATTTTAATATTTTAGATCATTATCCACTGTTAATGTGCTACCGTGAAACACCTATTACTGCAATGTATCACACCTTTCGGAATGGGGAAGAACATACTCCAGACATTTAATGTCTGATTTTTTTTTCTGTTCCTCTCCATTTTGCCCTGCTATGATTTAAATGTCTGTCTGTATGATGAATAACTTCTTCCTATATGATGAAACCGAAGAAGTCAACGTGCCCTCTACTCCTCCAGGAGTGTTGCAGTTTATTGACATCATCATATTCATCATTGTCTCAAAGATTGCAGTACTGAAGGATGTGTAGTAATAGTAGTAGTATGCTGCTGCATGTGTTCTGATACTGCTGTTTTTGTGTCCAGCAGTAGATCATGGCCGAGCATGAACCCACCCCGGAGCAGCTAGCAGCCATCGCTGCCGAGAATGAGGAGAGCGAGGCTGTGAACTACAAGCCACCAGCACAGAAAACACTGCAGGAAATCCAGGACCTGGACAAGGATGATGAAAGTCTGCGCAAATACAAGGAGGCCTTGCTTGGCTCAACCTCCGTGGCAATAGGTGTGTTTCAGCCTGCATGTAGAACACATGGACATGGACACAGTATCATTTTCGTTTAATTGTTGGGTCTGTCAGAGTATTGGGTGCAATGTTGAGACTACAAACGGAATATATAAATGAGTAAAATGTCCTGACTCCTTCAAGAGAAACTGAAACATTTTTCTGTATGTTGAAACATGGATCAGTACCATGACAGTATAATTCTACGAATGCCATGCAGAATTTTTACTGTGTGTCTGTTAGGCTTGTCATGATACTGAAATTTTCAAACTAGATACAGATACTAAGGATGGTACTCGATACTATTTACGATAC
The DNA here is from genome assembly GCA_037974485.1 of Hemigrammopetersius urotaenia. Taxonomy (NCBI): domain Eukaryota; kingdom Metazoa; phylum Chordata; class Actinopteri; order Characiformes; family Alestidae; genus Hemigrammopetersius; species Hemigrammopetersius urotaenia. Next base: position 11,264,414 of record JBBPDC010000028.1, read on the forward strand.
TACAGGGGGAGAAAAAACAAACACAGGGACTTTTTAATAATTTAACGTGTGCTCAGGGGCCATCGCACCAGTTCTCTGCAGAGGAGAGCTCGTTAGAAAGGTCTCACAGAAATCTACCGGCATGTCAAGTTTGGCGCAGCTGGGTGCACACCCTGTGGAGCGAATAGGTCTGGGGAGCTGAGGGTCCGTGTAAAATTTTGCAGCGCTAGGTTGTTCCCCGGCCGAGCTACATTTAAAGATGCGTTCACTTTTTTTTTTTCCTCCACAGAGAGCCAAAGTCCCAAAGCATCCCCTGAGGAAAAAAGTCACGCACCCCAAATTAGTCCGAAACCGACTGTCGTGTAAACCTTGGGTACTCCAGGTTGCCGGGGGAAGGGCTGCCCACTGCAATACCTGTTGAAAAGTGTCGTTGTCTGCCAGCGATTTCCGTGAACCGGAAGATTAAGTATTGATACCAGTGCTAATTGATATTGTACTTGATACTAAATTTCAGTATCGATTTAGTATTTGACCGTTTTTTTTTTTTCTCAACTGTGTGTGCGCGCGTGTGTGTGTGCGTGTGCCCTGCTTATATGACCTGATTCGCTGCTCTGCGGGTACAGCAACAGACTCTGAGGCAGCGGTCTTCAGACAGGGCTCTGTGCCTCTAGGCATCTGTCTTTGTGGATGGCAGGCCATCAGCTCACACCCTGTGAGGAACAAGCGAAAAGGAGGTCACATCCCCAAGAGCCCAGACTGTTATCAGTGTCCTAAAGAACGCAGTTCACAGCTACAGCTCCAGTGCATTAAATAGCTCCTTTTGTGTTCATTAATGAATGTTGTCTTACAAAAGAAATGTGTTCATTTATAAGACAATATTCATGATAAAAGTTAAGTCAAAGTAATAATTGATGGAGCACAGCAAAGAGTGATACATGCAAGAGAACTATCTGTGCACATGTGTTAATTGCCATGGGCAAGTAACAGAAAACAGCTCTGACAATACAGCAGCATAATAACGGTAGTGTAAAATATGAAAGCTGAGATAAATGGCCACTAGAACCACTGACAAACTATCTGGGATACTGTCTTCAGTTCATATGAGACAGCCATCATGTTTATTTGAAGTATAGTTGGTCAAAGAGAGTTATTTTGAGTCGTATCCCAAAAAAAACATCTAATATTTGGGTGCTGCTCTTCACATCAAAAATGTTATCCAAGATTTAAAGTTCCATTCCTTTTTAGATCCTTCCGCACCCAATGTCCAGGTGACGCGACTAACATTGATGTGCGACGCCGCCCCTGCTCCTCTGACCCTTGACCTGCAAGGTAAGTGAACCCTTCAGGGAGTGTGTTGTTATCCTCAAGTGGACTGACAGACCCACGAGTGGTGCATTGGAGTGGCGCTCAATTTCAAGTGACACTCTGGCCACTTATAAAGGCTGCCACCCTCTGCTTGAATCACTGTTATCCATTAAGTGCCATTATTAGATTACCTTATTAATCCCCCAACTCACACCAAGCTGTAAAGAATTTAATAGGCATTATGCTAAGCGTATATTCCAGACTAGACTGACTCACCCACCCACTGCTGTCTTGGCTGGGGCACTTTAAACCCATTATGCCGAATAGTATTAGCTGTTATAGTTTCTAGAATGACGAAGCTAAATGAGAAATTAGTCACTCCACTGTGAGGTACTTGATCCAGGCCTCACATGACCAGAGAGAGCCACACTGTAAAGTGGCCCTTATAATCACACATGACCACACGGTGTGAACAATGTGAAATTCTTTCTCTGCGTTTAACCCTTTCACAAAGTAAAAGAGCTGCCTGGGGACCAGTGTGGGGATGGTACCTTGGTCAAGGGTACCTCAGTGGTGCCACTAGAAGTCCTGGGAAACGAACCCATGGTCTTCTGATCACATGGTGCAACTCCCCAAACACTGGCCTACCAGCCGTCCTATAAACGTAATAAAATTTAAAATAATTAAATTTCCTAGATCCATAACGATAATTGAAAGGCACCATCAGGTATTAGCAAATGTCCTGAATTTTGAAATTGGCAAGTTTGCAGCACTATTGTGATGAGCTTTCCTGAGTAGAAGCCCCTGGGGGGAAGGAACAGTTTTAAGGATTCAGGGCTCAAGAAACTAATAGAATAGTGCAAAAGCTGCCCTCTGCTGTGTAGAACCTAGAACTGCACACTGGTTTTTTTTACATTTTGAAAGTGCATATTAAAACAGATCTTGTGTTAATCGTGTTATGTGTTTCATGGCACTTTATACCTACAGTGGTCAAGAATAGTTTGATGTTTGCATCTATTCTACCTACACATCCCCAGTGTTCAAAGAATAAATAGGGTCCAAATTTAACACTGGATCATTTTTCTGGATCATTTTTCTGTTCCAGAAATAGTAGCCCAGGATAGTAAAGATACATGCAGATTCAGAATCAGCTCTGTTATCAAAAAATTGAATGTAGAGAGAGATTAATAAATGCTGTTCATGATGGTTTTTGTCTGGGCTTGTGTTCTTCCAGGGGACCTGGAGAGCTACAAGAAACAGTCCTTTATACTGAAAGAAGGAGTGGAATACAGGATAAAGATCAGCTTCAAGGTGAGCCACGTGGTTCTTTTCCTATCTTTGTAAAGTCTTATCTTGTCTGGATTTTGGACTTGTCTGCCTTTCCAGCACTTGGGAGATCCTCATTTAACCTGCAGATTTGTTTTTTATCTTCATTGTTCAGAATAGTTTTTTCAAACAAACTTTTTATCCAGGTCCCTTCTGCTAACCTGGTTTCTCCCAGTTCGGCCGGTCTGGGCTCATTAAAGTAACCTACTGTGAACGCACGAAAAAGATGTCTGAGCTTGTGATGCTGAATGGTTTTGATCCTTAGTGGGTTTTTTTTCCTTCCATATTTAAGAGTTTCTGCAGAGCTGTGTTATCTAGGCCTGTCCTGTGGTATCCCATGATATGGAGTTTTTGACTGTTGACTGTGAAATGAATTTCTTTCTGTGGTAAAGTTGGGACAAAAGTACTAAACTCGTAAGCTGAGAATGATTGTTGTTGATCAGTTGTCATTAAACCTTTTGCTCTTATGGTATTTTTTTTAAAAGAATACACATTGTTCTCAAGTACACTGGGTTGGCTGGGTTTTTTGGTTGGTTTTTTTTTATTTTTTGTTAGCCTACAGTGTCATGACCTTTTTGTTGAGTAATTTTGTGGTCTACTGTAGTCCCTATTAGTCGATTTCGGAGTTGAATGGTACAGGGTGGGCCACAGATAAATAGCCCATCTCTAGGCGATAGTATGAGAAGATGATCGAGCAAGTGGATTGTTTCTCTTCACTTACCCACAAGTCAGCAACCCCTGGCGTTCCCCGACCGTATCTCTACCATATCCAATCATTTTAATTTTGCATAGAGGCGGGATTGGAGGTGGGCTACTTTCCGTGGGCCACCCTGCATTACCGGAAGAAGTACTACTTCAGTTACTGAAGCAGGGCCCTGTACTGTAAACCTTAGCCTACATCCTTTCTATGTGTAACATTATTTGTCCCAGATTGTGTGTTGCATTATTTCCAACATTCCACTTTGCCTAATCCACTTTGCCTGACCTGAAAGTCAAAAATCTGTTTTAAGAGTAGTGTTCATTGTTTCAGCCAAGCTAACACACGTGTTTGTGGCCTTTGATCGTTCTGAAGCTGATGTAGTATTCTTTGCAACTCTTTCCAGGTGAACAAGGAGATTGTCTCAGGACTCAAGTATGTACAGCAGACCTTTAGGAAAGGGGTGAAGCGTAAGTTTGGCACCATTTTCAAACTTTGGCACCATTTTCTGATTTTTTTAAACTCTTCGGTATTTCTAGCATATGAACACCGAGGGCATGATCATTAACAAGGTTTTTTTTATTTATATATATTTATTTTATTTATTTTTTTACTTCTAGTCGACAAGTCCGACTACATGGTGGGCAGCTACGGGCCTCGACCGAATGAGTATGAGTTCCTGACCCCGCTAGAAGAGGCGCCCAAGGGCTTGCTGGCTCGTGGCACTTACAACATAAAGTCTAAGTTCACCGATGATGACAAGCATGACCACCTGTCCTGGGAATGGAACCTCAACATCAAGAAGGACTGGAAAGACTAAGCCACTCCCGAACCCCAGCTGCTTTTCCTCTCTGACTTCCCTCCTCCCCCTTCTATTTTCCCATCAGTGTGCTCCCTGGCTATTTACTTAAATCCCATCATCATCATCATGGATTAACTGGTTAAACTACACAAAAAAAGGCTCTCTCTCACTCCGTCCACCTTCCTACCGTTTGTCATCTTCTGCCATTCCTTCCCTTTAATTCTCCTCCCTTCCCTTCCAATGAGTATTGAGGCTTTGAAAATATATGTGTGAAAAACAAACAAAACGTGCACAATCCAAATTTTGTGTTTTTGGTTTGTTTGTATATAAAAGTTTAAAAAAGGAAAAAAAAAAGAGAGGAAGAGTCTTCATAAAGAAAACACTTGGATACTTTTGACATGGCTGTTATTAGTAATCTTCACACCCCCTTATGCTCTTCCTCCTGTGTCACTTGCCCCACCCCTCTCTGTCCTGTCTGCTTTTTTTTGTCTTTGACATTCCTTCATTTCTTTATTTGGTATTTTTATTACCATGATCTGCCTTGATGAGAGTAATCGGAGATGGTGCCGCTTGCTAATGTTTTGCCACTGGCATTCCCTCAGAACTCGCGGCTTCCCTCAACCCAGAGGACAAACGTCTTGTCTTTTGCCTTTTGAGATAATCTGTGTATAGTGGTAAGCATGTCTGGTTGTAGCTGACGTCTGTAGAAATACGTAGAGCTGACAGCGGAGTGCAGGTCTGTACTTGGTTGGCTAAATGGTAACTAGAGGATGGGGTTGTGTACATGTGGTCCTAAGTATGTAGTGTGAGGATGTAGTTTTCTGTCTTGCAAAGTTGACCTCCTGTCCACTAGAGGAGCTCCACTGATCAGCTTCTTCCTGTGGTTGCGGTGTGTGTGTGTTCTTGTGACCGTTTATTTCGCCATGTGGCCTTAAAAATGATTCCTGTAGCACGGCGTTGACGAGCTTTTTGCCTTTTGAAATGTAACATTAAATCTGATCTTTTATTCTCCCCTCCCTCTCCCAGAGCCGCACACGCTCTGTTCACTTGCTGCTCCTTGTTGGAAACGATAGTTTCATCTGGTGCCTCATCCAATTGGCTTGATTTAGAATGGACCAAATGTAAAGGCCAGTAGAAGTAGATGAACTGTGATGCTGAAAGAATATTGCCATTTTGGGTCCCCTCTCTTGCTTTGCTTTGTCTTTTTCTAGTTTCTGTGTCCAACAAAACTAGTTTGTGTTCGCCCTCTCCTGATTGTTTCCCATTCCAAAGGCGGCAGGTGCTTGAATTTGTGGAATGTGCCCTTTGCTCTCTCGTGGCCTGTGTGAGCTGTCAGCAAGTGCTAAAGAGATTTTACGAAGTGGAAAGGGCTGTTTTCACTTGCAGAACCTCAAGTATTAAAACTACTCCACTGATGAATTACAAACATCACTGACTGTGCCTCCACTATTTACAATCACAAGCTGCTTACCAAGATCTGTGAAACCTAAGCGGCGTAAAACATTAAGTCCGAACTCTAAGAGAAGTGTTTGGGTCAGACGGCTATAGAGGTTTAGGGGTGTTCTTTGAATTGATCATCTTTCTCCTTCGTCCTCAATCCAGCTGTGGTTTCACCTCAAGGGTTTTAAACTCAGAACAGGAAAGAGATGTCTGGCGCATAGCTCTGTCCTAGTTTCTTCACTCCATTTTATTTTTTCTTTGAACAACATTGCCTGTAATGTCAGGTGAAGGTTTTTGCACTTGCTTCTTCTTTTGGTTTTGGTCTCTTTGTACTGCTCTCACTGTGGAAGTTGGAGATTACTGTTCATCTATGTCAACATTAAAGTGTTCAGATTGAAATTTGTTTTTATTCCTCCATTTATTGGTGTAGACATCCATACATTTTTATAATTTATTTTGCTTTTGCAGAAAAGACCATGCTGGATCAGTTCATTCTCTCACCCATCCATTCTCTAAGTAATAAATGTATAAACCCCCCCTTATAAGCAAAGCGTCTTTTAATACTGGAAAGGACTGGTTACAGAATTGAGGCTGTAGTAGACACAGTGGTGCAGGTGATACAAGTGTAAAATGAAAAGGACTACTCAGCAGTGAACTGCTTCATGTTTTCAATATAAATACCAGAGTTAAGTTCCTATAAATTCAGCAGTGAGTTATGACCTGTACTGTAAACTCAGCAACTTTCCAGTTTCTGAAAGAGCTGAATCAAGTCAGGCAAGAGGTTTTGTTGCTGGTGCTCATCCTGATGTAAAGTGCACCCATATGGCAAGTAAAACCCAACAGATTACTCAAGCTAAAAGCTGTATGCTAGCACACTAGCATGAAGTTGCCTTCTCCTATGTTTTCCAGATCTGGCCTTTAAGCAAGTAAGACTAAATTGGGTAGAAAAGTGTTTCTCAGCTCCAGTCCTGTGGACGCACTGCAGTTTTATTTTCCACCCCAAATCAACTAATTCAGCTCATCAGCTGTGATCAAGCCCTTTATTGATACTGGATTAGGTGAATAAGGAACACTAAACACAGGGCAGTAGATCCCAGAACTGGAACTGAGTACACCTGGGGTAGAATGAAAAATGTCCAGTGGCACATTTCTCTGAGCAAGTTATTTTCCACTCTTTCTCCCTTTGGAGGAGTTGATATCGGTCTTGGTCTTCTGGAGGCGTGAAAAGATCTCCTTGAACAAGGCCTTGTACTCTGGCGTGTTCTGGCTCAGCCGCTTGTCTACAGCCTCCACCTGCCTGCTGATGCCCTCCATGGCCTCGGGTGTGGAAGGCGGGGTCTGCGGCAGCTCCCGGGAATCGGCCATTCGGCACTCCTTCATAGAGGGATCCCTGGACACGGGGCGGGATGTCTGCACCTCAGCGTGTCGCAGGCTCTCCTCATGGCGCCGGCACTTACCCAGAAGCTCCTCATACTTCTCCAGGAGCGCATGGTACTGCTCGTCCACCTCACGCAGGATAGACATACCACGCTTGCGCACACCATTGGCATGCAGCGCGTAGCTTCCTTTGCGTCTACCTGAGGCATCCACTGCTGAGATGACGTCCAGAGCTGTGTCACTGCAGCTCTTGCGCACTGGCGTGTCGCCTGAGCCTCCGTCCTCCTGCGCCAGAGCCGCCGCGTCCTCGGGTGTGTCGGTCTCCGGGGCGCTGTTGAGCAGCGTCTGCTCCAGGCCATCCTCGCCGGTCAGAAGGCGGGCACGTGACCTGCGAAGCTGCTGCATCTCTTGCAGCTCGGCCTCCAGCTCGTGAACACGCCGCTGGCAGCCCTCAGCACCCAGCAGCCGCTGTTCCAGCCTCTCAAATTCCTGCAGCACGGCGGCACACTCGCGCTCTGCGTTCTCACGCCGGCCGCGTTCGGCAGCCACAGCTGCCCGGAGAGATGCCACCATTGCACGGAGCTGCTCATTCTCCTCATTTGCTGAAGGCCGCTCCTGAAGGTCGCCACTGCCCAGGGCAGACACTGTAAAGCCATCCTCGTACCTGAAAGCAGACAGACCAGAAAGCAATAGTTTTCTGTTACTCCATAAACTAGACCTTAACACCCTGAAATGTCTCTATTCTAATAGAGACACTGTACCTCATTTTAAAAAAAAGTCATTTTGCTTCGAAGCAAAAACACACTGAATATTTAGGCATGCATGCTAACTAGTGGGTTTTAAGGTTCCATGCTTGCTCCAGCAAATGTAACGGAATGCACAGCCATCACGCAGAGTGGCTGAATTACAATGTTACAAAAATGTTCATAGCAATTTCCCAGATCTCCGTGGTACCTAGGTGCAGTGCAGAGCTCTTTAAGGCAAGGGAAGGAGTGCACCGTCTTTCGTCTCTCTTTCTTCTCCCGACGAACCCGGAGTTCCTCAAGTGTGCGCAGTTCCTCCACGCGAGCAGTAAGTGTGTCCACCTGCCCCTGTAGCATCTCCATGGTACTCGTCAACCTGCGCAAACACATTTTCATGCAGATGGCTGACTGGACTAAAACATCAGGTATTTCAGTTTTTGTTATCTCAAGATCTGAAAATGAAAATCGGTATCGGCTGATCACAAAAAAATCGGTAATCTGAATCGGCCAAGAAAATTGCAATCGGTGCATCCCTACAAATAATATCACTGTCACAGCAAAACCTTGTAATTCCATATTATACTGCCAGCTGCTCCCAGCACTGTTATACAGGTCAAATAGCCTAACAGAAATGGGGGTTTGTTCCAACACTCAAGCAGTGTTGGGTAAGGTTACATCTTCACAAGAGCATGTGGAATACCTCCTACAGAGCGTTTAAATAGAGATCCCTTTGCATGCCTGTTAATAAATAAATTACTGACACCATATACCAACAAAGGAAATTCAATAGCATTTCACTTTGGGGCATGTAAGGATAGAATCATTTACAAACAGATCCTCGAAACCTCTCTCAAACCACATACAAGTCGATGTGACCTAGGACACTGTATTACCTAAATGCGAGCTATAAAACTGAGCAATATTTTACTGTATGGCTAAACACCGGGGCAGACACTTTAGACAGCTGTTGTGCCGATCGATTCTCCATCATGTCCAGGAAGGTTACTCAGGTATATGGACACAAAATTATGCTCATCATCTGTTTTTATTAATCAACAATTCAAAAACTGAGTATTAAGTCATTCATTTGTTAACAACAATACAGGGGAGACAAAACACTAATTGTTTTAAGGGGTTGCCCCTAATGTCCAGCTAAACAGTGATTTGTTTGGCTAATTTTAAAAGCAAATTTTAAGCCACACAGAAGTCAAAGTGTGCATGACTACAATGAAACTTGATGTGAATGTATTTATGGAAAAATAATCTGCATGATTACGGATTACTGAAAGTTTGTGAACCCTTTAGAATGGTCTACATTTCTGTATAAATATGACCGCAAACATCAGATTTTCAGTTATCAGTAGTGAAAGTAGATCAAGAGAACCCAGTTAAATAAACGAGACAAAAATATTTCCCCTGGTCATTTTTGTACTACAGAAAATGAGCCATTACAACATATCTATCAGTGGCAAAAGTATCTGAACCTTTCATTTCAGTATCTGGTGTGACCCCCTTTTGTAACGTTTCCTGTTACTGTTGATCAGTCCTGCACATCGGCTTGGAGGATTTTTAGTCCATTCCTCCTTACAGAACAGCTTCAGCTCTGGGATGTCGGTGGGTTTCCTCGCATGAACTGCTCGCTTTAGGTCCTTTCACAACATCTCAATTGGATTAAGGTCAGGACTTTGACTAGGCAATTCTTTTTTTCTTTCTTAACCATTCTTTGGTAGAACTACTTGTGTGCTTAGGATCATTGTCTTGCTGCATGAACCACTTTTTTGAGATTCAGTTCATGGACAGATGTCCTGACATTTTCCTTTAGTATTTGCTGGTATAATTCAGAATTCATTGTTCCAGCAATAACTGAAGGTGTCCTGGCACAGATGCAGCAAAACAGACCAAAACACCATGCTTCACAGATGGGATAATGTTCTTATTCAGTGTTTTCCTTTCTCTAAGCACATCAAATAGTTTTGGTCTCATGAATCTACAAGACATTCATCCAATAGCCTTCTTGCTTGTCCAGATGACCTTTAGCAAACTGCAATGTTCATTTTGGAGAGCAATGGCTTTCTCCTTGCAACCCTGCCATGAGCACCATTGATGTTCTCCTGATGGTGGGCTTATGAACATTACCATGAGCTAGTGCAAGAGGCCTTCAGTTGCTTAGCAGTTACTCCAGGGGTTCTTTGTGACCTGGACAACTATTACATGCCTTGCTTAGAGTGATTTTAGTAGGTCGACCACTCCTGGGCAGGGTAACAATGGTCAAAAATGTCCTCCATTCGTACACAGTCAGTCTTCCTGTGGACTGGTGAAGTCCAAACCCTTTAGTAACCTTTTCCAGCCTGATGAGCATCAACAACCCTTTTTCTGAGGTCCTCAGTAATCTCCTTTGTTTGTGCCATGATACACTTCCACAAACATGTGTTAAGACTTTGATAGATCCATGTTCTTTAAATAACACAGGGTGCCCACTCACACCTGACCGTCATCCCATTGATTGAAAACAACTGACTCTAATTTCATCTTTAAATTGCTAGAGGTTCACATATTTTTGCCACTTACATGTAATATTGGATCATTTTCCTCAATAAATAAATTACCAGGTGAAATACTTTTTTTCCCTCATTTATTTAACTGGGTTCTCTTCATGCACTTTGAGGACTGTAAAAATCTGATGATGTTTTTGGTCAAATGTATGCAGAAATGTAGACACTTCTAAAGGGTTTCACAAACCATCAAGCACCACTGTATGCTTGTTAACAACTTAAACCACAGCACTAACCTAAAGAAGCAAAACTTTTTGTCTGACTGGCCACATCTGAGGTGTGTGTAAATTTGATTTGTTGACATACTATTCCTTTAAATCATGTACAGATGAGGTGGGAGTTCTGCTAGATATAATTTATAATCAATCATAGTTTAGAGCAACTAGCTACACAAATAATACTGTGTGTGTTGCTGGTGTCTGAAAAGAGGAAGATGAGTGAATTGTGACCCCAGACTAGAATGGTCAATATCAGCAATATCAGCAAGTGTGACTCTGTGTGAGTTTGTTAAGTCATGGCCAATATCTGCACCAAACCATTTGACTAGACTCACCTGTCTATTTTCTGCTGTGAAGCCTTGCTCTCAAGCACCAGCTTCTCATTGGTGATCTCCAGCTCACGTGCCGTCACGTCTAGCTGCTCATACACCTTTGCATGCTGTTCATTCATCTCTCGCAGCATCTCCAGCTGCTTGGACAAGTACTGGATGAGGGGAAAAAACAAATATAATATATATACAAATATAACCACTGAACAAGACACCAGTCTATCACAGTGTCAACAGACACATCAACACCCACTTTCAGAAGCCTCTCTTGATGTTTCTTGACAAAATAGATGGTTTTATGATCAATGGTGTAGAACTCGTTCACAAAAGTATTTTATGCCACCCCAGAATGGGATACTGAGTCAATATTCCACGTCAATGCATCAAACAGTGGCCAAGTTATGCCCTCACATCCTAGCTGACGGCTGTGGCATTGGTTTTGATTGATAGAATAGTTTGCAAAAGCTTTTTTTAAAACCGGCATAATTGACCACCAATACAAATAATTCAGAGGGAAACAGACCCCAACCCTAGGACAAAAATCTTATGCAAAAATCAACACTGAAATTAAAATAGCCTGGATTGAACCCAAAGTTGGTGTCTAGATACTTTAAATTGTCCTCTATCAATATACCAACTTCATCAAAATCAACCAAGGGGTTCTCTGGGCTGCCATAAACTCCCACGGCAGAAAGTACAATCAAAACAATTTCAATTGAGCCCATATCTTCAGTGCTTGGCCCCTAATAAGCCACCTCCTTCTCTCTACATGAACGTATATTCTGCCCTTGAGACAAGAGACAAATAAAACCATTATTTTGTATTGTATTATGTGCTTACTCTGTCATTTAGCCCTGTATAGATTTTGTATATTAACTTCTTCAGCTTGTTTACACTGAGGGCCAGATGCAGTCACAAATCATGAGCATGAGCCATCTGAGCATGTTACATCAATGCTTGATGCTCATTTAACTTATAAGTACTTATCTTTTATTAATTTACCAGCGCTAATCTCAGGGTCATTGTGAATTTCTGTTGGTGTGATAGCACCATGTTAACATGGCATTTTTTCACACTTTATAGCTGCTTTATTTTGATGCTCAAAACAGGCATTCAAATAAAATATTACATCATTTGGATGGCATTGCTGATTCAATGCTGATTTTTTAAAGAATTAATCTCTGAATAGGGGTGGTAGTAGCATTGTGGGTAAAACACCTGACTGTGAACCCAATGACCCCCCACTTTCTACCATTGTGTCCCTGAGCAAGACACTTAACCCTTAGTTGTATCAGCGGAACTGTCCCTGTAACTAATGATTGTAAGTCACTTTGGATAAGATCATCTGCCAAATACCATTGATGTAAATAAATGTTACTTGAGCCTGTTAGCTTGGTTATATGTCCATCTTACTACAGAAGAAACTGTTTCCCCCAGAAAGCCTGTTAGCATAAATGAATGCTAGTCTGCAGAATCACTAAAGCATGTTAACGTTAGCAGCGTTTCAATTTAAATTGTTGTTCTACACTTCACTATCCATCAAAGATGTCTGTCCTCTGCCACAGCTGGGACGGTTAATGTATGAAAGCTGGCTGAGTGGATGTGGCAATTTTAAAGTGGCGCAAATCAGCTTGTAAACCACATGCTTCGTGTAAAAGAGAAGTACCCCCAAAGACCCTGTTAGAAAATCTCTGAATATGCATAAACAGCAGAGGCTTCACATTTCACAGTCTCTCATGTGATCCAATCTCAGGAAAAACGTGGCATTTACAGCTTTTCCCCCCCATTGCTGCCTGTGAAGGAAGTGCATTCCTTCTGGACTGCTAAGATCATAAATTCTGAATGCTTCCGAAAAATAGCCCGAAGAAATGCAAGCATCATCTAAGTACTATCCCAGCTGAAATACTTAGATAGTTGCAAAATATCAACATAAAAGCTATTTTAAAAAGCTTTCCTAATTCATACATTTATACTTAAAATACATACTATGCAGTATTTACAGGGACAATTAAACTGAATGATTAACCTGAAGATAATACTGTACCTAAAAAAAGAGGTGTTTCTATTCTGATTGGCCTTCTAATCTTAAAACCTCAAACTCATATTAGCAGCATACACAAGAAAAGTCATATTCCATTAGTCTACTTGACTACTTCACTAGTACAGCCATTGTGTACATGGCTAAATCTATCCTTCCAACAGTATTCCTCATTGTTCCCAAGTCTTTGTGCAACAGTGACTGGCAGAGCTGGCAATGTGACAAGTGAGCTGTAGAAAAACGGACTCGTGTCTTCTGAAAAGGTGGTGACAGGAATTAAGGGTCATGATGACAAATATAGTCATTTTAGTAACGATCCAAAATAACCAGTTAATCTAAATGTGTTTTCAGTAATGTTGGTAGTCATCAAATACTCAAATATAAAATAAATGTTTTTTGGATATAATTTTACCTTCTATGTACTTCTCTGCCTGTAACTGTTTCAAAAAATAAATTTTTGCGCAAAAGTTTCTCAAAATGATAAACATCATCTCAGGAATCGCATCACATCTGTAACCATTTATGCAATAGCTTTCTGTGAGTTACATTTTAGATGCAGTTAACAGTCTCCTCAATGATTTTGCATCAACCTTAATAATTTGAAGAGGCCATATCTTACCTTTTTCTTAAATGGTATTTGTCCTCTAAGGTCCAGTTATGATGTTAGCATTAAAGCGAGCTCTTTTTTTATTACCCTGTGCTTTTAGATTGATTATGCAGTAGTGCTGCCGCGATTATTCGAAGTATTCGACGTAATCGAATAGGAAAATTGGTCGACGACAATTTTTTTGGTCGAATATTCAGCTATTTATTTTTGGTCTCAAACGACTCATCCAGAGAGCTTTTGCTTGTCTGAGTTCACGTAATTCCCTTCCACACA
>JBBPDC010000028.1:11278199-11291520 GCA_037974485.1 Hemigrammopetersius urotaenia
CGTTTAGATTAATCGACTAATCGAAAAATTAGTCGAAAGATTAATCGTTAGAAAATTAGTCGTTAGTGGCAGCACTATTATGCAGAGTAGTTCCTGATTGGCTGCCTTATACTGTACCATATTCAAACTAACAGTCTTGGTAACAATCCTTATAACATTCTGTGAAAGGGTGCACAGCTGCAGGGGTATATAGATGGCCTATATGAAATGGGGAGTAAATGGCATGTTGTGAAACTTTAACAATGTATTCTACAAAGAATGAATTTGGAAAAAAGCTAATAAGATTGAGATATTCCTTAGATGGACCAATTAAATCCAGCGATTCTGAGCAAATGGTGGAATTGTCTTTTAATAAGCTCTGATAGGTTTGTGGATATTGGCATTATGTTTCTTTTTTTAAATGAACAATCACATTTATGTGTATAGGGAATATGACAGACACACCGCATATTACACTATTTCTCCAAACAGGTCGTTTTTTCCTAACAAAACCTCTCAATACAATCACAAAGCTTATTACAAAACAGACCCTAAAAGCACATATTAGTTTCTGAACAGCTTGAACTGTCCCAAAGGGCATGAAGCACTTTTTTCCACAAAAACTGTGCTCTGGCTTGGCCCTTACCTCAATCTCCTGCACCTGCTCCTCATTGTTGATGTACATCTGCTGCAGTGAGTCCTCCAGCTCCTTATTGCGCTCCAGCAGGGTCTTCCCCAGCTCTGCTGCCAAGTGTAGATCTAAGGCAAACAAAGGCAAACAGTATGTGGGAAAGATGAGACATATGGAAAATGGACAGATGGGAAGGGGTCCGGAGACATTAATAGGCCAATGAGAGTAGTTCAGGCAACAAAATCTCTTGCTAAAATGAAGCATAGTACAGACCACTTAAGACTGTATAAAGTCAACACATTAAAAATTGAACTTTTATTTCACAAAACGTGAATTTTGTGGCCCCATGCTTTGGCTTTTTTGCTGTTTAAACTATTTCCCGCTCTAATGTTCCAGCTTGATGCTGATATAAGGCCTGTTTGCCACCTGAGACTGTCGTTTGTGGATGTGGTGTGTAGCCAGTAGCAGGAAAAAGGGGGCAGAACAGAAATTCTCATTTTAATCCACCCCCAAAGAATTATATGTACTTATTGATGCTGCAGTGATGTCAACCAAGATGAGGTCAAAACGCAAAAAAGGCAACTGCAAATAACCTAGTTGTCCTGGCTAAAGTGGGCCATATATGGGGAAAAAGACGCATGCATCCTTAAAAGAATGCAGCAATGTGCTGAATGTAGGGTTTTTGTGCAGTGCAGTGCTGTATAAAGAGATGTTTTTTTAATGTTAGATTCCCACCCATCCTCTTCATCCACCAGAACATCACTGTCTTTTTAGACAGCATAAATGTTTTTTTCATGAAACACCTCGGGCTATTATGTGCATCATTGTTCTCTGTCAGCGGGGACAGTCTTAACACGAAGCTACAGCTCCTCCCAGCACAATATGCCAGCTTTGTTGCACCTCAGCACACACTCACACACGCAAACACACAAGCGAATACAGAAATAAAGTCCTGTCAGCTAAGAGACTGCAGATACAGACAAAATGAAGAACGTGCTTGTGCTAGCACCCACACAAAGACTAACACTGCAGGAGGGCAGGCGCATAGGGAGGACTTACCAAGGTTAAAAACATTAACCCCTATTGCATAGATATAAAAGCAGTGATTTATCATGAAATACTCTGTGTCAGCAATAAAGCAAAAAACCCCTGTAAGACGGGACCATGCAGCAGCTCACACATAAATCATGCATGGGAGCTTTGTTGCCATGTGGTCCTGCTGTCTTTGTGCAGCACGTATGAATGTGAGTGTGTGTGTGTTCTTGCATTGATCCCTGGGGTCTCCAGACTGGTGACAGAGTGGAACAGTAGATAACGAGACCCAACAGGGCAGGACTTTAAGGGGGAGTTAAAGGAGTACTCGCATTTTTCAACTGAATCTCTACCTGCTGTAAATTTGCAGAGGTTGCACTGGGGAACACACAAAACTGAGGAGGGGAAAGTCTCTTTCATTCCCAAAAAGCGGCAGACAAATACAAGTGAAAACAAACAGCTGCATTTTTTGACTGAAAATTAGTCAAACAATGCACATTAACATTGTTGCGTTAAGGGTCTGTATTTTTCTCCCAGTGTATTTTTTTGCAGGCACTCTTCCTTTCACTCCTTCACACGTACAAACTTCTCTCACTTCTACAAGACAACATTTAAGACCAGAAAAAACCCAATGCTAATTCTGCAGTTATGCTTTGAAGCTAGATAACAAAGTGTGTGTGTGTGTAAAGTGTCCATTTGTTATATGTGAGCACAGCACAGCACACAGTGTGAACAAAATTAAAATCTTTCTCTGCTTTTAACCCTTTCATCAAGTGAGCAGCACCCGGGAAGCAGAGTGTGGTGCCACTAGCAGTCCTGGGATTCAAACACACAACCTCCTGATCGCAGGAGCAGATCCTTAATCACTAGGCCTCCAGCAGTATGAAAAGCTTTATCTGCACATTGCAAATAAAGTACAAGTTCTTTGTACATTACATTCATTGAGACACTAACTAAACTATTGCCTTAGTTGTAGGGGTCTAACATGCGTTTCAGTAGGCCTCATGTACAGCAACAAATGTTAAGGTTATACTTAACAAAAACATTAACGTTACTCTAGCCACTGTATTTGACTTACTGTTAAATATTTATGCGTGCCCATGTGCACGTAAAGTAAAATGCGTGATCACACCACAGCACAGCATGAACAATGTGAAATTATTTCTCTGCATTTAATCCATTCACTAAGTGAAGCAGTGGGCAGTCAGCAACAGGGGCGCCTGGGGAGCCATGTGTGGGGTATCTTGTTCAAGGACGCCTCAGTGGTGCCACTAGCAGTCCTGGGATTCAAACCCACATCCTTCAATTCGCAGGAGCAACATCTTAACTACCAGAACACCAGCTGCCCCACCTACAGCCAGCTTGAGTTCTATATGGAGAACGGTTGCTATACAGTATGTTGTACATTTTTTAATTTTATAGTTTAGAGCAACAGTGTTAAAACTGAATCAATGTATTTCTTAATATCACATGCCAGAGTGCTCCTTGCCCACTCCCTCCCTGTGACTGAGTTCAGTCAGAGACAAAGCTCTTTGTTCTGCCATTTCAGAAATTTCCCATAACAGCAGAGAGATAAAGATGCAGCTCTTGAGTGCCTGTGCACTGCTGAGAGTAAAGACTGAGGGAACTGATGGGAAAGAAACATATAAAGAGGCCCTGAGGGAAACAACCCTATAGCATAGCTACACTTTCAGCCTTGCGTGAAGCTGTAACTGGCCCGAATATTATTTTTTAAGTTTGAATATTTGCAGGATTGTCCTGGATAAGTGCTTACATACACATTCCCAAAATGATTTTAACATATTTTAACTAACTATAATTGTAGGGGTTTTCATTACTGCACCTCTAAATGCACTATATGGACAAAAGAATTGCGACATACATTTTTCAGGGATTCGACTGGGCCTCTTATTTGCAGTACAGGGGAATCTTAATGCTTCCATATTTGTGGAAGCAAAAAAACCTATTCCAGCATGAGTGTGCCCCAGTGCACAAAGCAAGCTCTAAAAAAAAAATGACTGGATGAGTCTGATGTGGAAGAACTTGACTGGCCCGCATAGCCTGACCTCAACCCCATCCAACACCTTTGGGATGAACTGGAATGGAGACTGCAAGCCCAACATCAGTGTCTGACATCTTAAATACTCTACAGAATGAATGCACACAAATTCCCACAGAAACTCCCAAATCTTGTGGAACGCCTTCCAAGAAAAGTGACGTCCCTGTTGTGTAATGGTCCAATTCCTTTATCCATATAGTGTATATCAAATAAGGGGCAACAATGTATTAACAGACGGCACCTCACACGCCTAGCTGTACGCTGCTAAAGAAGCTTCAAGACTTTAATGGGGCATCAAGTCCCCCTCACCCACTAAAAATAAGCACACGGCTCACTCAGTCAATACTAATGTTGTAAATGATGAAAGCTAATGTTGCCAGTTAGCATGATATCAACATGTCAACTGCCAACATTTCCTGCAAAATGTATTCCTGGGTTAACCAGAGCACAACATCAAGTAGGACATGGTGAACCAAATAATCTAATAATAGCACTGAAACTAGATTAGGTCTCCTTTTTCTGAGTGCAAATGGAGTACAGGACCCCAATTACACTTCCTGAGTGTTTGAGCCGGCTAATGAGGCAAATTCCAGGAAGGAGAAACAAACATAAGCACAAAAACACTCACATTCCATTATCACTCATACTATGGCCTATGGCCATGCACAGGCACCACGTGCGTGAAACACTTCAGCACGTGCATGCAGCTTCAGGACAGGGCATCAATCTGCCATACCAACAAAGAAAACACAAGCAGACACACGCTGCGCAGACCCAGAAACTGCCGTTACATAAGCTAAAATATCTTTCAGCTCAGAAGATTTGGCTAAAGCTAAGCACATACATGCATATGCCCCTGATTAACTAAACACTACCAGAGTTCTCATGTACTACTCTGTGTTTGCGTATTTCATATAAAATCAAAAATCATCTCAGATCTCACAGCTTTAGTATCTACCATGTTTGTGTGGGCTTATGTTTTTGTTGCCCTGATGGTAAGGATGGAGCGCCCCACTCCCCCCACTCACAGACCTAATCCTCCGCCTCCATTCTCTAATCAGATCAACCCAGGCTTAATGCCACCTAATCAAATATTGAATAATTCAGAGGAAGAGGAAGAGCAAGACTCCATGCCAACTGCACAATGCACTTCCAACCTCTTTTTTATCTTCATGCTCAGCATTCTGATGAAATTCAGTAATGCTGCTTGCTTGGTCAGTGAGTAAATCACACTACAGAACCTGTCCAGAACGAGAACATCTAATGGCTTCTAACACCATGCCAGTAGCTGGGAGAAATCCCAGACATCTGGCATTTAAATCTTCTGCTCTTCAAGGCTGACCTATTTTGACCAACTAAATTTCAAGTTCTTTCCTTCTACTGGGACAAAAACCATTTCTCTTCTGATTGATTGCTCCTCTGCGTGCGCAGGGTTTACCAGGCCAGGTCGATAAGAAATTTCCACAAAAGGAGCCTGTGTGTGTGTAATCGCCACACAGCCATTAGCAGTGGTGTGAGTCAAAGAGTATTAAATTACGTTTTGCTAATCTCATTGTGATAGAGACTACATCTAAGCCTGAAAAAATAAGTCTGTAGCAGATCAGTTCTGCTTTACATGTCAGACCCATGAAGGCTGGGACATCTTTCTTCATGCTTTGTAGCTCCCCAGTTAAATCAATACAATCAATGTGAGCCAGTCGAATTAAATTGGCAAATTAACCTGACGCAGCCCTGGAAATTGAAATCAAGGGTAATCCAAAAAGCCCAACCTTTACACAGTGTATGTGTACAATCACCCTTTATTCAGATAAACAGTTCAGAGCAAGAATTCACAGTTGTTGGAAATTTGCCTGCCCTCCCAACTCCTCCACAGCCTTTCTGGGCCAAAAATGTCTAACGCCAAGTTCAAGCTGCTCAAAAGCCGCAAATGATGAGAATTCCCTCCCCAAACATTCCTTTCCTTTTCTACCAAATCAGACCGCTCTCGGGTTGCTAAAGCTGAGTACTGTGAAACAGTCAGCATCAAATTAGAGCTTATAAAACAAACAAGGTGTTCCTATATTCAGCGGTGCTGAGCTGTCCTGAAACCCAGCACTTTATGACAAAGCAGTATAAGCAGAGGGTAGACAAAGGGCAATGACATCATTCTGACAGAGAGAGAGAGAGAGCGAGAGAGAGAGAGAGAGCAAAACAGACACACAGAGAGAGATAGACAGAGAGAGTCTATCTGTGAAATAAAGAGTACAGTTTGAGAGAGAGACCGAGAGAATGAGTGAGAGACAGTGTGTGTGTGTGAGAGAGAGAGAGAGAGAGAGAGAGAGAGAGAGAGAGAGAGAGAGAGAAACAGGGAATGAAGAGTTTACTCCTGCCCTGTCTGCTCTGACGAGATTGAAATAATTGGTCTACAGAGGCAAATGCGCGATGAGATGAAAGGAGAGGAGCCTGGGTGATGGAGATGCTAAAGATAAAGTGGGACCAAAAACTAGATGACAGTCTCAATAAAGAATAAGTGGAAATAATTCAGTGAGAACACAGACATCACACTGAAGCACAAGTGGGCTTATGTCAGTATAATATAGCCGCCTATTTATTATGGACTAATGCTCAGCTTGTAAACATCAGGCCATGGCCTGCAAAGCAAAAGCAGTCGCATCTCACAGCCTCTTAGAGAAACCTGGAGAAAGAGGTGCAAGCAGCAGGGCTGTCAATGATGCCATTTTGGTGTTATGGTGAGGGGGAGGCCATGTAGCATCTCAGGACTCTCAGAGGGTGAGATGGCCCTCCAGACCCCGTTTAAGACCAAATTCAGGCTTTGCAGCTCCCAGCTGCTCCTTCAGGGTCTTGCTCACATCTGTAGCTGTAGCTCACCGGGCCTCTAAACCCTTTAGCCTCTGCTTTTTTCGTAAACTGGACGCTTTAATCCCTCACTCCCATACTACTCACCCTGCTCCAGGTCTCTCTGGTCGTACCAAGGCTCGTCCTCCTCTGTTACAAACTCCTCCATTCTGCTGGCTCGAAGCATCAGCCCTTCTCCTCCTCCTCCTTCTTCTTCTTCTTCTGCTGGAGCAGCAACAACGGCCGGTCGCAGTAGCTCGGGAATAAAAATACGGCTGACTTTTTTTGGACGAGGTCAAATTCGTGTAAAAAAAATGGCCTTTTACCCAAGAAGAAAGCTGTACGGTCGGTTAGGACGTCTTATTTGCAGCTGACAGATCTACTAAATGGTGACCAAACTAAGCGGTGGCTGCCTTCCAGAGGACGAGCATTGTCATTCACAATGTCGGGCTTTGGAAACACGAATAAAAGCTGAAACGTGGCGAAATTATGCTCTTTTGGAGATGAAAAATATTCATAACATCTACATGCACAACCCGACCGCTACCCCTCCCTCTCTGGCCGTGATAAGCTCCGACATCGCGCCTCTCCTCTGCTTTGTGCTCCAGCAGCTCCCAGCAGCCCCCTCCACACAACCAGACGTGGATGTGCTGCTGCTGCTGCTGCTGCTTCTGCTTCTGCTCCTCCTCCTCCTCCACTCCGAGGAATGAGGAGGACTCACACACACAATGAGCTCTCCTGTTCCAGCAGACCCCAGCCCTGGCGAGAATGGATAACTAGGGATCTCCCCCGCCTGCAGAATGACTGCAGGCTGTCGAGCTTTACTTAGCGGGAGGAGGTTTCAATGTGGGAGTGGACAAAGATGTCGTTTTAGAGCATTTTGCCCCCACATTTTGTCAAGTAGGCTTATTGTAATTTTAACCATAATACACAATGAAATTAAACAGTGTGCCTCCAGGACCATGGGCCAACACAAGAACAATGACAGAAACAACCACAAATGCAGAAAGGACAAAAGGGAGTGCAAGAAAAACACAGGAACAACAAAAACTATTCCTGAAGAAATGTTTAGATGGCCCTGCTGCCTAGAAACCACCTAGAAACTCCATAGCAACCCTTACGAAAATTAACCATGGTTTACTATGATTAAATAACTATGGTTTTCATCACTATGAAGTGATATATGTATATGTCAACTATGGTAGAATCACTACCATGAAGTGCTATGGATAAACCATAGTAAAACTATGGGTAGTACCAAAGTACTATGGGGTACCATAGTAAAACTATGGTTACTGCATAAAAACCATAGTGAATTTTCGTAAGGGATAGAACATGCACACTCCACAGACACAAGGCCAGGACCCAGATTCAAACCCCCAACTCTGGAGGCATGTAGCAACAGCGCTACCCACTGTGCCACCATGGAGCTGTGAGATTAGGTTGCTTTGCTTGCAAGGTAACTAGATCATTTTTAGTTCATTTGAATTCTTTAATGTTTTGTTAATGCGCTGGAGGTGGTAATGCAGCCTTGTTGTTTTATAGGATATGAAAATGTTTTACAGATACTACAAAGTCAATACTTATTAGTAGGCCATGCTGGTGAATTTAATATGCTGCTGTGGGCAATAAACCTCATGTTATTTATATCAGGGGTCAGCAACCTTTTTGAAACGCTGCTCATTGGTGAGTTGTTCTATTTTTTTAACAGGTCTGCGGGTGACCCCTGATTTATATACTGTGGACATAAAGGAAATGTAGACATGCAAGAGCTGTAGACATCCATACCACCTGTTTACTACAAATATTCAGATACATTTTCATGCTGTTATGTGACTTAAAATGATTCCACATGTACATGAGTGGGTGTGTGGATGATGGGTATTTAGCTAAGCTAAAAGACTATAATATTCAGGGACAGGCTTTAAATGTAAACCTGTACTGAAGAATTCAACATTTAAATTGCCACATCCAAAGTAATAAAAAAATAGTTGTTACTCAATTTTCTATAGCGAACCCCAATGTCTATGTTTAATCTAAGTATGTCAAAAGCATTAGCTTGATGCTTACAAAACCGTATTACCAGGTTAGAAGAAATTTGTATTATCCTAGCAGGGCAAACAAATAAATAAAAGCTCTTTACAAGGTTTATTAAAACAATTTCTGCATTAAATATATTAATGAGTCTGTGAATGCATCTGGTCTTCTATTTCAAACAAACTTTAAAGGTAAAATATGGTGAATTTATACTGTGCAGCAGCAAAAAGGTCCTATTATTGTTATTGTTGTTGTTTTTTCTAAGAGCACAATCACATTAAATTGTGGTCAAATATGATTCCTTTAAGAGGAACTCAAACACAAGTTTGTGAAGAGTTATTTTGCTGATGGCAAATGTGATCAATCTAGGAATTATATTAAGTTTTATTCTAAAATACTTCATTGACAAAAATGTAAAAATGAACTTGTAGGTCACAATGCTATGTGGTGCAGCTGTATGGCATCATGCTAATGGCCGGGAATTTAAGGAAAATTAAGGGGAAAAGTGCATAGGTTAAGGCTAATTAATGGGTAAAACTACTGAATTTTCCCCTTACTTTTTAAAATTGGCCCCCTAAATAATAGAACCTCCTGAATTTATGCCTTATGCTTAAGATAAAGGGTTTCACATTCATGCCTTAAATACACAAATTCACGGGCTCTTAAATTAAAGTCTTGTGTATTTTCAGGGGTAAGGCAGGGTTAAGCACATTTTAAGTACCTTGTGTTTCGTAGT
The DNA here is from genome assembly GCA_037974485.1 of Hemigrammopetersius urotaenia. NCBI lineage: Eukaryota > Metazoa > Chordata > Actinopteri > Characiformes > Alestidae > Hemigrammopetersius > Hemigrammopetersius urotaenia. The sequence continues at coordinate 11,287,509 of JBBPDC010000028.1, forward strand.
GTTAAGAGCAGCGTCTGAGGTAGGGGTAGGGCTGGGCGATTTGGCCTAAAATCAAAATCACGATTAATTGAACATTTTAACTCGATTACGATTAATGAACGATTATTTATTTATTTATTATTATTTTTTTGCCCTCATAGTTTACTGACAAGTTGCTCAGTTGTCTCAGTGTTTAAGCTCTCCATGCTTGACATGACGGCGGAATAACGTAACATAACGGAGCGGGGTCACGTGACTCCACACGCGGTAGTGTTTTTAAAGGAAAAGTAATCGTATTAATCGACCTGGAAAAATTTGATCGATTATAGATATTTTCGATTAATTGCCCAGCCCTATGTAGGGGGTGGCACTTTTTTTTTAATCAAGGGAACCTCAGTGGCAGTCCTGGGATTCAAACCCACAGTTTTTCGATCACACTCCCTAACCCCCAGGCCACGAGCTGCCCCATGAAACCATGAACATGAAACATGTTTCACGGTTTATGGCTGCTGTGGGTGGGGTTGTAGTTCAGGCTACAAATGTGTGTAGAAACAAAATATATACTTACCTCAGGAGGGATTTCCAGTGTACAACTACCACTCCATCTCCAAAAATGCATTTCTCCAAGTTTACATAACAACCTGCACTTTTATACCCTCTACAAGTTAAAAATACACTATATGGACAAAAATATTGGGACGCATGACCATTACACCAACAGGAACTTTTACGATATTGCATTCAAATACTAACAGCTTCCACTTGGGCCTAGGCTAGCCCAAACCCGAAGAAACAGGTGTGTCCCAATACTTTTGTCCACATAGTGTCCCGCATATATACATCGACGTTGCATTTCTCCTTTACTTGATTCAACAACACCTTGGACTTTTGCACCCTCTACAGGTTAGAAATATCTCCCTCCACGGTGAATCAATGTTTAATGTGTTGTTCAGTAGGGGGCGCCCTCCTCTGAGGGCTGACGTTTTCCCTCAGACTAGAGATTGGTGCGGGAAAAAGCTCTCAATCACACCCAGTTCAACACATAAAGTTTAAAACGGGGGATTATGTTAAAAACCTTCTAAAACTGCACTATTGTATCTTATTTCAAATATCAGCACTTCTATCGCATATTCAGTTTTCTTCTTTCGTTGATTTTATTGTATCCCTTATTTCTTCATTATTTTATTTTATTTTTATTTTTGTCCTATTCTTGTAGCACATTGAACGTATGATAATGCGCTATGTAAATAAACTTGACTCACTTCCCTCCAAAACATGTAACTGTGAGGAATGTAACTGTGAGGAGCATACATTTTCATTACAGGGTTTCCATGGAGACCGTAATAGCAGCCTCAAAGGACCAAGCGGTTATCCACCATTTCATTCAGAAAACTGAAGAGGTTATTTAGTAATTAATTTAGTAACTGGAACTAACTCTGCTCTTTATCCAATTTGCCAGAATATAACGGAATATTATTATTGTTAATATAATTTTTTGATAGCAGCTGTGTAAACATGCCAGAAGTACATGTAAAAATAGGTAATAAAATTTGGTAATATGATAACAGTATTTTATAATACTCCTGGTCTTTCTGTTTCTTTACTAGTCTGTACTGACTTATGTCTCTTCCTCCTGGTATTTCATGTCTTCTTTTACATATTTTAACTTTCATTTGATTCCTGAAACCAAAAGAAATCTAAAACCACTGGACAACTATGCAGATAAGTTGCAGAAGCACATACACTATATGGATAAAAGTACTTGGACACCTGACCATTACACCAACCGGGACTTTCATGACTTTAAAATGGAGTTGGTTCTCCCTTTGCTGCTATAACAGCTTCCACTCTTCCTGGAAGGCTTTCCACAAGATATTGGAGAGTTTCTGTGGGAATTTGTGCCCATTCATTCTGTAGAGCATTTATGAGGTCAAACACTGATGTTGGACAAGAAGGTCTGGCTTACAATCTGCTAGATGGGGTTGAGGTCAGGGCTCTGTGCGGGCCAATAAAGTTCTTCCCCACCAAACTCATCCAACCACGTCTTTATGGACTTGAAAACTATTTTTCTAGTCATTGGAATAGAAAAGGTTCTTCCCCAAACTGTGTCCACAAAGTTGGAAACATGACGATGTCCAAAATGGTGTTGGGATTGGTAGTGCTTTTGTCCAAATCGTGTTTTTACAGTTACAGTGTGTTGGTATTAGTTACTCTGGATTAATTATTTGGGTGCACATGAGTAAAATATGTTGGATCTCTGTAATTGCTTTCATCTTTTGTGAATAATTGTGCTGAACACCTTTAACACATGTACAACCAATTGAAGCATTTTAATCATTTCAAAGAGGTACATTTTCAGTGGCCTTTTTATTCCCACCACTAATTTAGTATATGGCACCTCCAAAGAGCCAAGCAGATCCTACCAGACTTGGAGACGCTTGATATTGCTCCAGTCCTGCTCCAGTTAGTGGAGAAGCTAACTGATGAGTATGCACTTTTTGATTTCTTTTTGTGTAAGACATTTCAGTATTATTTGTGATAATATGCACATGTACAAGATGCTATTCATCAAATGTGCTCTACGGCAGTGGAGATCTATCCGCCACGCAAATCCAAGCCTGGTAAGTCACATTGTTAGGTATTAACATTTAATGAGGTATTTTCATATATTTAAACACTTGTGCTGAAAAGATGATTTTCTTTGCTCACCTTTAAATTATTCTTATTTTCTTTGGTTTACTCAGGAGTCAAAGGCTGTTATGTGTTATGTGAGTTCAGTGATTGTGTAGCTGAGGCATCTCTGATGATTCTTCTGCCAGCTCTGGAAGAAATTCTAAGTGTGGATTTAAGGTCAGTGCTGCATTAAGATGTACCACAAAGCTCTCAACACGAAGCAGATAAAAGGACAAAGGATGTAATCAACACTTCATCCACAATGTAAACTCTCTTTCACTCCATTAGTGAATGACAGTGGCTTTCTAGGTACTTTTCATGCTAGACAGGCTGTGATACAATGTGACTGCTGTTTAGACCTGCAAAATACTATTTTGAATCATTCTGTAAAGACTGGGTCATAAGGGGTCATATGAAGTATATTACAAAGATGAACTCAAAGAGTGTAGTGGCATCAATTCAGTTCCTTGGAGAGTACTGACTCAAATACCTTAGTCTTGTATTCAGAGTGTATTTAATGCAGGTTGTTTTTTATATAATGCCTTAAAACAGCCACTTTTCGATGTCTAAAGAAACATATTTTAAAAATGATATTTGTGAGTATAAAGAATCTTTTAAAAGCTTGAAGAACTTTAAGATAATACAAATTATTTATCAGTTAAAAGCTGATGCTAGAACAGTGCAGTCATGAGGAAGTCCTTTTTAAAAAGGTTTAACATTGTTTGGATCTCATTTCTCTACAGCATTTAACTTTTTTAGGGAGCCAACGTGTGTTCTTTGTATGACATTGTTCAGTATAACAATGTGATCACAGGTGTATGTATGATATTATATTATATTTAAGGTCCCAAACATCTGCTTTGGAGAAGAGACCTCTGCAAGACACATTTGGTATTTCTGAAGACAAAATTCTGAACAGTGTTAAGGAAAGCATTCGGTTGTTCATGAGTGAACTGTACTCTCAGGTTTCATTAATATTACTAGAGATGGTGGCTGATAAAGTGAAAGAAGTAGTGGACCAGGTCAATTTAGCCTTGAGAAACGAATGGCAGAGATTGCATTAGGATGTCCATCACCACTGCACGGTTGGCAGAATTCGTTAGTCTCTCTCAAGCAGCAGAAACAATGATTGAAAATGTTTCAGCTATGTTGAGTTCTGCCCTTTCTGAATATAGTGGAACAGACAGTCCAGCCTCCGTCTGTGTGGATAAGAAAACACAGACAGACCTTGTGATTAGAGATGTCATAGCTGCAGTACTTGACACATACTAGTTGTATATATTTGGGCGAGGCGGTTAGCAAGACAGTCAGGCGTGGTGCTCATATATTTGCGGGTGCATATTATATACACACACATATA
>JBBPDC010000028.1:11291620-11302204 GCA_037974485.1 Hemigrammopetersius urotaenia
ATATATATACAGTCTTGGGAAAAAATATACCTGATTCCGTTTCTGATGGGATGAAACAGAGCACACACATGCACACACTTTGCTCTTAACATCACTATTTCAATTGTTGCAATTGCAAAGTAATCTAAGCGGGTTGAGTTTAAGATTTCCAATGAATTATAAATCATTTATATGCATTGTTTTTACATTTTTGGCTTGGAATTTTGAATCAAGTGTGGTCAATAGTGTATAAAACAATAGTCACATGCTCATGTTACACAGACACACTCCTACAAATAGTAGAAGCAGTAACCAGAGAATTTTTTTTCCTGGCTGTATATACACTATAAACTAAAAGTCAGTTCGACAGAATATGACGCACTATGGTGCAGTGCCACCTACTTAATATTTTTACTCCAGTCAGTCTGTACACTTACTGACTGTAGACCATCTGCCATTCAGTTATTGTTCAATTCAGGACCACAGAAAGTGAGAGGTCAGTGTTAAACTGCTCGTATACTGTCCTCCAGCAGGGGGATCCACAAGGTAGGTGTTAGTAATGCAGCACCATCTGCATTTCATTGGCATACAGTAGCTCAACTGTGCTGAAAATCATATGTATTAGTGATGGCAGATCACACGAGAATATGCAGAGCAAGATGTCACTATTGGATTCACTTCTACAAAAGCAGATTTACTGAAAAGTTATTATACTAAAGAACGCCCCCCCCCCCCCATCCTCCATGTTCATTGTGTTCATTTTGTTCTCATTTAATTGCAACTACAATTTCATTTCATTTGTTATCTTTTGCAATAGCTTATCAAAAACATCAAAACAAAAATGATACCATAATGAAGATGTAAGAACATCCGGCACTTTTTGGACAGTTGTTCGAGGCCTTTAAGATTTAATGTACTACATTAATATGCATGAAAGCGAGAAAAGACTGGCAATAAGAGGATAAAGACCTTGCAGAACTTACAGCACTTTCCAACTCAATTTCTCTAGTTGTTTGACAGATCATCCCCATTATTTCTTCTGTTCAAGCACACCTAAGTGGCTCATCCTGGTCACTTAATGAGATGTCAGAGATAAGCAGGCTCTCCACATGGCTCCTCAGTTTAATGGGCCCTGTTTTAGAAGATCAATGACCTGAGCTGTAATGGCACATTGAGGGGGAAGGCTCAGGAGATTACTGAGCTGTTCTGTTCCTATGTGTCTTCATCTGCGCAAGAGTGACACATGTCGTTTACACAGCAGTGTCCCTCTCCCAGAGGTCTAACTCCAGCTGTGCTCTTCAGTGGAAGATGCTTACAGCCCTTTACGACTCAAGTCTCATTAGGACACCAGTCATACAGCCGGACAATGGAAGCCTGAAGGGCTTTGCTTGAACCAGGCCTCAGCGCTCAAGAGCGTATTCAGAGGGCAGGTAGCCAGAGTGAGACAAGGGATGATCCACGCTGACGAGGGTCAGAGCTTCTGCCCAGGCCCACTAGGAGTCGCGATTTGATAATGTTGACTCAGCAGTATCCTGCCTGCAGAGAGCAACCTTCCGAAAGAGCTTTACTCCACTGGAGGGAAAGAACGAGCAAGTAAATGAGTGATTTGCAGCCAAAAGATATGGTATCAAACACAAATCATGTTATTTTAGACTTATTCACTTTGTGAGTTCATGTCCTCATTCACATTAAGCATAATTCATCACATATATAATTTCAGACAAAATACATGATTTTATGTCTTTTGGAGGTTTCATAAGGTTAGAACAGACAAAAAGTAATAAAACAATTAAAAACTTTTATTATTCCATAATTCCCACACTGCAGAAAATTCTATTAAAAAGGATTTTTTTGTTTGTTTGGTTTTGTAATGAAACAACAGTGACCCAGTGTTGTACTGATGATGTCCATGAAAAGGTCCAAAGCATTTTGTGATCTAATGTGACATAATTTATCCCAATAGCATACTTCACACGTCTAAAGGTTTGTAGACACTTGCACATTCAAGGATTCTTCTGAAATCAAATGAATTAATAAGAAGTTTGTCCCCAATTTCCTGTAGTGAGACTCTTCCTTTTTCAGGAAGGCTTTACACTAGATGTCAGATTTGACTGCATTCAGTCAAAGGTCCTGATATTGGATGATTAGCTTTGGACCTCAAATGCCACTCCAATTCAGATTTTAGGTGAGAATTCATCATGTAGTTCAAAATGTAGCTCCTCATCTCAGTGCTGGCAGGATTTATATCCCTCTAGCCTGCGTTTGGCACAGTTACCTTAGACTCATTTCAGCAGCGTTCCCCTATAAAGATTATACAAGCCGTGTGTGCACAATTGAACATCTGTTTCAGCAATGGATGTACATCAAAGTAGCTGAACTCATGAATTATAAATGGTTGAGTGGATATTTTTTGAACATGCATTAAATCTTACTGCCCACCCCATGATGATATCCTGTAAATAGTATGCCTTTATAAATCAAAGAGCCAAACCATTCAAACATCTCAGCGTTACACCTGTTTCACTCATGATGGGAAAATATCACGGTATGAAAGAAAAATGCATTATGATTTCTGATTCACATTGACGGTATCTTTGGCAGTCTTACAAACAACCATACTACACCATATTCATTTTTTACTGGCACATACACATAATGTAAGCAACTGAAATTATGGAAATACACTTATACATGAAACAACTTCTTTCACTTTTCATTCCTTTCTTTCAGACTGCGTCCCAAGCCATAAAAATGTGCAAACAGCCACGGTCTGCTTCTTCTGAACCACAGATGGCTCGTGAATTCAAATTTGTTGAAAGTAGGTCTTTGCAAACGAGACACTGTTTGCGAATGCAAAGCAAACGCAGTGTTCTGAACCAGTGCACTGGTCAACAAAACATCTGCGAACTGGTCGAAAAACATTGCAGGCTGTCCATTTCACAAAATGCATTTTTAACCTAATCTCTGTCTGCTGCATCTGTATCATGGTCTGTTATCACAGTTTGTAAGTTTGTAAAGCACAGAAAATCTGCTGACTCACACACTTATAATAGAAAAGAACAGTCTGTTGACTCAAAATGCAAGAACAAACCCAGTGCACAGGACCTTCGGTGTCTGCCCACTGGTTTCTATTTAAGTGTTTAGAGACAATAGGCTTTCTGTTATTTTATATAAGCAAATGAGTATTTGTGGTAATCACCTTTATGCGTTCAGTACACTAGGGGACAGACTGTAACAGGAACTACACACAGGCCTGACACAGAGTTTTGGTTAATGCTGGAATATTCCTTTAACATAAGCTTCGTTCAAAGTCGCTGAACAGTCAATTTTTCAGTGTTATTTGTTCTAATTCTATTCACTTCAACAAAGTTTTCCCACCAATATTATTATTTGCCATTCACACGTTTAACATGCAATAAGAAAGATAAAGCTTCCTAGAAAATGTATTAAATGTAATTTGATCTAAATCACAATGCCACAATTCTTTTGAATCCTTTTTAAATCTCGGTTTAAGCCTAAATCTGACCAACCAGTTTTACACCCACATTTGACTTGATGCAGATGCTTATACTTTTACACACAAAACTTCTTTGCAGGGCTGCAGTCATGGTATCTGAAAGGAGGCTGAGAAGATAAGAGATGATCACATTCTTGTTTTATTTACGCAAACTCAAAACAAGTTCCCTCTTCCTGAAGACATGCAGTTCTTATTCAAGAGAAGGTGTGCGTCATTACGGCTGATGTGGAAAAAAACGCGTAATGAGAAAAACTGAGCTAGCACTATCAGAAGACATTATAAAAAATGGATAAAGGGGTTGTTCTCTTTGGGAGGTAGAGGACTGAACACAATTCAAAGTGTACTAAAAAATTGACACAGCATGCCTTTTTGGCACGAGATGAACTTGTTCTCTCTCAAAATCCCTCTCCATCAGGCACACATCCGTTCACATCCCTGCGAAAGGGTTCCCTGAGATTACATGGTAATTCAGTCCTTGCAGTCACTTGTGTGAAGTTGTTTAAGAGTTTGATATAGTCTGTCTTTTTTTTTTGTTTTGTTTTAAGACCCATCATTACATACAGAAGTTTATGTCCAAAAGTTTGTAGACAGCTGTCCATCCGATGCCCCAGCCCTGCTCTAGTAACAGACCTTATATTGCTATGAGGATTTAACTGCATTCAACCACAAAAGCATTAGTGAAGTCAAATACCAATAATAGGTTAAGTGTAGATCACTCCAACCTTTCCCAAAGGAAATTGATGGAGCTCCATCTCTTCAAAAAATGCAGTTCTCCAGTCCAATATTGAGGGGCTTCATATTCCTGTAGGTGATGTTCGGCATAAAGACCTCAAGCCTTTGCAACTGCTCTAAAGAGTCCCATTATATCAGCAATGCTTTTCTATGGAGATTATGCAAGCTGTGTTTGTCTGCACCTTTAAAGTAGCTAACTCACCATTCGGAAGAGGTGTCTGCATACTCTTGGACATATGTGTTGTACCTATTGTATTTGTCCTTTCTTTGTTGTGCTATTAGAATGGGCAGACATCAGTAAATTCCTCAACAGTGTGGATATGGCAATAAATAATGAATCTCAAATCTTGCTGCTATCTTTGCTCTTTCCACAGCCTTGTAGCTTTGTAGGCAGAAGGTTTTAGGCAAAAGACTGCAGTCAAATCCTGTTTTTACTGTCAATGTGTGAAGAGTCACTGATAAACAAAGTTCCAGTTTGTAGGATTTGCTTCAAGCAACCCAGGCTTCCAGGATGGGCTTTGGATTCCCAGCTTTTGAGTCATGTAATGCCTGATTTTTGCCAGCAGTCTCACCATAACTCGTGTTGAAATTACTCCATTTGGATTTGAGCACCACCAGCATGGTTAAAAATGGCCTTCGAGGAAAAAACATTTCACCAGGGATCAGGATGGAAACGGTCTTTCACATCTACAACAGCAGTATCACCAGCAAGCCCTGGTGACCAAAGTTCCACTTCTTTCCCCTGGAAAACTGGAAACGTTTGGATCAATCTGGTTGAGGAGGGCTGTTGGTACCAGGTGAGCTTGTGTTTTGAGGTAGTGCCTCATACTGAGGCAAATCATCCACAGGTGGAGGGTTCGTGACCTGAGCATATGGTGCTATCGTTGACGACATGGTGTCAAACGGAAGCTCTAGGGACTGAACAGACTCCCGAATGCTTTCTTCGTACGTGGGAGGTGGCTGAAGTGAGAAAGGAAGAAGTTAATCAAAAACTATTCACAAAACACTCCTCAGAAATGCCCATGCAGACTGATTCACTTACTATTAAAAAAACATTTCATTCACTGGAGTTAGCTTCTTGCTGAGACTTTCATGAATTATTCATAAGATTATGCATATTAGTCTAAGTTGGGCAAGTTTCTAATATTGCCGCTGTCATTTTAGCTTGTGCAAGTATTTACATAGCAAATTTGCACGAGAAGCAAGAGTACTCGAGGTCACTTCTTGACTCATGTCTTACCTTGCAGCCTCTCTCTCTCTATCTCTCCCTCCTTTCCACTGGTATGCTATCTTTAATGCCTTTGAGGCCTGTGCTCAATATCAAAGCTTGTAGGAAAGGGCCATTTCAGTTTGAAGGAATTCTCTGGTACTTCTAATCTCTATCTGCCACATCTGTGACATATGGTTAGTTACCATCACCACCTACCCTTTGGCTTCAACTATAAGCGTGTTTTATTATAAGGTTGGACATAGGGCCTAAGCTCAAAGGCCTCTAGCAAAAGGTTATTATGCTGAGAAGCCAATGGGCAGGTACTAGTGTTTCCATTCTCTTACTAAATACAGGAAATATGGCAGAATTGTTGTTCAGAGAGCCGCAGAGACAGTGAACACAGATTTGAGTGAGAAACACTAAGGTATTGACTGGTCCTGGAACAGATGAGGTAATTAGAGTCAGGCAATACCCCCCATCGTCCAAGGGAGATATCCCGTGAGTGACGAGGTGAGGGGCGGATGGGTCCACCCCCTGACAGGGTCACGGAAAGGAAAGCAGAAGAGGAGAAAAAGAACAATAAGCCGCATTCTCCTCTGCTGTTTACTTTTCGGCAGGCCGGGCTTAATTGTGTTTGACAGGCCTTTTTTTCTCCATTAGTTTGTGTGCCCATGTGGAACTCCCAAGTCATACAGCGCTCCACAAAATCAACATCAAAGGGCACCAAAATGAACGGCCCGAGCGCCATGGAAACAGCACAGGTGAGGGGCCAGAGCCTGAAGAGCCTCCGCCAGGCTGACATGCTCATATTAGCGATATATTAGCGTGAGCACAATTGAGGATAATTCTCCCAATGAAAATCCATTATCATTTACTCCTATTACAGAGCAGATGGGGCTGATTACTGCAGGCCAGTGTGGGGACACAAACTCAAGTGATCCAATTATCATAGCTGACCTCGGAGGCCAATTGCACCTTTGTGATACATTGAATCGGCCGGGTTGCCATGGCGAACAGAACTCACTTCTGTCGTCAGAGGTCCATTGAGGCCGAAGCGGTCGGCTATCATCATGTGAATCTGCCGCTGTCGGTCCTTCTTGCGTACGCTCTCATATGAGGGCAGGCGAGGTAGCCCCGGCTCCAAGGACGGCAGTCGGTACGTGCTGGGCAGGCCAATGTAGAACAGCTGCCCTGACTGATGGACAGAGTGTCGTGATTGGTGGATGAAGGATATTGACCAACAGGCAATAGCATCTTAGCAAACATATGAATGATTATACTCGCTTACCCCTCTAACATCTGGAGCAATACAATAACCCCAGCAGGTACTGACAGTGATAACAAAACTAAGATGATATTTACTTACATTAACAGATATCTAAATAATTTCTTTGATTAAAACATTCTCATTGAAATTAGTGGACAAATTCTACTGATTTCATTTGACACCACAACTGTGTTTGTTCGTAGGACATGTTTTTGTCATTTTTTTACATCAAAACAGAAAATAAACTTCATACCACAGCCTGGCGATCTAGGATGTATACAGAATGCAGGTCTACTTTATTACACAAATAGTGTATTATTACAAATAATGTAATTAATAATGAATTACATGTTTACATTTAAACGGTGTAGCAATAAAAAACAGTAATAACAGTAATACGTTTAAAGTTGACATGTTTTGGGCTAAATCATAACACCAATGGTGGCTTTCAAACACAAATAGACTAGACTCAGGGTTTATAATGTAGACTTAGGTCTATGGAAGAAGAGGAAATACTGAACTTACCTGAGTGTCTGAGTTATCAAGCCTTGTGTTGGAGGGCAGTTCAGAACAAGGTGAGCCCACCAGAGTCTGTCTACTGCTGTAGTACTGGGAGGGAGCCTCCTGTAGAAAAATGTAAGTACATTTTTATACTAAAGCAAACTTTAGACAAAGTCAGAACACAAACCAGTGGACAGAGCACAATGCTCCCGTTCAAAATCTGGGTGGCTACTATATTCATTCCATGTCAGACAACAACATTAAATGGATATTAAATTGCCTCCTCTTCTTTGTGTTGTCAGCGTGTCCTTGCTCATTCCCACTTCCACAATGATAAACCCAGACCTTTGGCCGGTCATAAATTATTGGTGCCACTGAGCTGGACCACCAAGCGACTTCCTTGCAGCCACCTGCCCCCAAAACGAGATTAGGGCCGGCGGACACTGTATGACGCCGGGGAATTCTTCTGGCTCAGTAGAACACTAGGTGATTACCCCGCACCAAAATGGGGGTCTTTGTGTCCAGAGACAATGCAGTGTCTTACTGTGTCATCCGGGTCCCTAGTAACCAACCCCTGAGACTAGTCTTTTAAAGGCCTTTACTGTGTTCCTCTCTTGTTTCTCCGGCAGGTACCACTTAACGAGCGTGCTTCATTTTATGGCCCTCATATGTCACCCAAGAGGCAGTAGAGCAGAGTCGTTTGTCAGCTGACGTGACATGCAGATGCACTGAGAACGGAAGTGTGCGAGCTTGAGTGTGTCCTATAATGCAAGTGAGGTAGCATCTTGGAGACACACTGCAATACAACCTAAAAGTGGCAGTTTGGCTCAAAGCCAAATATGTATCTTTTAAATATTTATTTTCCAAATAAATCATTTTTAAAAATTGATTATTGTTGGAACACCTCACACATTTTATACGCATGATGATGCATAAACTCTAAAATTATCTTAAATTTAAACAGCTGAGACCTGTGCTTAACAAATGAATAAACAAGACATAATAAATGCAAAACCTTTAAATTTTCTATTTACATGTTTTGATTGCTCCTCAGTGCCCTGGAGGATGGAATGAACTAAAACATGTCAAATTTAAATAAAAAGAAAATGTTGTAATGTTGTAGTTGTAACATTTTGCTTTGCCATTTGTTGTGTTCAGAATTTCATGATATTTGCCCACTTGCATCTATTATTTTTCTGTCTATTCCAAACACAGGGCCACACACTGAAATTACTGAAATCTATAGTATTGTGTCACAGATGTACATATGACACACTTCAGTAAAATTATTGCACCTCTACTTCATGAATACTGGACACTGAATATTACATAATGAAGCTATGCTGAATGCCTGACAAACGTGACATAGTTTGTTTTGATTGAACTGTTCTGTTCTGCTTCAGTAAAATTTTAACCCAAGGGAACCTTACAGATTAATCAGAATTCAGAAATTGAAAAGGAAACTTTTAACCTATTTTAAACAGTTCTGCCAAAAAAACTGGAGCACCCATCAAACGGAACATCCTGGAGTTCAGCTTTTGTTACCTTTCAAAACATCACCCTCAACTTTTAAAATAATAAAAATAAGTAGATAATCTGAACTTTTAAAACTAAGAAATGTTTGAAAGATCACATGATTCATGACACTATATGTTATCTATAAAAGACTGGATGGCTGCCATGCAATATACTTTTGTCCATTTTTAGGGATAACACTGCCATACAGATCTATTCTGTAGATCATAATAATAAATAAACATATACACAGTGGTGCTTAAACGGTTGTGACCCCTTTAAAATGGTCCATATGTGTGTAAAATATGACCTAAAACATCATTATATTCTCATACAAGACCTAAAAGTACAGAAAGAGAACCCAATTAAACAAATGAGTCATTTATTTATTGAGGGAAATGATTCAGTACCACTTATCTGTGAGTGGCAAATGCATATGAACCTCTAGGATTTCCAATTAATTTGAGAGTACATTTAGAGTCAGGTATTTCCAGTAAGTGGGATGACACTCATGTCTGAGTAGGTTCTTTTGTTTTGCTGCATCTTGGTCAGGAAGACTGGCCATAACTGATGGAACAACAATTTCTGAATTATACCTGCACATTCTGTTAAAAAAATGTTAAAAAGAAAGTGGGTCATTGAGCCTAAGGACACGAGTTATTCAACCAAAAGTGGTTAAAGAAGAATAAAGTTAATGTTTTGAAATGGTCAAGTCAAAGTTCTGACCTTAACCCAATTGAAATTTTGCAAAAAGACCCAAAGAGGTCCTTCATGTGAGGAACTCCCCCAATATCCCAGAGTTGTAGCTGCTCTGTGCTGAGGAACATGCTAAAACTCTTCCGAGCTGATGTTCAAGACCGATCCAACAGTTACCTGTTGCAGGTAAGAAAGGGTCTCTCCAGATACTGACTCACTGATATGTAATATTGCATAATTTACTCAATAAATAAATGACCAATTGTAACATTTTGGTCTCCTTTCTTTAAAAAAACGGCTCTATATTGGTACTGATGTTTTAGGTACGCATATTTATTAGGAAATGCAGAAACAATCCGTAAATAAAGGGTTCACAAACTTTTGAGCACCGCTGTAGAGCCACATCACAGCTCGACTTCAACAGTGACGTCATTCACCATGACGTGTTATGACCTTTCCCACCCCCCCCTCCCTGCAAGGGCTGAGAGAGGCGCGTTTGGTAAAGGCAAGGTCAGGGGTCACCTTCCCTGGCTGGTTCACACTTTAGGAGTCTTGGCTGCTGTGGAAGGAAAAAAGAAGAGAGACGTCCTATTGTTCAGGCCTCCCGATTCATGCAGTGTGAAAAAGCGCAAGCGTGTAAAATTAGGGCTAAAGTCGGGGGAGGACCGCTTCAGTGGTGTGCCTTTTTCAGTGCCCAACCTAAAAGTAAAGCTTTTGTCTCCTTAGACCTCCCCCAACCAACCACAGGAGGGTCCTGCTACCATTCATGGGAAAAGCCCTTAAGATCCAGGGAAGGGATAAGTATGTAAAAACAAGTCAAGCCGAGTTTTCATGAGATGGGTTGCAATTTCTAATAGGTCTCTTTTTGATACTCTTTAGTATTTGTAGACGTTCAAATCATTTTGGTTACAGTGAATCAGCAGTGAAATAGTTCTATTTACAATGAATGAATGGTTTCAGCTGTGATTAATGTTCTCAGTCTGGCTTTTTGGGCAGGTAGTTTTTATGTGATCGATATCAATAACCAGTAATATTGATTACCAATACAGTATAACTGACATAATTCTATACTTTAAGCATACATTTTAGATAGTGGTGCAACGGATCACTGTTGATCCATGATCCGAACCGATCCCTCTCCACGGTTCGGCACGCATGTGATCCGAA
>JBBPDC010000028.1:11308553-11323324 GCA_037974485.1 Hemigrammopetersius urotaenia
GACCGCATTTCGTATTGCTTGGACCTCGGTGAGTACTGCTTTTGACTTAATATTTATATATATATATATATATATATATGTGGTCAGGTGAGGTTGAATCAGAGCAGGAATGTTGTTAGTCTCGACAACAACAGGTTTTTATACCAACGAATCAGAGGACAATGAAACGGGTATTTAAACAATGTTGATTCAGGTGAGATACTGCTTATTTGAAATAAAAACCTGTAGAAACACTAACCCTCTGCTGACAAGATTGAACACCTCAGATAAACAGAAGCCCTGGTCTTGATTGCCCGCAACCATTTTTTTCAATGGGATTATCAGTGAAATTTGATTTTGTGCTGCAGGCTTTAAATTTTGTTGTGAAACTTGGCAAATGAGGTGAACTTAGTGTGCTTGACCTCATTGCTTCCTGAACATTGGCCTCTGAGGGGGTGGCTCTTCATGTAGTATGTTAACTAGTGCATCACTCTAATTTTCTGATATAATTATGTTTAGTTGTGTGCTGTAACTATACACTACTACAGCATTTAGATATTCTTTTTGGAATCTTCCATAACAAGTAACCCTCATAAGGCTACAAAACCTAAACATCTAGTCTGCTGTGACCACAGCTTAAACTAAAATGTATGATCAGTTTTTGATAAAACCTGCAGGGGGCTGCTGGGATCCGAACGCACAACCGGTTCTGTTTACCAACTGGTTTTGCAAAATGATTTTGAAAATGTGGGGGTATACACATGAGACACATCACCATGCCTGCAGTGACGCAAACACTCAATAATGGAGCCTCAAGCGTTGAGGCTGTTGCATACAAAGTGCCTGTACCATGCATCAGGAACGTTCGCCACCTGCTATGGAGTTCATAAAGGTGATATCTTCTTTACTCAGGTTAGACCAAGCAAGCCTTGGCTGTGAGCAGCGAAGGCACCAGTATTTGTGGCTGCAGGTATTGACCCTGAGCTGCATGTTGTGAAAGCTCTTTGTGCTGGTGTTTGGTGAAGCTGGCACATTTCTCTCTTTCTTTCTCCTCTATCAGTTTGGAAGCTTTTTCCCCCCTCCAGACACATCAGAGCGTTTCCTGGCAGTTTATAATCCCCACAACCAACCGTGCAGTTCAAAAAAGGAAAAGGAAAAAAAAAAGAAAAGCTAAATCGACATTTACGGCCCAACGCACACAGAGACGTTGATGACCACCAAATCCTGTCAGGAGCGGATAATTCCATCTAGAGGAAGTCATCACATTCATCCCCGCTCGCCTCCAGTCAGCTCTTTTATATTCTCTCTTTTTTCTCTCATGTCTCTCTCTCCTTTCTCCTATCGTCCCCAAACAGGACCAACGATGAGCTGGTGGTTTTTCTCTCGCAGAACCGTGACAAAAACTTCCTGAAGTCTCACGGCAGAGAGAACGCCAGGTAGCTTGGTCACCATCTTTTCTACTTTCTTTTCCCTGACTCATTGACATGCAAATCCGAAAATACACGCTGTGTATTTAATGCTGACTGTTTACTCGGTGGCTCATCTACTGTGAAAACACTTAGGATAGAGAGAAAGCACTTATGATACTGTATTGCATTAGTTTATGTAAAACTACACACTTACATAATAATAATGTTTAGAGAATCAGTGAAATGGGGTACATCATAGACTTTTAAGCCACTGCTGTAATCAATGAAGTAACCGAACGCATTCATCAGTAAAGTATTAATCCACAATAGACCGTAAAAGTCAGTAAAATAACTGTTTAAATTTGTCTGATTAAGAAGTGCCATGTCAGCCAAGACATATTTGGAATACCAACTTAATGAAGAGCAGAGTGCAGTTTGAGAGAGATATAGAGGTTTTGGGGAGATGTTTACAGAAAAGATTTGAGGCGATTGTTCACTTTTAGTTAGCAGCATTAGTGTCGTGGCTTCAGTGCTGAACTGAAGCGGCAAATTTTGGACCCCAGACATTTGTCTGATTGTCTGCATCTATAGTAGCTATAAAGTTGTGTAAATTTGTTGCACAGTTCTTCTGGAGTCAATCAAATGTGTTTGAGTTTTAGATTTTTAGCTATAGTTCTTTACTTTTGTCAATTTTCAAGGCTGATGTAACTAAAAACTAATGCAAGCTCAGACGCACTACTTGGTACTGTGTACATTCATAATCACATACTGTAAAGACTAATAGCAGCCATATTGTATGTTTGCCCATTTTTGATGCCTAACAATTCCATGCAATTTGATTGCAGTTTATACGCGTTTATGTGGGGGGTGACAGGGTTACATTACTGTTTTAAATAACTGTTTTAAATGCTGATGTATTGTGATGTTATATTTTTCCTGTATTACCGCCCTCCCCTTCTTAGTTTGCACAATTATTGATTGACTGTGTGTTTCTAAAAGGTACATTAGCCTCTATCTGATAGTGTTGGTACAAAAAAACAAACATGTCTTGGCTGTTCGGTTACAGTTGTGGTTAAGGTAGAAACAGTGTGAAGTTGTTTTTTTTTTTTCTTTTCATTTTTGCTTTCATCTGGTGCTGTACAGGTTCATTAAAAAGCAGGGACTGGATCGGCTCTTCCATGAATGTGATAATCACATGTGGCGGCTGGGCGAGCGCACCATTCCCGAGGGCCTGGACGTGTCTGGCGGTTCGGACTGGTTCTCACTCACACGCCGCTTTGTGGAATATGTGGTCACCTCCCAGGACGAGCTGGTGACTGGACTGAAGCAATTCTACACCTACGCCCTGCTCCCTGCCGAGGTGCCTGTTCACTCTCTGCTGCTGTATTAAAGATATCTGGTGTAGATTCTGAGCAAGATCAATACTCTAGGGCCCACTCATACATCACAGAATCTAATACACTGTTATAGATTTTATTCCCATGTTTCTGGTACACTGCCCATTATCTAAACCCAAAACCATGCTGTAAGAGGAAGAAACAGTCTCCAAAATGTAACTCCGTCCAATTTTTTCTGTGCATCTCTCAGTCTTTCTTTCACACTGTGCTGGGCAACAGCCACATGTGTGACACGCTAGTGGACAACAACCTGCGCGTGACTAACTGGAACCGCAAGCTGGGCTGCAAGTGCCAGTACAAGCACATAGTGGACTGGTGCGGCTGCTCCCCCAACGACTTCAAACCTGCTGACCTCATCCGAATTCAGGTCAGTGAAGAGCCCAGGGCCCAGTTCGTTTTCATACAACTTAATGTACTGAAGTAGCTTTCTGATTAAGAGTGAATCACGTAAGCTTATGTGTAGTGTATTATACATTCAAAATGAGATTCACACAGAGCAAGTTCTGCATAAAGCAACAAAAAATGGGCTTTATGTGTCATCATTGAAGATACGTGATGTGTTCTAGCATCCAAAAAGAATCGATTCCTTGATACTAGGCTTTTGAGAATCGCGGGTTGATTCCAAAGCATTGGCCTTTAATTCTGCACAGTGATGTTCACGGAGTGTGAGAGATTCAGCTGTAATTATTGAGAGAGTCTGTATGGAAAATACAAATGATTGTTTTTATTTGAGACAAAGTAAAATGTCAAATTTGCTCACAACTATATAATTGTACCAAAATATCTATACATCTGAAGACTAAAGAAACTTGCAATTCGTAAATCATGAAACTGTGCAAAATAGTGTAGTTATAATACATAATATAATAATACACTTGCTTTCATTTTTTGCCACCTACCTTGGTTTTACACTCATACATACACATACATTTATAAGTGCCACTTACCAAACAGGTGCTATAGCTCTATAGTCCATCTGTTTGCTCTGGAATATTTGTTCGGCCTTTGTACTGCATTCATCAGACACAACCCTCCCAGGACCATAAATGAGCAGGTATTATTTAGGTAATGGGTTATTCTCAGTACAGAGGTGACACTGATCTGATGGTGGCGTGTCAGTGATTGTGTGCGCTACATAGAGTGGAATTTTAAAGCACTTTGTGTCACCAACCAAATATACCCATCCAACACTATTGATTGAGTAGAACATGAATAAAAATGTGCAGCGTCTGATGAATTATAAGTAACTTATAATCTTCAAGATGAATCAGCAGTTCATATTTATCTAACAGAGTGGACAGTAAGTGTATACAATGCTTAAAATGTAACATGAGTGCAGATACAAGGTATGTGTTCTTATTGAGCCTTCTGTGAATCTCTAGCTTATGTGTGATCCTTTTTTTTTTTTTTAGCCAGCATACAAAATCTGCAAAACTCAAACAGCACTCAGGCACTTCATAATCTTTTGCGATTTGTTGTGTAAGGTCTCCAAGGCATTAAATGTTGTCCCTTTTAGAGCATGTATCTGGAGCTATTCTCAGCGCCTGTAGTGTATTGACTGCAATATTCTCTTCTCCCCTCAACAGCAGCTGACCAGGCCCACATTCTTTGCCCGCAAGTTTGAGTCCACAGTGAACCAGGAGGCTATAGATATCCTAGACACCCACCTGTATGGTCACTACCCCCCAGGCATGGTGGCACTCAAGGCCTACTGGGAGAGTCTTTTTGAGCGGGAGGACGGTGTGGGCACACTCAGTGATGTTGCCCTCACGGCCTACTCCTCCTTCTTCAGGCTGGGTCTGCACAGTCAGGAGGCTGCACATGCTAGCAGTGAGGCATGCAGGTGAGCTCACACAGTCACTATAGATGGCTAAAGGAGCGACCTATCTGTTTTGGCTTTGTGAAAGTCTCTGTGCATTTCAGTTTTAGTTTTTGAGTGCGTTTTCTATAAGTATTTTTTTTGTTATTGGATTTTCAGATCCTCAGTGAATCAGAGTTCTCAATGTGTTCTGCCTTAAGTATGTGTGAATTGCTTATGAAAACCTGCGTGATGTGATTTTCACACCAATTTTGTCACGGCTGAGTCAGTAGTAGTAGTCATCCATGAGTCAAGAAGTGCGTGACATATTGAACATTTGTTGATGGTTGTTATTTCACACCATTTTCAGAGCATTCAGCAATACAGCATTGTTTGTATTTTTCATTATTTGTTGGGGATTTGAAGGACTTTCTCAATTACTCAGCAAAAAAGTTAGTTGTGTTCCTTGGCAAATCAGCAGTGATCGTTTAGTAGTCTGTATATATTACACTGTCCCTTGGTCTTTTTTGCAGTAAGCCCAGTGTATTTAAAAGTACGTTTTGCCCCTGTTGCTCCATTTTTCAACAGGTTTGAGGCCATTGGCTATCCGGTGTCGGTGCATCTTTATTTCTATGATGACCGTTTCCAGGGCTACCTGGTGAGACAAGAGGTGCAGAGTGTAGTGTCTGGAGGCAGAGAAATGTTGGAGGTTTGGGCTGTTCCCCAGGCAACTCTACAACTTGAGAGCAATCTGCATGAGTTTGAGAGGCTGAAGAACCTGGAGGTAAGAGGTGAAACTGGCAGTAAGGGTCATAGCTGCAGGCTATGGAGAGGATGAGTGATAATGTTAGGACAATGTGTTAGAGTTTAACCTTAAGAAATTTAAAAAAAAAACCTGCTGATCTTGCTAAGACTGAACAGCTATAGGACTGTTTAGCTCAGGCACAGCAACATGTTACAAGCTAGTTAGAAGTTTTGACATTTTTGGATTGCTCTTCATGTACAGTACTGAATGATGGGTAAAATATAATACCAATTGCAAATATTGAGACTACTATATTGAGAGGTGCACCTGATATTATAAAGTAGTCTGCTTCGAAGTTATAATTCTGAATAAAAAAGGGCGATTATGGTAACAAAGGTGAAAAATAGTAAATAATGCACTAATTAATGTAGTATTTGGATTCGTGTATGAGAAAAGAACAGTTGAAGGACATGGTGGAATGCTTTGGGTCCTTGGAAAAGATTCCTGACTCTACATTTGTCTGCCATTAGAAATGTCTTAATGTGTGTAAATGTAAAATTATTCAAGATTCAAGAGAGATTTATTGTCAATACCACAATATAAAGAGTATACAAGGTATCGAGATTCCGTTTCACACAGGCCCCCCAAGGTGCATTCTGTTATTGACTCCTGTTTCACAGCTTCTAAAGGTTTTCACATTTGTGTGTACTCATATCAGGCATGGTTTGTTCCTTGTCATCCTCCAGGTTGGAACTGAGTGGGACCCCAAGGAGAGAATCTTCAGGAACTTTGGAGGCATGATGGGCCCTCTGGATGAGCCTGTGGCCGTGCAAAAGTGGGCTCGTGGCCCAAACCTCACAGCCACTATTGTGTGGATAGACCCAGCACAGGTGGTAGCAGCCTCTTATGACATCAACGTCGACATAGAGGCAGAGTTTACACAATACAAGCCACCACTGCAGCACCCCCTCCGGCCTGGAGTGTGGACAGTCCGTGTGCTGAGGCTATGGGAGCGTGTGGCAGAAGCACGCTTCCTGGTCATGCCTCTTGCTTTTAAAGGGAGGGAACCACTTCGCAATGGTAAGTTCAGTCCAACACTTATACTGAGACTACAAGTAAATGGAACATTATTTTACCATTTAGCATAATGTTGTTAAGCAGCAGTGATTGGGTTCACTCTCTGCGCTTATAATATTACTGATTGGTTCGTATGGCTTGTTCGAATTAGCCTTTGAGATTACAAGAACTATTACAGATATTGCAGATGTTTTTGTCTGCTTGTGGCAGCAATGAATCTACTTTATTAGCAGTCTGCTTAGCTGGGTTATAAATCTTTCCCTCTCTTGACTCCTTTGCCCAGAAATACCCAGAACAGGGATTCCTTTGGGATCTGAGGAATGGGAATTATGTTGGAACTTAGAAACAGTGCTTTATATGATATATGGATATGTAAACAATACATTGCAGATGATTACAGCCAGAACAATAGTGTGTGATTTTTAATTGCTTTGTGTATCTGTCAAGAATATCGAAGATTTCTTCAGCACGAAACTAAATGCATGAAAGCAAACCTTTTGTGAAGCAAACCTTTTGTGATGCTTCAGGCCCTAATTTGTGAGCTGACTTCCAAGTCTTATGAATGCTAATAATCTATACTTTTCTCCTTTCTGTTTCATTACTTACGTATTTTCAGAAGAACATGGCTGGCTGCATGCTGGTCCTCCTGGCAACCTGTACATGGAGCAGGGCTTCCAGCAGCTGGCACACGTGCTGAAGCTGCCCCCGATGGAGCCTGCCTTGGAGGCGGCCCAGAAGAAGGCCTCTCTGGTGGGCAAGACTCTGGAGTCTTGGGTGGACAGTTTGGTTGGGGCTTTCTGGGTGACGGGAGACATCTGCTCCAGCCAGACCTCCCTCTGCCCCACTGTAGCACTGTGTGCGAAGACCACCTGGAGCTCTTTGTCCCCAGATCCAAAATCAGAACTGGGGCCGGTCAAAAGTGACGGCCGCATCAGGTAGCCCCAAAAGTGTGGGCAAACAAGGGGAAAGAACACTAAAGTGAACCACAGAAGAGAGGGGGGCCTGGAGGATGGCCCCTGTGAGTGATGTTTACGGAGTAAGGTCTCTCAGGCCGTCCCACTGCTGGAGGTCCCACAGGGGTGTATTTGAGGCACCTGCTGTTTTGAGGGTATAGGACTTGTCAGGGAGAGCAATTATTGACGTTTGCACATGAGGACTTCTGGACATTTTATAACCTTAATGTATCTTTGTTCAGATGTCCCATACATGTTACAAAGCTTTGAGGTGTGTCCACATATGATTTTGGTTAGAGTGGCTATGATGAAGAAGAGCTCTTCACCTCAACACTTGTACACTTTTTTTTTTTTTTTTTTTTGTATTTACAGGACAAATGAAAGGAAGTGCACATTTTTCTTCTGTTTAAAGTGTGGCCAAAATCCTTATCTGCAGCTCTACTACCTGTTGAAGGCGAGTGGTTGGAATCCTCTGGTCTGTATTTCTGTGCTTATTTTGAAGCATTAATACTCGAACTTCAGAAGCAGATCGATGAAGTGCACTTTACTGTAAGACAAAAGGTCTTCTCTGTACCAGTTGGCAGAGTTGCAAGTCATGAAGTTTATGAAGTCACTGTTGGAGGTCAGCTGACTGCTGGCCACATCTGATCATGTTTCAAATGCTGCTTACAGAGGTGCAGCATTACCATCGCATGGATTCATTGTGTATAGTTCAGCAACTAAATGGACAACACAGTTAATGACATCCGTCCATTAGGAGACAAGATAAAGACTGTTGTGAATTAGAGTTTTGTAACACTGTGGCTGCAGTGGCTGCAGTTAAAACCACAGCAAATAGATGTTTACCACTGAGTTGTCTGTTACTGCAAATGTTTGATGGCTAAACCAGAGTAACAGTGAGAGCACATGGATTATGTTTTACAGAATCATTTCAAGCACCATCAAAGCCACTTTGCACTGGCGGTGCCCTTTTTGCCTGTGGAGGAAGCTTGTCGCTTTGCTGCTCCATTTTTGCTGTCTTGCTGCTGCACTCAGAGTTCAAATCAAAGCTCCTTTACTTGTCATGAAACTTGAGTTTCCCACTTATTCAAGTTTTTAGCCAGTTGGCCTATACATGCTTCTCCTTCAGCTGTGGTCCTGTGCTTTAAAGAACATTAGCAAAAATCCCATTCAAACTACACATTCAGGTTGGACAGCTGTGGATGGAGCATGGATAGAGTCCAATAGGGGAGCATAGATAGTGTCGAAGTGTCAGAAGCCTGGACCATTATGGGGCTTTAGTGGCATGCAAGCCCCTCGGTACTCAGCAGCCAGGTTGCTCCTGAATTATAACTAAATGCCCTTTAGTAATGTTTGTTACTGTTGATACTAAATGGTTACATTCTGTCACCTGTTGATCTGATTTTAATGCATACAAGCTGCTGTTCCAACCTAGTTCTGCAAAGAAATACAGGCTTTTGATGACTGGCCAAACCCATCACCAGTCAAATACACCAAAATCCACTTGTCACTTGGTGTCATACAGTATTTTATCAGTGTTTGTCTTTTTCACAAGCGTTTCCCAGTGGGCACATGGGCCTTGGGCACATATGATTGGTGTAACAAAAATGGGTTGAGAAAAATAAGGTGTCTTTGCTCAGCTAATTAGTGGTAATTATTTGTTTTTAAAAAGCCATGTTTCTAAACTGCAGTGACCATGAAAATATCCACCGTCCTAGGTTCGTTCTTTAATTTAATTTTTTTAAACAGCTGTTGCAATGACTTTAAGTGACCTTTTTGTCTTCATAATCTTGCTTCAGAGAAGCCTTTTGTTTTAGAACAAAAGTATGTTAGTGGTGCATTGTGAGAATGAATGGATTATTTTTCTATTTATATCCCTCTTAGCAAGGGAAGTCATGTTTTCACCTGTACGTCGTGAACGCTGCTTCGGTCCATAGTCTTTTCATGACCCTCGTTCGTCATCATCTGTCTCTATTGGTCCGACATGAAATGGTACCTGGAGGTTTCTGTTCCTAAACGAGTCATAGTTGAGGGACATCGTGCCAGAGCTTCACTGTTGGAAGGTGCTGTGAGAACCATATGGTGAAGTGCAAGAGAAGCTCAATAAACGTGAAATTATTGGTACACTGGCTGATTGAATTGTTTGCTCTTTTTTTGCTTTAGAAGGTGACCTGTTGTTCTTGAAAACTGTATGAATGAGTATTTCTACCTTATAGGCTAAACCCGATTCAAAATGTGCATTGGAGCATGAACATGCTTCTTTGATATGATTTTCACTCTGTTATCTAACATTTAAGAATCAAGTAGGACTGCTACTATAACCATAAACCTCAGTATTATACACCAGCCATTCAGATTATTGCCTGCACTATAAAGAAAATATACAGTTTTTCTGTGAACTTTAAGAAAGTTAATTTTAAGACAAAACAGTTACATTCCATTTTTTTTACAGTGTGGTACTGCTTACAACATTTACAGCACACTTGAAACTGGCATGAGAGATGCACTATATGAAAAAAAGTAGTGGCACACACCTGTTTTTCAAGGTTTGGGCTAGGCCCCCTACTTCCAGTGAAGGGCAATCTTAATGCTTCAGCATACCGAGACACTTTGCACTCCATGCTTCCACAGTTTGGGGAAGAACCTTTCCTATTCCAGCATGACTGTATCCCAGTGCACAAAGCCAGCTCCATAAAGACATGGCTGGATGAGGTATGTGTGGAAGAACTTGACTGAGTCCTGACCTCAACCCCATCCAACACCTTTGGGATGAACGGAATGGAGATGGTGAGCCAGACCTTCTCATCCAACATTATTGCCTGAACTCAGAAATAATCTATATGAACGGGCACAAATTCCCACAGAAACTCCAAATCTTGTGGAAAGTGTTCTAGCTGCAAAGGGGGGCCAAAATCATTAAAGTCTAGGTGTTTGAATGCAATGTCATTAAAGTCCCTGTGGGTGGGATAGTCACATGCCCCAATACTTTTCTATTGTGCAAGTCTTATGATGTCTGATATTCAACTTGTGTTTATTATGTATGAAACAAAATCTCAGTTCAAATAACTGATGTTCATTTAGTATTCAGAACTCGTTATTTAACCGCAGGGCACAATAAAAGATAATTATTTTTCCTTTAGGCAAAAACAGCGCTTGTATGGAGGCTAATGCTGAGCTCCAAATGATGACACATCCACAGAAATTGTAAAGGGCTCCCATGTCTGAGGTCGGCTGTTGTTTCCCAGACTTGCATGTAAAACTGGTCTGAGGGCACATCCCTCATCAGCACAGTTATATAACAAGGGAAATTGATCCTCCTGTTCTTAGACGCCATGTAGATACAGGCAAAGGTCTTTCACAGTAATGTAATAACACCTGGTTAATTTTGATTTATAAACCAAGCCTTATTCAGACTACTGAGACATTTATTGAAAAAGATACAGGTCTAGAGTTCTCAAATGAAATGACTAATAGATACAGTCATTGTGTGTTTGTGCGTGTGGCAGGATGGGGCCTATGGGAAAAATAAACAGACCACAATATAATCAATGAGGAGTCATAAAAAGACAAAGAATTGATTAAAAATGCAACGTTGGAGAGCTTGAAATAAAAGCATTGCAGCAAGACTCTGATACGCTGTTTTCCCTTATTGATTCATTCACACCACATGTATTTTCTGCTTTATGGCAAAATTACAGAGGCTATAAATCGATGCGAGGTTTTAAAATACACAGTAGAAGCACTCTGTCTCCAGAGAAGCACTAATTATTTGTGACATAACCCACTGTGTTAAAACACAACCCTGAAAACAAACAGTAAAGGCGGACTGTACATCCCTCTATCTCCCACCAAGGTTTTTTAATGGACTACATGGTTCAGGTTCAAGTTTATTTATATAACACATTATCAGACACAAAGGGTAATTCAAAGGAATAGAATAAAAAAAGAAATAAAGGAGGAAATTTCTGTAACTGCTTAATCGTGGGTCGCAGGTACCCAGAGCCTCATCCTGGACAGGGCGCCTGTCCACCACAGGGAACACACACCTGCAGGCAACTTAGCATCCTCAATTCCTCTGTCATGCATGTCTTTAGACTGTGTAAGACTGGGGGTGCATAGCAAAGTGCAATAGAAACACAGATTTTATGAAAGAATTCAGAGGAGAATAGTGCATTTTTTTGGTGCCACTATGAAATAAGATTGAGTGCCCCCCAAATACTAAAGCAGGGCATAAAACCACATTAAGTCTTGATCTTGTACAACGCAAGTATAAAAGCAGTGCCGTGCCACCAATCTCCTCAAGCTTATAAAGCTCTTTTTTAAAATAATCCAAAATTTGTGCTTAAATTCACTAATGTTAGCTTGATATCTAGTCTTCTGGTTTAGCTTCAGTTACCTGGAAGAAAACTTTGTTTAGAGACAAAGCCTGTGTTATCAGCAAAAGTAACCAATGATGTGTGATCAAGTGAGTGTGCATAATGCATAAATAAACATCACAAACGTCTCATTCTACTCGCCATGTAAGACTATAAATGGTCATTTTTGTGATGTGACCAGCGGCTGCCCAAACGTTTTTAGTCTAAGACCCCGTTTGTGGATTATAAATGCCACTGTGTTCTCTCTTACCCCCACTCACCCCTACCCACCATAATCTTGTCCTTTTTGCTAACTTTTCCTATCGGTGACCTTTTCATGCAAGAAGACATGGCGCAGTTACATTACATTCATTCATTTGGCAGATGTTTTTTTCCAAAGCAACTTGTGTTCCACATAACTTGTTCAGTTGCTCGGGTTTTATCATTTAAAGGTGCAAGTATTGAACTGAACAGCTTTGCCTCAGTTTTTAAGAACTGCTGACAATATTCCTCCGAATAAAAATATTGTTCTTTAAAGCATAATTTTAAAGGAAATGACAAAACATCAAATTGATCCAGAGAAATGATCCAGTGTTTACAGAACTTGAGATCAAAGAAAACAAAATCTCTTGTTCACGCTTAAACTAAATTGCAATAATTACCTTTAACAAACTTCTAGTAGTGTTTTACCATCCAACTGGTCTCATTGTGAGAGGAGAGTGTTGATTACAGCAGTGTTTTTATACTTTTCCTCATTAAATAAGATGTGATTCAGGTGATCAGTAATCAGTACCTCATAAAGCAGAATGAGGTGCTTGAATAGGAATTGAACAGACACTGACGTGTCATACTCATAGAGATGCTGATTTTAAGTGATCTTTTTTTTATATTGTGGGTGCCCGAACCATATATATAGTTTTCAAAATCGCCCACAACCTTTTTCTGATTTAGACCTTAGATAGTTTTTCTTTTTATTTGAGGGAGAGAGAAAACAGTGGACTACTCCAAAGTTTCCAAAACGAAAACTACAGAAAGACTATGCATGCAAGGAAATGATGTGGAGAAAAGTGTGTCGTCTCCCTCTAATCTCAGCAGGCTTTTAATAATTAGTACAGAGCTGCCTAGTGGGAAAGGTCACTGAGATAGTCTTCCCAGACAGCCTTACTGTTATCTTTAATGAAATGATAGCATAGCGAAATGTTTGGGGGTTGATTCAGACAAAATGGCAAGTAACCAACATGAAAACATGAGAAAAAAAACCACGAGATTGTCGAAGAGAGAACAAGAGCAGAGCAGAAACAAAGGGGAAAATAAACAGGTCTAACAAAGACATAAGAAAACCAGCACAGCTAGAAATTACAATAACAGAGTGCTACAAGAGAGTTTTACGAAGAATCCCCAAGCACAGACTGAAACACAAGGGGTATAATAACACAAGGGGTTAAAGGAATTTCACACTGTTCACACTGTTGTGTGTTCATGTACAGACACTGATTAGACATTCATAAACACCTAAGCAGGGAGGAGAGGAACACAAGTTAACAGGATAACAAGCAGGGAAGGGCTAAGGTGGGGTCATGGCCAAAACATAAATATAGGCATATGGAGGATGTAAACACAGTTATGTTTCAGCTCTTTTGTCATTGGTTATGATCCCATTTTGTCCAAAGCTAGGTAAAAAAAAAAACATTAAACCATAAAAATCCAACAAAACTTTAATTTTTGTTTTTCCACAATGTTCCATAAAATGTCCTGAAGTTGCCTTAGAAACATATTCTGTTTATTACATCACCATGCACCAGCAGGTTAGAAAAAATAATATTAATCAATGACATTTTCATTTTAATAAGATCAAAGTAAATAAATATCAGGTTAAAAACTTCAAATGTACCTTCTTAGGCATCTATCAGCAAACTATTTCATTCCCTGAAGAATTACGGTAGTAAACAAGATGTGGGTGTAAAGAATTGAATGCAAGTGATTTTGCTGTGGGCTGAACAAGTCAATATACGTGAGAACATGGAATAAGGAACCACAACATTAAACCCACTGATGGGTGAAGTGAATAACATTGATTTTCTTGTTACAGTGACTGTCAGTGGGTGGAAAATATTAGTCAACAAGTGAAGAGTCAGTTCTTGAAGTTGAAGTTGGAAATAAGAAAAGTGGGCAAGTGTGAGGCTCTGAGTGACTTAGTGGCCTGTATAGTGATGTGCCAGAGCATCTCAGCAATTTTTGTGGGCTGGTCCCAACACACAGTGGTCCAAGCAAGGACAACTGCTGAACCAGGTGCACCCAAAGCTGATGCGTGTGGGTGAGTGTTGTTGGTTTTGATAGAAAGGTGTCAGAACATGGGGATGCTGTCTGGACAATGCTCAGCTTCATTCATAAGGATGTTACTACCTACATAACTACTGTTACAGACCAAGTACACCCCTTCATGGTAATGGTATATGGTTGGAGCAGCTGGTGATCCAGTGGTTAGGGAGTTGCTACTGCGATCAGACGGTCAAAGGTCTGAATCCCAGGTGTGTCAGTGGCACCACTGAGGTACCCTTAAGCATGGTAGCGTCCTCACACCCCGTTGCCTTCACTTGGTGAACAGGTTAAATACTGAGACGGAATTTTCACCCTGTGTGCTGCGCTGTGAGGGAACTTTCTCCTCCCAGGGCTGCTGAGTTCGCTCTCCGTGGTGCTGAATGAACACAAAAAACCTCTGAATCACGATCAGGATGAACGAACACACGCACACGCAACACGCATCCCCTTTGTACCGCCCCTCCCCGCCCCATCCCAGCCGTGACCCTGTCCCGTTCAGTCCCCCTCATGTGCCGCCCCGTCCCGCCCTGTCCCCCTTCTGCACCGTCCCACCCCGTCCTGCCCCGCCCCACTTCTGTCCCGGTGGCAGAATCTTCACTACTGAAAATTTTATAGAGCCCTGCAGAAAACTTCCGGCCCTGCACGGGGGTCTGGAGAGCTAAGTGTGTTTTGTGTGTGTGTGTGTGTGTGTGTGTGTGTGTGTGTGTGTGTGTGTGTGTGTGTGTGTGTGTGTGTGTGT
>JBBPDC010000028.1:11323424-11345184 GCA_037974485.1 Hemigrammopetersius urotaenia
AGAGGGAGAGAGAGAGAGAGAGAGAGAGAGAGAGAGAGAGAGAGAGAGAGAGAGAGAGAGAGAGAGAGAGAGAGAATTTGTTTGACAAATGCTGTCTAAAGAGCACGACACAGATCATGGAGACTACCTTGCCGTGCCTGGTGGACAAAAGCAGATGAGCAAAGGCACGAGAAAAACAAGCAACATGGCACTATTTGATGTTTTGTTATGTTTTTTTTTTTGTTCTGACAAATGGTCTTATGTATGTCGCCTGGTGTCTTCAAACAGATCAGAATGCCTAACTACAGCTCTACACATGCCCTATATATTTTGCTGTTTCCACTGCTGTAATGAATTTGATTCAATTTAATTCAGTATGAAGTAGGTCTAGACACCAGATACTAAGTGACAAGCTCATTTGTCTGATCTTGACAAACCCATTCACAATATTTTGCCATCTTACTCTTTTCATTCACAATCTTGCAGAAGAATTCTGTACACTGGGTAATTCTGGTATTATCCATTTGACTGATTTGTCTTTTTCCATCACAGACCATACTGGTGGGAGACAGTGGAGTTGGGAAGACCTCACTTCTGGTGCAGTTTGACCAGGGCAAATTCATCCCTGGATCTTTCTCCGCTACTGTTGGCATTGGCTTCACAGTGAGTATCTATCCTGGCTCCAAATCCAAGCACCATAGATTTCACAGCTTCACTTCATGATACCTGAGCTCCCTCTGAGATAACAGCAAGGCTTCCCTCAGAGATAACAGGAAGGTGAGAGTGGAAGAAGACCGCCAGAGGACCTGCTGCATGAGCTGAGCTGTACTGTGTATAATCACTGTGCAGTAAACTGCAATCAAGCATATCACAGAATAATGATGCATACATTGATTGCGCCTCGTTGCCGTTAGCATCACACCACCCCCTCCTCATTTATGAATTCATGATAATACAGATCAACTGGTACATTCCAGCGATGGCCTCCATTGGGTTTTTTACAGCTGTCTTACATGCCAATCATCCTCCATTTATATTCATAACACAGACTACTCTACTCCAGGGGGGCTCAGGGTAGAGGTAAAGCTGACATTTGATTATGGTAATAGGATAATGATATGGCTACTACTGACTCTGATTGTAATTGCAGAGGCATCCATTCGAGCTCAGCTGGATTACATGCTGTTGGATTTTTTTTGCATTGTGGGTACATATGTACCAGAAGTGCAGAAGTGATCACAACCTGCCTGCTTGTTCAGTATATTTTCAAGATCTTTCAGTCTACAATCCAGCTAGTTTAAAAAGAAAAACAAGATCTGTGGCAATAAACATTAGCTGATGAGACACACAGTGACGTCAACCAAGAGAAGGCCAAGGTTTCCAAATTCATTACTTTTATGAGGTAAACCTCATTACTTCAGTACCAGACTGTAAGAAAAATCTTCTTTCAATAAGTGGTGGATCATAAACGTCTGTTAAACATGGACCATTAAACATACAGTACATAATCAAGACTAGAGATTGGCTGTCTTTACTGTGCATGTTGTTAATGTCAGTGATTTATCATCAATCTGCAATATAATTGTGCCCAGTAATATAACTATACCCACTCCTGGCACCAAAGATGTATGTTCAGGATTCTGTATCTGTGCTTGGAACATTGGAAATGATACTCAGCCTTTATTTATAACTGAGTGATTTGGTAAAAACATAGCATATGGATATTAAAAAAATGTGTGTATATATGCTGTAACATGCTGTAATATGATATTTGATATTTGCAAAAAAACTTTATAGAGGAACAAGAGTATATATCAAATAACTGGTAAAACATAATAAACATAATAATAACAATAACGATAATAATAATAATAATAATAATAATAATAATAATAATCCAGTCAATACTGTGCAACCCATTCTATACAGTTTACGTACTTACTGTATGCTAGTTGTTCCATTGATAATATTACCTATTCCTAAACCACTTGCATTGATAATAATACCTATTCCTTATCAAAGCTCTTAAAGGACCTCTAAACACTTCAGTCTCTAGAAAACAGAAGTGGCACAGATGTCCATGAGCAGCTCTGGGAAATCCAGCAGAGATGATCTGTGTGAAAATCCTTAAGAAGGAGGACTGTGGCAACATCTGCCCACTCAGTTCACACTCTATAGGAGGCCTGGGAGAAAAAAACAAGACCTTATAGACTGGAACATGCCTGCAGCCAAATACGAATGGATTTTAATGCTTTTTTATGTATGTTAAAACAGCTATGGAGAAAGGACTAAACTGGTCTATCTTCTTGCATTATTGCAGCAACAGAATTTGACTGAATGAGACTGAAATAGGCCAGAACTGTAAACTAGAATAAATTCCCATTTTCAGTGGTGAGTCTATGGCCACTGTTCAAACCCTTGGTCAGATGGGGGAGACAAAGTCTTAGAAAACTTGGACTGACGTTAAGGTCTGTAGTACAGATTTTCAAAAGTGACTATACATTTTTGTAGGATGAGAAGGAACATTTTTAATCTATAATCATAGATATGATCTATCACAGATTTTGACAGCACTGTTTTGTTTCCTTCATAGAAAAAGGATTACAATGGTCTGGCATGCAGTTGTATCTGTAGATACATTGTGATCTAATGCAGGGCTGTCAATATATTGATACAATTATGACTGTAATGATGTGATTCCTTGATTAAAAAAGTAATTGATTTAAATGTAACTTCTCAATGAACTGGCAATCACCAGCAAGGTCAAGGGCGATCTGATTATCACTGAAACTGTAATTAATAGTAAACGCAAGGCAGATTGCAAAAACGATTCAATAAAATACTGTTTCAGCTTTAAACACTACTGTATAGTGATATACTTGGCTGTCCTGCATTTATGAGTGGATAGACCCCTGAAGTTGTGGGTCGTGATCACATTAGGAACCCTGGATATAAGCAAGTTTATGAGATGTTTTTTCTTAAAAATCACTGCCGCTGTGGAAAACAGAAATGCTCAGAAGTTGGTATTTTTTAATGTGCATTTTTCCTCCTGAATGTCACTGAATCCCCTGGCAACATAATTATTATGTCTAAACCCTCCGCCAGCTAAAAATTGCTGTCAACACAAATTGTTGTCCGGCACTAAGCCCCTTATGTTCCAAGATCCTGATGATAATTCTTAGATAACACCAGCTACTCAAGCTACTCAAAGATTGGACAAAGCTCGCTGCTTTGTTTGGGGTAATCTGATGATGCTGACAGTCTTTTGATGTCAGTTAGATGTGTAGCAGTGTTAGCAAGCATGTAGCAACATCTACGTATACTTTGACTCTTTAAGAACTCATAATAAAGAGTGCACAGTGACATTAAGGGGGAAATATAAGTACACATTTTATTCTAACTGCAGAGCATGGTGTGGCGATATTTATTTTTTTATAGCCATTCATTTTGAATCATATGGAAAAACAGTTTGGGTTAACACTTCTACAGACTGACGACATGCTACTCAAATGCACACGTTCTGCAAATCATTCTCATTATGTGCAATACCTTTATTATGATGTGCGATAGTTCATTATTATGTGCAGTATTACCATTTATGTTACTATTATGTGCAGTAACGGACTCAGGATAGACTACAGCCATTCTATCTTTATGGAATAAGATTACTGATGTAATTCTGTAATGTGTCTAAATTCTATATTTATGTCTATAGTATTTAAATCCAGCTCTCTTACTGACCGCAGCTTTTTGTATGTAGTACAGAATATTTTCTGGTGAGTTTTAATTTATTTTGACTTTTATGATAATATTATATTTTATTTTCTGGTCTTTATGTCTCTATGCTGTCGAAGCATAAACGGTTTCTTCCAGGGTCGATGAACTGTTTTCTGATTCTAATTCATTACGCTGGAAGTCTATTATCCACTCGGTGTTACATTGGGCTGTGTGGATTTGGTTTCCGCTCCATTTCAAAATGGATCTGGGGTACGATGCTTTTGAAGCACCGCTAACTAGTTAGCTGAGTTATATATAACTTAAAAACACCACACAGGAAGATGGGGCAAACCTTGGTTTAACTGAAACATACTTTCTGACTATTAGTCCTCAATAAGGACAGCTTTCCAGTCTCATGTTTAGACTATGCAACTACAGGCTACAGGTTTTTGCTCACCCTTTTTCTTTCAAAATTTGGTTACAAGTAAACATTAGAGGTACTTAAAACAAGTGTAACCGACTGGTTTTGAAGTGTAATGTAACAATACACACTGTAAGCGGGTGGAGGTAGCTCAGTAGGGGGTGGAGGTAGCTCAGTGGGAAGGATACTTGCCTCTGGACCAAAAGGTCATGGGTTCAAATCCTACCTTCAGCATACCACCATTGGGTCCCTGAGCAAGACCCTTAACCCCAAGTTGCTCCAGGGAGAGACTGCCCCCTGTAGTTAGTGAGTGAAAGTCGCTTTGGATAAAAGTGTCAGCTAAATGCCATAAATGTAAATGTAAGTACAATTTGATGGATAAGAAAGCTTATGTATGTCATCAAAATAACCACCCCTTGACTTTATCACAGCAGCAGATTCACAGCATCCTTTCCAAAAGGTTTTGGAAATAACTTGTGTCCAAACCCTCCCAGCACCTGTTCAAGCATGTAAACAGTTCTGTCTCATTTGCTTGACGTTGATTTCAATATTGACAGTCCAGCTCATCCAATGCCGGCACAAACTGAGAAAGACCGTTTCTTCTGTGACTACTTTATTTGTTACTACAGACTATAAAATATTTAAGACCAGTACGTTACATTGAAGTTTTTCTTTTTTTCTTTTAATAACATTTTTTAAAAAGCAGTGTAATGTTCATATCCGAGCGTTTGTCCAAACTTCTGGCCTGCTGGGGAATGGTTACGCCACAGGGACGAACCACACACTGTGTTCAGTTACACCATTGAGTCTGCTGAGTTTAGTTATGAGTGTGATAACAATAATGCTTATAAATTACTATTTTGGACAACATGGTTGCCTATTGTAACATAGCAAATTTGTTTTTATTTTATATATTCTTTATAGACTTTAATATGGAGTTGGTTTCCCTTTCGCAGCTGTAACATTATGCAGTGAACAACCACCCATTTCCTAAGATCATTAATCAGCCAATAATTCTCCACCTCTTTCAGCGCCACCAGAGCGCCCCCTGTCGGAGCGGAGGCCGGAGAGAGCGCCTGTTGCCTCTTTGCGCGGCTCCAGTTCGCAGCTCCTCGTATCGACAGGGACTCCGGTGGTGTGGGTGTGAGAGTGTGTGTGTGAGAGAGGAGCAGAGGGGTTTAAAGGCGCCGAGCCCGCTTCTGAGGAGTGGAGGAATGGGGACGAGGAGGAGACAGGAGCGGGAAAGCGAGTAAAACCTCCAGGCTCGGGTGGAAACCAACGGTTGCCCAAGTTTGGGGCTTCAGGCACTTCGGGTACGGCTGGGACCGGTTCTGTAGACCGAAGCGCTCCCAGACCTCCCAGGCTCGGGGCTTCTCTGGCTTTTCCAGCGGCGGTATGTGAGAGTGGCAGCCGGAGGTGTGTGAGTGTGTGTCAGGGCTGCTGTGCACTATGTCTTCGAGACAAGCGTCTCTGGATCAGGAGGTTAAAAACGGAACGTCAAGAAATGTGCTGGAGCGATGCGCCTCAGTTAATGAGTATTTTGACATTTCCTTCAAGGTGTGTATTATTAATATTATTAGTAGTACTACTAGTAGTATTAGGATTATTATTTATGTTGTTATTATTGTTATTGGTAGCAGTAGAAGTAGTGGTAATGTTATCATCATCATTATTATTATTATTATTAGTATTATTATTATTATTATTATTATTATTATTATTATTATTATATGGCGACTAGTGCATTTCTAATAGAATTGGTAACCTGTAGCATGCGTGGGAGCATCACAGCTACTTTTCTGTTACACTTCATACAGACACACAGATCTACATTATGATCTGGTGAGAGCAATACAGACATGTTTTTTAATATCGTTACATTTACTTGCTGTGCCCACTGTTGCTTCACAATACGTGCTGCTGACAGGCAGCTAACTATCTGATCAAGCCACAAAGTTTCAGCATTTCCTGTGTGATTCATACTGCAGCACCGTGTTTGTTCTTGACGCTCAACTCAAACTCTTTCTGCAAATATTTGTAGAAAGGGAGGAATTCCTTAAGATCCACACTGATAGCTGGTATTCCATTAGTGCTAATATATTTTCATAAAACAGCCATCATTCAAATTATGGAGCCCAAAAATCAAGCACGATATATGATGCTGCTAGCTGATTAAAGACTTGCAGTGTATTTCGCAACCAAACCTTCAAGAGTGAGACCTCAGGAAACAGGCAGCCATGCAATTTTGAAATGTTTTTCATGAAACTGGTCCATAGTGACCTTTAGTGCACTTTGTGAGGGAGTTGAATGA
Organism: Hemigrammopetersius urotaenia; assembly: GCA_037974485.1. Lineage (NCBI taxonomy): Eukaryota > Metazoa > Chordata > Actinopteri > Characiformes > Alestidae > Hemigrammopetersius > Hemigrammopetersius urotaenia. The sequence goes on from JBBPDC010000028.1 coordinate 11,329,853, forward strand.
ATATAGACCTAACAGCTCTCTCTGACCCTGACGTCTGCAGGTGATGCTGCTGGGCGACTCTGCTGTAGGGAAGACTTGCGTCCTGGTGCGCTTTAAAGATGGTGCCTTTCTGGGAGGTAACTTCATTGCCACCGTGGGAATAGACTTTAGGGTGAGGAAGAAGTGGTCAGCGTGGCTGTTCAAGCAAGCAACCAGCACACACACACACACACACACACACACAACATGGAGTTGTTTGTTTATTTGGTTCCAATGTACCAATAATCATTGGCCAGTTTATCAGAAACACCTCCCATATAGATGCACATCATCAGTGTATTGTTAGTTTCTGACATTCTCCCTTACTGAAAAGAACTAACACTGACCAGATACTTTGTGAGTGGTGGGCCTGGTGGTCTGTGAGCTGCCCTGGTTCGGGTGTATCAGGCACACCAGTGCTGCTGGACGGTGTAAGTATACAGTTAGCATCAACAGCCAAAGTCCTTATAGGAAGGTCTGTCTCTTTGGGACTATCTTGTCAATGTACCTTGACGGTTATTTCCTCTTATACAAGAACAGGCTTATGCCTTCTTCTTAATGAGTAGAGACGTATAAATCCAAAGCTTAAAACCTCATAAACCATTCAAAAACATTACAGTGTGAGCAGGTTCTAGCAGTTCAAATAACGCAATTATGTATTTTTCAACCTGTTCTGGCTAATGCACATGCAGATATCTGCTGAACAAGGAAAGACAGTTCTTTTAACTGAAGGGCAGGACTTCCACGGTAAATTAACAACATTTTATACCAGATATCTCCTCTTTGATATTGTGTCTGCCGTAGCTCTGCTTTTCACTGTGCAGAATTGTGTTAGTCATCCTCTAGCCCTTCATAGGTGGTCAGTTTCTGAACACAGGACATCTGCTAGCTGGATATTTTTGGCTGGCAAACTATTCTCAGCCCCAGCATGAGTGTTGGTGCAGCAGTGGTTTCCTTCCAGTGCTGGACCAGGTAGTGGGGGAGGCATTAATTATCCGTTACATTACATTACATTTAATTTGGCAGATGCTTTTGTCCAAAGTGACTTACTATATGAGGAAATGGTCAAGTTCCAAGTGTGAGAAGCAGAAGATAGTACCAAGTGTGAAGATCTTTATGGAGGGAGCAGTGCTCTCTGAACAGGTTCAGCCATGAATGTCCACAAACTGTCTGGCAAATGTGTCAAATAGATGGGCCACTTCAAGCTCCTCTGAGTGTGGGCACATAAAAGGCTAGACTGATGCTGCTTCACGTTTCACTTGGGCCGAATGATTACCAGCATGCCCGAGGGCACCGATGCACTCATGCTACACCGATCTAAGTGAATGCTCTTTGGCTGTGAAGTAATACGTTACTGTACGGAAATAATTCAGTGAATACGATTGAGGGCTTTTTTAAAGAATATGCTTTGTGTGCTTTTTCAGATAGGGATGTACAATATGCTGAATCTTCCATTGACTTCTTTGCCATTCTAGTACTGATTTTGTGGCTTCATTCCAAATTATCAAGGACATTTATGTGAGCATCCTGACCATTTAGTGGATCAAATGACCGTTCTGAATCACATTTTGATTTTCCTTTATTTGTAAATTATAAAATCATTGTTAAAATAAGTGCAACATCAAGCATTCACCTTTTAATTTGGTTGTATTTCAATTGCAACCCGGTAGTAATGCAGCTAATGGATCTTCTATCCTACCTAAATAAACCCAGCTGTGCCGAATGTGCGAATGTCAGGGTCAGTGCGTCAAAATCCAGCGATTCTGATGTACAAGATACACTCATAGGGCAGCACACAAAAATATACAACGTAAATTAAGGTCCGCAGTGGTTCTATGTTGCTTCCTTTCTACTGATCACCTGAGAAGCAGCAGATTGATTACAGTAGCTAAATATCCACAAAGTGCACCCAGGTGTAGAACTGGATAAAATGATCATATTTATTATTATTGTGATGAATTACATCACAGCATGTCTTTCTGGGTACATTGTGGATATCTTATAACCATGCCTACATCGTAGAGGGTTTAAACCCCCAGCATTGTGCTGTGGAATATTAATTCACCACAAGTTCTTGACATCTTGTTTCTGAATGCAATCAGATCCTCACAACAATCAAATCCCCCCATGAAGCCTTCCCAGAAGAGAGAACACACACCAGTGTCTTCAAACATTCGGACATATAGTGTAGATGTCCCTAATAAACTGGCAGCTCTGTATATAGCATCTCGCTCTCATTCGACAGGTGTATTTTCCGATATCTTTATAAATTAACCTTGCTTTGGTTTTGCTGTATTCGCAATCATATACCATATCAGCTCTGTCCTTTGGGAAATTATGGTCCTGGTGAAAATGTAGCGACTGTCTTTATTCTGTCAGGCGTGTTAGACGGGGAAATGCAGTGCTGTTAGCACAGCCCAGTGTGTGTATGTTGTTATATTAAAATCAGGTTCTGTGAGTTCCGCTTTGCCTTTAGGGCAAGACAGTCGCTGCCATTGTTTTCAGCATGGGCGGAGAAGCGGACACGGCCTATTCATTAAACATATTATTACTGTGCAGGATTCAATTTGGTATCATTTGCAGTAGTTAGTGGTTCAAGCTGAACGGGTCAAGCCAGATGCATTCGCATGATCAAATTCAAGGAACCCTTGAAAGCTCTGGAACTGTATAAATGAACATTTATACGGTTCTAGAGGAAATTTTAGCGACCACAGTGATTGTGTTTCATGCTAAAGTGCATGTTTCCCAAGCTCACAATAAGATCTACACCAGCTAACGAGTAGATTTTTTTTTACTGGTAGTTTCTGAATGGCAAAGCAACACTGCTGCATCGGAACATGGCAGTTCTATTTTGGGCTCACTTCCTTGTAGCAGTTACTCAGCATGTGGGTGTGTGGGAAACGGCGAGAGCAGGCCTGTCTGACGCCATAATTGGCTGGAGGGAAAAAATGGAAACCTATTACAGTTAATTGACGGGCAGGGGCAGGTGCAAGGTGGAAAGGTGTAGGTATTAGAAAATGTAAGATCCTTTTTAGCAATGTGGTTAGTAGAATACTCTTAATGTCTTAGAAAATGGTAAGAAAATGAGGTGGGTAGTGGAGCATTGCATGGGGACGAGCAGTGAAAGCTCTTGGAGGTCTGTAAACTGGGGAAAATCAGCAAAGCTGAATGTTGCTTGCTATGTTATGACAAGCTTAGAAATAGCAGTAAGATGACAACATGCAACTGACAGTTAATGCAGAAATGTTGTTTATTTTACCAAATCTGATTTTTGAGCAGGGCAGTCTGAATAGCAGAAAGCACATGAAATCCATCTTCTCCAGTTGTATTGAAGCCATGTATGTATGTGGTTTCAAACTGGATTCCAACCGACTTCTATACATGTGACTCAGTTTGACCAGTCAGATTTTCTTGTGGGATTATTTTTTTCGTAAAAGGTTGGACAGTTGTTCGAATGTGTGACAAGAAAGTGCTATTATAACTCTACACCGAGAGGTAAGAGCTTTCAGTGGACACTTTACTTCACATAATATAACAGAAATACAGTAAAATCATTTTGCTAGTTTAGGAACAGCACACATCAAGATCTCCGCTCATAAATGTGACCATTTTGCCTGTCCCTCCCCATTCAGTGAACTCGCATGTACATCGTTACTATGGCAACCAATGTGGCTACCAATTTGATTATGCAAATTGGATCTGGTTGCTTGTAATTTCAAATCTGAACACTAGAGACATATCTGATCTGTTGCTTGATTACGATGGGAGAATGGTATTTTTTGACGATTCAAATTTCCAACATCTACACATGTAGAACCTACCCATGTCTTCTGAGATTTTTAATGTAAATGCTGGGAATGGTAAAGTAGAGGTAAATCTGAATGGAGACTGAGTAGAGATTTTAATGTTGTGTTTTAAGCCAAATTGTTCTCAAAACTATCGTAAGACATGATCTGTAACCATTTCATGTAGTGATGCACCAGAATCACTTGAAACTGGGCCAAAAACTAAAACCCCAAAAGTGAAATATAACAGCTGACATTAAATATAAATGGTTTACATAAGATAAATATATTAAAACGAAACATCCGCAAGAAAAGAAAAACTTTGCTCAATCAAGGCAAGAAATTCTGGTGGTCATTTTAAATATTAGCTATCATTGGAATGCTCACAGAATCTTGATACGTTTACATTTACGGCATTTAGCAGACGCTTTTATCCAAAGCGACTTCCATTCCCTAACTACAGGGGACAGTCTCCCTGGAGCAACTTAGGGTTAAGGGTCTTGCTCAGGAACCCAGTGGTGGTGTGCTGAAGGTAGGATTCGAACCCATGACCTCTTGGTCTGGGGGCAAGTACCTACCCAATGAGCTACCGCCACTTGTATTCACTTGAACAGTGAATCTAAATCACTTGTCCAACGTTAAATAGTCCCAACGTTTCAGTTTAATCTGCTGCTGTGTAGCTGTTGCGACTGTCACAGAAGGTCAAATGGGGCAGAAGTTAGCTTCATATTCGCCAGCTTCTTTAACAGTTACATAAAGGGTAATGTAGTGATTTTCTGGTGCCCACCAGGACTGCATCCTTTTGGGTGGAATGGGGAAATATGAAAAAGACGTTGGCAAATTCAAAGCTAACCCAGGTTTGTGTAAACCGAAAGGAACAAACAGCTCTTGCAGTCACTGTTTCTCTTTTTCATTACCATTAAAATTTTGTGTAGAGTCTTCAGATTTTGACACCCTGTAATGGGCTCGTTTCAGACGTTTTTGTGAGCTACATCAGAGTCGTTACATGGATGTCTAATTCTTATGACTGACATTGCAAGATCCAATCTGACATTGCAAGATCTATTGCACTTGTCTCATATAATTCATTTTTAATGACATAGTGATTTATAATGAATGAATGATTTAGCATTGTTCACACCCATATCTGAATGATAGATATATACATATATATATATATATTCCTAGTGTATATGATACACTGTAATGTTACAAAAATCGGTATATATGTATAATGCCCGTCTGCTACCTACAGCAGCTTCAACAGCCAGTACATCATTTTAATTCAATAATGATGGCTAGACTTTTTATTTTTTATTTCAATTCATAGTCTTGTTTCTATTTGTAAAGTGCGTATCTGCGCTCAGGGATATCTTGTATGAAATGTTTGGATATATAATTTAAAAATAGTAGAATAATGACTATATATTTAGGGTGGCTTGGGATCATTTTGGGTGGGGGGGGGCTTCAGACCTTCGGCAGAATTCAAATGAGCCATTTTAATCTAGATTAATTAAAAAAAAAAATTTAATCTAGATTAATCTAGATTAATTCCAAGATTACAGTGAGATTAATCTAGATTTTAAAAAGTTAATATATGCCCACCTCTAATATATATATTAGAGGTGGGCATAGATCAAAAATATATATACATTTTTTGATATTATGCTTCTATATATCTTAGAAGCGTAATATCAAAAACAGCCAGTTTTAATGAATTATGATTATGTCAAAAGGTAAAGATACCGTAAATCAAATATTTTTTTTTACAGTTTTGCTAATCACATAAATGAGCAGAATTTTGGGCAAGAAGCTGTGGCTCAGTGAAGCTCAGATGGCGGTGAATGAGTTGGTCAGGTAGTGTCTGCAACACACTGGTAATAATAAAGGTGCCTCCTTGTTGACAGCGGCTCACAGGACACCGCTGCTCTGGCACCCACGGTTGCCAAAAACCCAATTCTCTTTTCCCTGACTTGTCTACTGCTTTTTCCTTCTCCATGGTTTAACGGAGGATTGCAAACAGCCACCAAGCATTCTGACAAGTTGCATCATGCATTCAGGCTCTTTCTATAAAGAAGAATGGTGGATATTTCAGTGACTTTTCAACTTGTGTAGCTAGCTAGCTTTCCAGGCAAGTTGCTGACCATCTCTACAGTTATCAAACATTTTATTAAGTGGCTGGAATGAATGTGACGAACTCCAGCTCCTCAACCTTCTCGCCCTATAACTCTGCTGAGGCTAAAAGGCATCAGAAGTAATAAGCAATAAAGGGTATATCAACACACATTAGAGCTGGGCAATGTCTCAAATCATGTTTAATAATTTGTCATAAATCATGTTTATGATTTATTGCAGATACAAAATCAGAAACATTTTATATTATGGCGAACTTATGCGCCTTATTATGTGCATAATTTATGTCCACTGATCTACTGTCTGCTGAGTCTACTGACTATAGGAAGGATTCTAAGGGAGAAAGAGAAAATGTGGTCAAAATTGGATGCTAGGATGTTAAACTGTGTGTTAAGTGGACAAACCACCATCCTACACCTCTGTGGAGTTTAATTCCCTGTTCGGGCAGAAACATGGTCAAGACTGCATTTGTCTGATGTATTATTTCTTTTTATTATCAAAGTCAAATATACTGAGAGAAAAAGAGGTGATCAAACCCTCTTACGCAGGGAAAACTGCAGGCCCAGCTGTACAAAAGAGATATATATATATATATTTCATCCTTTTATAAAATTAGTGACAAACAGGTATTGCAAGGTTCTACACAGATATGTTTATATACTGAATTTGTATTTATGCTGTGGCTAGCATTTTGAATTAACTTTAAAATCACTCTTTCTAATCACTTCCAGCCCTAGTTTACCTCTCAATAGCTCTCACCTTCTCTGATTGGCAGGAGGCCACTAGATGAAGCACATTTTAACTAACACCCATAAGTGGGTTTGACTGGAACTCATTCAAGTCTAAAACTTTAGATTGCGACTCAAATCATATACAATCGAAGGAAAATGGGTTGGACCATGATGTTTGTTTTAGAGCATTATTTGTCTTCATGTGCTCTTGGTGTGAGTTATTTTGAAATGGGTAAATGAGGCATGAATTTGCTGTAGGTGGACAGATGCTAGTTAACAAAAAGGATGGCCAGTGCATTATGACAGACCTCTATGGAGAGAAAAAATATGTAAAATACAAGAATAATGACCACTAACAGGCTGTGAAAATATTCTAGTAGATGTGAAAATGTGATGGATAAGTGCATGCCTAGCTCTCAGCTGGGGGGTTTTAACATGCAAAGACAAATGCGGCAATAATGACTTTAGTGTTGTTTATAAATTTTTAAACCTTAAATCAGGCGACCTGGTGATAATGAATTGGTCATTTTCATTTAATTAATTGTTCATTATAGCATGTCTGGAAGGTTTCTCCTTTACTTTTTACTATAAAATCCAGGAAGATTTTTAGTAAAATGCTAAAAACATTTTTTCTTTGTTTGTTCTTTAACTATGAGTGGCTCCAGTGATATCTGTCTATTCTAAAGAAATTTTGGATTAGGTTTACATGATTAAAGAATAGGTGCGTCCCAATTACGTACTATAACCTAATGTTAAAAACGATATACTGTGTACTGATCTTAATAGAATGAGTTCGGAGGGTTAGTTTAATAAAATATTGATATACTATACACTGTTTTGTGCAAACAAGAAACAATGAAATATTGCTATGCCAGCATACATCATACCAAACGATGGCTTTGAAGGCTTCTTTAGAGAGAACTTTTTTTTTTTAGCATAAATGAACTAAAATGTTTTTTCATGCCTGCTTCACTGCTTTAAGATGCTAATATTAAATGAGCATTTTTATAAATGGATACTTCCGTTTTTAAGTATGCATGAAGGTATTTATGTATACTCAACTTTAACACTTATAGCAGAGCTGCATGCTACATACTCAAACACTATTTAGTGTTGTAGTCGGTGTGCTGTTGCAGGCTAGTTTGTAGGCTAGTCTTTGCGACAGCTACTGATAGAAACAACTGTCTGCCCTTACTTTGTGGTATTCTAACAGCCAGTGTGAGCCCATTTTCTGCCCATTTTACTCCACATCATAAGAGCTCAACACAAACTAATCAGCAAAACAGTCAAGTTGCTGTGCAAAAGGTGCGCTAATTGCATGTTAGCTAAATATAGCCTTGTGATTATTTTTTTTTACCCAACTGACTTAGTAAGCTGCACACCAGCTGGTAGCAAACCAGCTCAATTAGTGATGAGGTCAGAGACCTGGTTCCCCAGATCAAAAGATGGCCTACACTGCACTACTTTGTGTTATCTTTTCTCTAATACAGCTAAACTATATTGTTAGGTGATTCCGAAGTGTTCAGTGGTAACAATGCAATGTGGTGTAATAATATGGGTTACATATAAATAAAGCGCCATCTGTTCTCTTCTCAAGAATGCCATGAGTGTCTGGCCTTGTAGCGCGTGTTCCAGACTAAAGCCTGGTTTTGTAGTCCTCGTAATCTCCTCTTGTGTGTGACATCAGTTTCACTTATAAAAATCTCTCCAGTAAGAGGGAAGCGTTTGCAAGCTGTGTATCAAACGCTTGAGGGGACTGGCGTGGTCTGTTAGCCAATCAGAGGAGTGTCTAATGAATATGCATTAGTGTGTGTGCGACAGCCTTTGCATTGCAAAAAGGCAAAATGCCTCAGGAGAGATCGAAAACAGAAGTGATTGAATAAAATAGGTGTTCAAGTCTCCACGAGAAATGTACAACAAAAAAAGCGCTGTGGATTTACAGCAGTTTCATAAGAGGTTGAGGAAATGATTTGCCAAGTCATGTCCAATCATGGGGTAATGTCTTGGGCAATCAACCAAGACAAGTTTGCTTCTTTACTTTTGCACTGGTCCTGTGAGGCTAATATGCATATCTTGAGGTTACATTGTTTGCTTTTCAGTCTAGAGAACTGATTTTAGTATGAAATATATTCTTAAAGTTTAACAGCAAAGACCTCTTGTAACCAGGTCACTTTTGTAATGATACTCATTTCAGCAAGTCGTCATAAGCTGGTGACCTGCTCTCTTATCATGGCTTTGCAGTTTAGATCAGGAAGAGATAAAGAACTTCTGTTTTATTTATCTCTCAGAAAGTGTTTTCATGCTGCTCTTACTTTATCTGTGGCATGAATTTAGTTACTTGAGGCAATACTTTTTGCCTGTACTTTCCTAATGCTTCCAAAATAACAGGAAACCTGCTAACTGCCAATGGGCAGGTTCAGGGTTTTATCTTGCCCAGTGTAACAATGCTGGATTATTTTTCTGACCAGATGAATGTTTATGTGGATCACAGAACAACCAAAACAACACAGTTGTATTTGCATTGTAGTAATACTGGATTTCTCTGTAAACTCAAAGAAAATAACAAACAGTCTGCTTGTTACATGGCTTGTTATGCTAATTAAGCAAAATGAAGGCTGCTTCAGTGCATTATGTGCCAAATGGCATGCACATTAAAATGTACATTTAGACAAGAACACTAGTTTCTCAAGCCTTAGCAATGTTCTCAGCATCTAAGCAATGTTCTCTCTAAAGGAGATCATGTTCAGAGATGGCACAGCTGACATGTGGAGCTGTCCCAGTGCAATCCTTTTTTAATCATACTATACATTTATTTTATTATCCCTCTTCCTCTTTGGAGGTACTGAAGTGTTCCTGCTGAGCCATGAGACAAACCATGAAGGTCTGGGATCTAGAGGTCAAGGAAAAATGAGTTTTGCAGTTTCTGCAGCCTCTGTGAGTCTGCATGGTAACAAGCAGGCTAATGTTTTTGCTCGGATCTTCATCACTGACAGTGTGTCTTGCTCAGGGCTGTAACATCTCACAGCCGTCATCGTGAAACATCTCAGTGTTTTTCGTCAAGTTCAATGAGCCATTTGGTGGTGATGTGTGAAAAGATTTGATAAGCGCCATGTTTCCAGGCCAGTAGGTGTAATTTCGAGGCAAGTCCCCCCCTCCCTCCCCCCACGAAGGATGCCACATGCTGACCAACCATGTTGTCAGGAAATGAACAGGGAGCCGGCCTGTTATTTCTGATCGCCATCATCATCTCTTCTGTGTAATTAAGTCTAATCAGAGAGCTGCACTTCACGAAGCGTTTGCTTTGCCAGGAATTAAATTAGTGTGAGATTCATTTGTCTCTGCAGCTCCCGTATATAACAACCTTTTAAATGTTCTTTACTCTTGTGACTGTCGAATGAATATAGACCAATCGGCCATAACATTAATATAATTTACATATACTGTACATCCTTTCTAATCCTGTTTCTGCTACTTGCTGTTTTGCACAGTTGTTTATTGCTGTCTGCCTCAATCTTTGCATTTCTTTGCATTTTTACACACTTAATAACTCTGTTGCTAGAATGCAGTATGTTGTCTTGTCCTGTAAATTGTGTTGTTGCTCTTGTGGGATTTTTACACTCTCTCTTTAGTGCTGTCTTGCCTGCACTTGTGTAGTTCTGCAGTTAGTTGTTTTTGGTTTTCTGTGGTGTTCTGTTTTTGTTCTTTGTGTTGCACCATGGTTTGGAGGAATGTTGTTTCATGTCATTGTGTACTATTTGTATTGAAATGACTAAACATCTGTTTGAGCAAAGGCTAGACCAATTGGTCTGATTCCATAGAAAAGCTACTGTAGTACAAATTGCTAAAAACAAATTAAAGCTTGCTGTGATAGAAAGGTGTCAGAACACAGTGCATTGCAGCTTGCAGGGCTGCATAGCTGCAGACCAGTCAGAGTACCCATGCTATATGGTGTCTAGAATGGGACCTGGAGGGGTGGTAGTAGCTTAGTGGGTAAAACACTTGTCTGTGAACCCAATGGCCACAGTGTTGTAGGTTCAAACCCCCACTTTCTACCATTGTGTCCTTGAGCAAGACACTTAACCAGCAGTCCTCCAGGAGGACTGTCCCTGTAACTAATGATTGTATGTTGCTCTGGATAAGAGTTTCCACCAAATGCCAGTTTATAACTGGGTCATGGAGCAGTGGAAGAACGTGGCCTGGTCTGATGGATCACGTTTTCCTTCACGCCATATGGACAGCTGTGTGTGTGTGCACCAGGATGCGCTATGGGAAGAAGCCATGCGGTGGAGGCAGTGTGATGTCATGGCCGATCATGTGTATGATAGATTTAGCAGATCGAACAATAAATGCTGATATGTTATAAAGTAGCTTGTTGGTGTATATTCATGTCTTTTCATGGATCTTGTGTAAACGTTGTGCTTCTCTCCTCTTTCTTCAATTCCCAGAACAAGGTGGTGTCAGTGGATAACATGAAAGTGAAACTGCAGGTAAGTGATAATGACTTGTCCACCATTGCCGTAGACTAGACATACACTCTGCAAAAATAAAATTGCCCTACAAGGTCTTTGTGGCAGTGTCGTAAAAGAACCACTATTGGTTCTCAAAAGCAGTTGTTACATTTAGGAATAGGGGAAAGGTCTGGACTCTGAGGGACCCTAAGAGAACCTCTGGCCTAAAGAACTTTACAATAGAGGATTCTTTAAAGGAGCATTGTTATTACTGACATATATGTGAAGAACCTTTTAAAGCTCCCCACAATATATCATAGGGCCAAGCCAAGATCTGTTTAAGAGCCTTAATGTTTGAGTGGTATTTAAAATGTTGTCTTTAAGTATGGGTTCCATGCACCAAAGTAAGAACAGAACAGTTTGTTTTTTTTCAATAATTTTAAGTCAATTTATTATTATTCACAGAAACATCCATTAAATGTAGCCCTGTCGTTTTTCTGATCTTTCGCACTCTTTGGATGCCCCTTTGTGGCATCCCACGCAGAATCCGAGCTCTGCATACTGAGTTCTCGCTCACCGAGCACAATTGAGCAGCAAAAATACAGTCTGCTTCCCGGAAGACTACCTCCAGGTTATTAGTGTGAATTGGCTGTTACATAACATTTGCTATCTTTGGCATAGTTTTGTGTGGTGGGTTCACAGTCAACCTTGTTCAGAGATGGGCTTTATCAAATCTCAGCAGAGCCGCAGCTACATGCCAAGTATGTCTCGCAGGCCATATCTAACTGAAGTCCTGTCTTGCCTTTTTCAAAGGAATTAACCTTGATATTCATCACCCTGAGGAGATTAAATTGCAGTGTTGATGTACTTTAAGTATGCATGAGATCAGAAACTGTATTCAGACTGAATCAAAATGTTTAATTATAAACCTCTTTTTCAGATTTGGGACACGGCTGGGCAAGAGAGGTTCCGCAGTGTCACTCACGCATACTACCGAGATGCACAGGGTAATGTTATTTTCATTTTCATTTTAATATCATTTATACTGAGTTGCTGGCATAGTTGCTCTTCCTGCCTTTGAGCCAAACACTTATTGGCCATTTTATCAGATCATACCGTCTCTATTGAGGCAATTACCAGCTGTAGCCTTTGGTGGACTATTTTTCAGCCATCAGTGACACTGGCATTCTAGCAGCTCTAACTGTAGCCCACTAGCTGCACCAGCAAAATAGATTTTTCTAATAAAATGGCCAAGTGCTGGTGGCCTGAAGTCAAGTTCTTCCACAACGAACTCATCCAACCATGTGTTTATGGACCTTGCTTTGTGCACTGGGACACAGTCATGCTGGAGTAGAAAAGGTTCTTGCCCAAACTGTGTCCACATTGTTGGAAGCATAGCGTTGCCCAGAATGTCTCTGTGTGTTAAGATGGCCCTTTACTGGAAGAAAGCACCCAAGCCAAAACCTTGAAAAACATAGTGTGTCCCAATACTTTCATCCATTTAGTGTATAACAATTATGGCCTTGAGATGCTGCACTCTTGCTGTCCACCACAAAACTCAAAACGGGAACTCTGATTGGCTAAGATGCTTGATGAAGAAACTGATTGGTCTGGGGGCTTTTCATTAGCATATTTCAGCTGGGGCAGCTGGTGGCCTAGTGGTTAGGGTGTTCACCCTGCGATCAGAATGTCGTAGGTCCATATCCCAAGACTGCCAGTGGCACCATACCCTTGAGTCCACCCAAGGTACCGCCCCCACACAATGCTCCCTGGGGGCTGTGTTCCTGGCTGCCCACTGCTTGGGTTAAATGCAGAGAAAGAATTTTGTGCTGTTCACACTCTGTGCTGTGGTTTGTTCACATATTACATAATGGTCATGTTCACTTCCCTTTCACAAAAGTATGTTCTAGCAAAACTGCTATACCTAATACACCATACTGTGCCAAAGTCTTGGGCACACCAGCAAACTGTTTTAAAAGTTGGGTAGTAAATGTGTTTTCCTTGTAACATCAGAATAAATGTGAACAAACATTAATGCAGTAAAAACTAAGATGAAATTCTTGTTGTCAGTTTAACAATAGGTGTTGGATGACAACTATAAATAATGTTGCGCTGTCACAGTGGGAGATTGGAAAGTGGTTAAACAAACACATTAAGAATATAGAATCTAATACTTATATTGTATTATTGCTTTGTACTTATTATATATGTGTTTTCCTGAGTAAATTGATGCTTACTAGCATTTCAAATGTAATTGTCTATGATGCCTTTAACACAGCACTGTATGCCGTGCTGGGAATTGTCCACCACTCCATAACATCTGGTCAGTGGTCCTTTGGGGGTCCCCTTAAATAATTTGTACAGCAACAAATGGACTACATTTAGTAGTTTCACAGATGCATCTATCTGCTACATTCTTTAAAAAAGGTGCCATAAAGGGTTCTTGTATGCCATAGAAGATCCACTTTTTCGATAGAACCTTCTTTCTCTAAGGTTCCCAAATGAACCAACTATTACTTGAATAATAGATGCGAGTGTGAAGAACTTTTTTTTCTAGGACGTGGAAGTTCTTTCAGCTTTGAAAAGGTTCTTCATGTTCAAACATCTCATTTACAATAAATGTTTTTTCTAAAGAACCATCAATTGAAAGGAAAAGTTATTCCTCTATGGCACCTTTATTTTAAACAGGTAGAGATGTACATTAACTGGGAAATGAGAGTAGGCACAAGGTAGGTGTACCTACACTCATTTCCCAGTTTCTTGTGTATAGTGATCAAAATCGACATGTGACTGGGGTGCAGTATTGCTCTCCTGATGCTACTATTTGGAGGTCCACCCCAGTAAAATCACTGAGATCTTTGTGGTCAACTTGTTGTTCTCACCCCTTTAGCTCTGCTGCTTCTGTATGACATCACAAGAAAGTCATCCTTTGACAACATCAGGGTAAGACTTTCAAACCTTGCTTCTGCTTCGGCGTGTAGATTGTACCAGAAGCAATTTTCTTTTTCCCGAGCATCGTTCGCTTCAGTTGTGACAAGCATTCATTTTCAAATGGCAACTCTTTTTCTTTCTACCCACAGTGCTCTCACATCATTTAGTTTTTTTTTCTCATGTGTGTCACCATGCAGGCCTGGCTGACTGAAATTCATGAGTATGCACAGAAGGATGTGGTCATCATGTTGCTTGGCAACAAGGTAAGTGGGACTTCCTGGGAGGGGGGGGGAACAACAGATTAGCACCCCACCCCCCAGCCCCCCTGAAAGTATAGACCTCAAGCGCACACTCAATTTTGACACTTGCTGGGTTTTGTCCATGTTTTATGCCTTTTTTTTTTTTTTATGTCTAAGTAATGCACTGTGTCTGCTATCTTTCAATATATGTTATGTGACTAAGAAAAGCACAATGGGAGGGTTTTAATGTGCCAAAAAAATGGCAATGAAAACACCTGTTGTGAAAGAACCACTGAATTGAATCCATGCTCTGTCTGAAAAAAAAAACATGTTAAACGCCAATTATTTCCTTCACTACAAAGAGAACAGGTGAACAAAATCCCCAACACTGCTGAGTCTTTCTTCAGGTTACAAGTCGGGTTTGAACTTGTCCTTGCTTAAGCTTTCAAAATAAATCCATGCTAAAGGATTAGGAATCTTTTTTAGGCTGATTTGCCTAGATTGTATAACCTAAACTGCCACTGCTAATATGGAACATAATCAAGAGGGTGTTTTTCAATGCAGTCTGCTTTTGAATCAGAGGCTCAAACAACTTTGCATTGCAGCTGTTTGCCTCTGATAATAGCAGAAGCAGTTTCTTAATGAGTCCTGAATGAGTTTCAGTGTTCACATTAATACTGCACTGAAAATACAATATCCAGTCCAGTCAAAATATTACAAGAAAGGTTTTTGTAGCTACATCAGTGTTGGATATAATAAAAAGGCATGAAATCTTGTGGCTTAAATTGTAGATACAGTCTGTTCTTACATTATATTTAAACAGGATTTAATCCTTTTTTAGCTGAAGGATGAGGGTGTTGCCTATTACTAAATGATAGGGGCAACACTGCCCCCTAGTGGGAGCACTTTTTTGCTGGATATGTTGGATGTGTCAGGCCTGTTTTTCTTAGGAAAAACGTCTCTGTTATTCAGTGTACAGGTGCTGGTCATATAATTAGAATATCTTCAAAAAGTTGATTTATTTCACTAATTCCATTCAAAAAGTGA
>JBBPDC010000028.1:11354388-11366043 GCA_037974485.1 Hemigrammopetersius urotaenia
GGAATATCGGATTTTAAAACCAACAAATATTTGTATCGGTATCGGCCTTCAAAATCCTTTATTGGTCGGGCTCTACTTGATATAGTGTATGTGGTTGTATTGCTCTTCATGACATTGCAGAAAGTCAGTAAACTCAAAACAGGGTTTTAAAGAGGACCTGAGTGAAGGGGCTACCACCATGATCCTTTACCATCAAGATATACAGTAGCACTCTCAGAAACCCGGAAGGATGCAAAGAGTCTTTAGAGTGGCATGATCTTCAAAAACTAATGTTTGATTGTTACAGTCCTGTGTGCCAAATGCATTTGCCTAATCGCTGTTCAGACTGTTTGAGTCACTAAACTACAATGTAGTTTAGTTTAGTGTAGATGTATTTATGTAACATTAAACGTCAATTCCGGTAAGTACTGAAGTCCAAATCTGCATGTTAGTTATTGAACAGTGGACAGAGTTGCAGAACTGAATAATGTATTGTGGATCTCTGAACGTCTTCCCACATCTCACAGATCATCAAAAAAGAAACTAATTTTCTTGTCCTGCTGGCTCTTAGGTGGTTCAGAGGATTAAGGCGGTGGAGCATGAGACCAGGTTGCTGGTGGTTGACCGTGAGACAGATGAGTACCTGCGCAGTCTGCGCCTCACCTGTACAGAGGACATGGCCGTCCGAATCAGCCCGTCACCTTCTTCCTCTTCCCCTCCCACAACGCCCAGCAAGCGAGAGAATGGCTCTGTGTCCAAGCTGCCAGCCACCCTGACCAGTGATGTACCCAAACCCAGCCGGAGGTCTCCATCACGGGCTGCCAAAAAGGTACAAGGCTCTAACCTCTAACTGCCAGACATAGAGCAGTTTTCCTCAACAAAGAACTTTATAGTTCCTGGTTACTTAAAGTAAAGAAGCCCCTTCTTTCTTTCTTTGCATTTAACCCATTCACCAAGTGAAGCAGTGGGCAGTCAGTGATCTAGTGCCCAGTGAGCAGTGTGTGGGGAGGGTGCCTTGCTCAAGGGTACCTCAGTGGTGCCACTGTGATTTGAACCCACAAACTTTCGATCGCTGGGGCAGCTCCCTAACCACCAGGCCACCAGCTGCTCCAATAGTTGATTGAAACTTAAAACTTGCTTGGTAGCATCATGTAAATGACATATAATAAGCCTAAATGGAGTTCAGTGTGGACAATATTTGTTTTCTTTATACCGTGTCAGAAACGTCTGAATACGTGAAATGTGAAAATGTCTGAATATAATTGCTGGAGGCAATGTGTGACGACTGAGAAACGCTAATTATTTCTTAGGTGCATTAGCCTTGTAGCTCTCCATTCAAAATTAATTAAGCAAACCATCAAACATTTTCACTGATAAAGTACATGTGGAGGGACCAGGAATCTTCTTAGGTCGTGAGCTGGTATTTTAGCAGGGTCGCTATTGCCCTTTAAAGTCTGGAACATTTGGTTGTTTTTCAGGCAGGTGGTATTTTGGCTTGGTGCTGTAAACTGTGAACTCATGATAGCTTCCTTTTTCCATAGTAAACCCAGAGAGACTCCGGGGAGAGTTCCTTGGTTAAGTGTTATTGTGTTTCTCTGCTGTGTAAAAGAGCCTACATTGTGCAAACCGCTCAGTCAATAAAGCTGGAAGGTGCAGTTCTGCATGATTTCGCAGATATTTCACCTTGATATGTATCAAATATGCAGACATCTTCATGGTTAGAGGAGAGCTCTGTCTCAAACGCTTGAGTAATCATTGACAGTGTTCCAGCTGATATTTGAATATAGGTCACTTAGTGATGTGCCAGAAAAACTTGACTATAGGAGTGACAGGAAAAAGTGTGGTCGGGAAGAATATTCCTGGATCCTGGAACGTTTATTTGCATACTCAATAGCTTATATATAAGAGGTTTGTTCATCTGCAGTGCCGTAAAATAGTATTTATCCCCTCACGATTTCCTCCTTTTTTGCATGTTTGGTTTCAGATCTCCATATAAAAAGTGATTCAGCAAGAAGAACCACTGGTTAGCCTTGCAACTCCCCTATGGATTTTTTTTTTTTTGCGTGGTCTCATTGTAATGATGGAATCATGAATGCTGATCATATCTGAGGCTGTTCTATAGATTTTCATCATGATTTGTCCAGGTGACTTTCAGTATAGGATTCAAATGTGGCTGGAAGGGCTCTAGCTCAAGTGATACTTGGTTAACAGAGCAAGTAATGGGGGCCACGACCTTTTCACTTAAGACTAGTCAGTTCGCTTTTTTCTTCAGTAAATGAAATTAATTTAATGAGGTTGTCCTTTTGCTCAAAGATCTAAAACAACTGTGTGACAAAGATGCAAAATAGAACAAATAAAAGACAAAATAGGAGAAATTGCACAGCACCCGATCAGCTAATGGCTAGGAGAACTAGCTCACGATGCTTTACATTCATTGATTGTAATTATGAATATAAAGCATCATAATTATTTTTTATAATTATAATTATACTATCAGAATACTATACTATCAGAAGGTGCCCATTTTATACCAAAAAGTTCTTAAACTACCCTCATTCCTTTCTGTTCAACTACAGAAACATGCCTGTTGATCTATCGGGGAATTTGTTTGTGTCAAAATACTATAAAATAATAATAGCAGTCATGAATATATTCTTAGCAGCTATTCCATCATATCCTGCCATCATGTCTGTATTTTTAAGAGCTGGCTTTGAATAAGAGGTAATTTGTCTAAAAACGTGGCGAGCACAGGGTCACAGGTTAAGCATGGCAGAGGTTAAAGTCTTTTTGAGTTAAGCACATTAACCTATGACTATGTCTGGACTCCAATCCTGCTTGCTAATTAATCATCATATTAATGGATCTCTTGCTGACAGTACTCTCTTTATATTTGGATTATTTGTCCAAAAGGCTGAAATTGTCCTGATTAAAGAGATTTCTAGGCTTCTCTGTCTGATCATACTGTGCATGTTGAGAAGCAATGCAAGGAATTTTTCTTTACTCTCTACATGAGTCGGCTCTGGTTTTACAGCCAATGTATTTGCAAACTGATCTCTCCCTCAGCCTCTGTTTAATACATCCATCCCACATCTGCTTTCACTTACCATCCTCTTAACAACGGCTATGCATAATTCAGCCCTGTTTCGACAAGAGCGTTGTCAAGGCTGTATGTTTTGTAACTGCATTGCACTTTTGTGTTGCTGTGTGTGTGTGTGTTTTATGTCAAAAAACCCTGAAGTCAAGAGTCTGCATTAAGCCGAGGGTCTTTTCAGGGTCTATGTACTGTGCTTTTCTTTATTTGATTTTTCCCCCGAGGTCTGCTAAAGATATATCTGTGGTTGTAAGTAATAAATAGGGTTGTAATTTCCTTTTACCTGACTGTCCTCTCTTTCTCCTTTGACTTGTTCAAAGGAAATAATGTCTGTTGATTGACTGGCCTGTATTAGTCCTCATTCAAAATCAGCCTGAAACAGCCTTAGTTAGACCCCCTAAGCCTTAGTTAGGCCTTTTTTGTGTTACAAAACACAACTGCGATCAGTTCTGCTCCATTTGACGATTGGTTTTGACCTCTTTCTTCTTCATTCTAGCTGTTTCCACATGCTCACTCACATCCTCATGCTCACGTTTAGAGAGAAGTCATGTTTAGAGAGAATGTTGCAGTCAGTAATGGTACAATAATGGTGCTCTGATTTGTACGGGACTGTCTTAGGTATCTGAGAAAAGTAAACGTGAGTCTCTTCATGCAGGCAATAAAAATCAAGTCAAGTCAAGTAGGTTTTATTGTCATTTCGACCATATACACACAGCACACAGAGAAACGCAATGACGTGCCTCCAGGACCATGGTGCAACAGGAGCAGGACAGAACAGAACACCACAGGACCACAAGTGCAGACAGGACAAAAGACTGCAAGAAAAACACAAGCACAACAATACAATTAGACAAGACAAGACAACAGTCGACAGTAACCACAGTCTGAATTAATATAGTATTTTGAGGATTGCAAAAATGCAGAAGTGGTTACATGTGCAAGAAATGCAGAGGTAAACAGCAAATGATTGTGCAAACACAGCAGCAACAGGACAAGTGAAAGAAATTAAAAATATATTGTGTACATTGTACATTGTGATTGTGGAAACCCAGTAATGTGTATATGTGTGATATATACACGTATATATGTGTGAGTTCTGTGAGGGCTGTTCTTACATAAGGATTTTTTCCCACAATCAATATGGAAAGGAAGCTGAGCCAGTTTGGGTGCTTTAGGCCTGTACTTTAATAGCTGCATAAAATGAACTAAAATGTATAGCAATTATTTAGATGACAATAAATCGTCAACTACAAGTTTATGATCATAACAGGCCAAAAGTCTTTTACTGGCAAAAATGCTTATTTACTGCCAGGGTAAATAGTTGTAAATATTTCATTGCTGTCTTTTACACAGGGCTGTGTGTAGAGAGGTCATTGTTTTTGAGTGTGTAGTGCTGAGCAGGTAGGCAGAACCCAGCTGTGTTTTGCAGTGTGCTCTAGTGGTGTGCTGTGTAGAGGACAAACTTCAGGAATTACTTGAGTGAGGCAGGAAGTGGGAGCCTGTCTGTAGAACTAGAGGGTGATGTGTTTCTGTGTGTGTGTGTGTGTGTATGTGTGTGTGTGTGTGTATGTGTGTGTGTGTGTGTGTGTGTGTGTGTGTGTGTGTGTGTGTTGAGAGGTGCAGCGGGGGGTCGCTGGCAGAAGTAAAGGATACCATCTGAACATCCAGCATGTTTGCCATGTGTATGAATCCACACGTTTGTTTATAAAGTCGGCTCTGAAAACATACTATTTGGATGAGTATTAAAGGGGACATATTATGCAAAACTCACTTTAGTTATAATGGGTCTATGGGCTATACAAACATGTTCATGAAGTTTTTGCACAAAATCACTTTCACATAAAGAGATTTCACCAGCTTTATTCTTCACAGTTCCAGTCCCTTTCAAAATGAGCCATTTAAGGGCTCTGTGACGTTTATGCAATAATATTTTGCTAGCGACACCCCACCCATCCCACGCTTACTAAACATAATTTTGCATAATATCCCTTAATGCCTAGCTGTCATGCCAGTTTGCTCTTGAGTTGCTATTTTATTAATCCACTGAAAGCACATGCTTTGGTATAAGTTGCTTTTTAGTAGCTTAACACCTTCATCACTCCTTTTTTAACTGACAGGAGTTGACTAAGACAAAGAAACAAATAAGTTTTCGCTATTATTCTCTGGGGTTCATCACACAATCCCTCAAATAACACTCTGCAGTGTTTTCTGATTGGACAGGACCCTCCATTCATGTGCAACTGATTGTGAAAAATAGTAATCAGTGATGTTTCACCTGGTATTTTTTTTAAATGATTTACATTTACGGCATTTAGCTGATGCTCTTATCCAGAGCGACATACATGAGTGCTCAAGTAGTCCACAACTGTTTCTTAAACCTGTAAACAGCTTAAATCCATGTCCACTATTTAACCGAAATACGGTGCACCTCTGCAGCATCTGTCAAGTAATAATAGTAGTAATGTTTGCATTAGTTATATTACATTTAGTTAAGATGTTTAATAACAAAGTAAATACATAAAATATGTGCTGAAACACAATTATTTCTATTAATTAATGTATTATTTATAGAATAATATAATCAATAGTAATTATAACAATTTGGCTGGTGGTTCCTTTCCATTTCGGCCTCAATGTGAAACTTTTTTATTGCTTACTGTAGATTGAAGGGAATATTCAAACGTTGCAGTCAATGCACAAATTTTATTGAAGGAAAGTTTAGATCTCTCTTTTGTTCTTGCAGAATGAGCCATCTTTTAAGGGGTAATACTGTCTCGCCGCCCCCAAATCGCACAGGATTGTTACTGATAATTTCAGCTGCTAGCAAGTCCTCAGCTCCTACTGTATTGTATTGTTCCTTTGAATACGCAGCACCTTTATTTGTTTTCTACACTTTGAGCTGCATGGGCCTTTTCGGAAAAATCTCTTTGATAGGGGACACTGGTCTGGTTGGAGGAAGCTATTAAGAAGTCTTTGTGGAAGTGGTCCCAGCACCCTCTGCTTGGGTCTTTTCTGTTACTTTGAAGAACATCAGTCACATCCTGTGAGCTTTGGCTGCGAGCTGCTTTGTCCAAACAGCCGAATGTTTTCGCAGGTCTTATAGTGTAAGACGGGATCAGCAGAGGGATCGGGACCTGCACAGGTGGGATTCATTACATAAGTTCATCCCAAAGATACCCCAGGAGTGAACCTTTGGCAGCTTTTCGTAAGGCACAAAGTGTGTCGAGCCAATCGTTGCCATGGTAGCAGGACTCCTAAGGTTACAGAGAATTCCAGCACTTCCTGTCCCAAAGAGGTTTTGAAGCTTGACTGGTGTTCAGAGTTCATGAATGCCACTGGCACTAGGGGAGCACATTGAGCTAATAAACCAAGAACGACAGGGTTGAATTTTAGAATCTGTGTGTGTTTGTGTGTGTGTGCATTACTTGGCCCACATGTCTGGTTGGCCTGTATGTGAGGTAGATATACGACACCGCCATTCTGCTGTGGCTTTATTTTTACTGCCCGGCGTTATTTTCTTTTCCGGCACATTCTTTCTCTGTTTATTCTCCTGTTGATTTGCGAGCTAATTTGCTAAGCTGGCTGAGCAAAACATGAGGGCTCATTCTGACTCTTAAGCAAAGGCTGGATTTGGAAGCACTAGAATTAGAATTGCAGAAGGGAAACATGTTCAGAAGGTGTTTCTTATCTCAACACTGATGCTAGAGAACATGACCCTGCACCACACGAACCAGCATTGATACAGTGTTGGTTTTAGGACCGCCATGATGAAATGAAGATGAGAGAATATTAAACATAGCTTTTGTAAGTGTGTGTTCATACACATTATCTGTTGTGTTGGCTTAATTGCAAGAAATGAATGCACTATTAAGAGAAACTTTTATGTCAATCCAGCTCAGTTTTTCACATGCATGGGAACAGACTCCTCTTGGCAACGTCATTGAAACGCCTATTATAGTGAAGTTCATCTTTTGTTTTGGAGGCAAACGCAGGCAGCATAAACAAATAAGAACCAAAGGAGACCAGTCAGATCAGTCTTTGTCCATTGTATATAGTGCCATTTTGGACCTGAGTTTGCTAACATTTGTCATCACATCTAGTAAAAGAAGGAAACTTTGTTTGACAATTTGTTTGACAATTAAAAACAAAGAAATGCACTTTTTTGCATCTCTGTAAACATAGCCGCTTATGCTAAAGTTTAAAGTCGTTCATTTTAATATTGTGATGAACTGATCTTAAGGAAAGACAGGCGGACAGCTGTGTTGGGTGATATGTGTTGGTGAGTGTGTTCTTTTGTGCATGCGGGTCAGTTCACTGCTGATCACACTGTTGATGTGTTAGAATGACAGGAGATTTGTCTGGAGATGAGGTAAAGATCAGTTGAACTAAGGTGACTTGATGGAGGTAAGAAATATAAACATGGCCCTTTTACTTTTCTGCGCTGTAGGCTTTATGTACAGATGTAGATAAGCCACTGTTTTGGCAATTACCTTTAGTTTAGTATGCCATTTAATTTATAGTTGATATGTAATAGTAATTAATTGATAGATAATATGTTTTTGGTGCTTGTAAAGTAAAGTGACCCTTATAATCATATGTGAACAGCACACAATATGATCTGTGTGAAGTTCTTTCTTTGCCTTTAACCCATTCACCAAGTGAAGCAGTGGGCAGCCCATGGAGCAGTGTGTGGGGACGGTACCTTGCTCAAGGGTACCTCAGTAGTGCCACTGGCAGTCCTGGGATTGGAACTCACTCTTTCTAGTCATTTGTAATTTTCTTTGTGAGCATCAATGAAACCCACAAATGCACAGACATAAATAGTTGCAGATTTCATTAAGAAGGAATCAATGTTTGCTTTTATAAATTGTATCTAATTTCTCAGTTAATCATTAAAATAAGTCAAAGAGAACTTACTCAATCATATACAAGCTCAGGTTCTCCAGTGTACATACAGCATAACAGACACAAGACATAGTGAAACAAGAAAATGTGAAAAAATAATTGCTAGAATC
The DNA here is from genome assembly GCA_037974485.1 of Hemigrammopetersius urotaenia. Taxonomy (NCBI): domain Eukaryota; kingdom Metazoa; phylum Chordata; class Actinopteri; order Characiformes; family Alestidae; genus Hemigrammopetersius; species Hemigrammopetersius urotaenia. The sequence goes on from JBBPDC010000028.1 coordinate 11,362,474, forward strand.
ATCTATAACCGATTTAAGAGATCCACTCAGCATTGCCTATTTCCTAAAAAAGATATTTTAAGTCAACAGAATGAGTCACTAAGTGTAGTAATATCAGAGAAGTGTTTTTACGGTGCTGCTCAAATCATCTGCTAGATGATTTTTATGTAAAATGAGGTGGCAAAGATTTCTTTTTTTTTCCCTCTTCTTCTCTTTCCAGCTTTTTCTTTCAACCAAGGCTTTCTTTTAGAACATGAGCTGCAGTTATTTCTGCTCAGTTTTCAATTGAAATGTTTGTCTTCTAATGGATACTCCTACATATAGAATTTATGTGGATGCTTATTTGAATGGCACACACATCATACTTACATCAAATATAATTTCCAAAAACCTAGGAACACTCATTTTCTTTGAAATATAGCTTTAAAGCACCCTGAATCATTAGAACTGGAACTGACTTTAGCCAAAGAACAATTTCAAGGATAGGACTCGTTCTGTTCCTGTGTTACCAAACCCCACTGTCTTCTCTCGTCTGATTGGCTGAAGGAAGCGCTCTGGACTGGCCAGGGCTTTGCCTGGCCCTACTGTGCCCAAGTGTTGAGTGACACTTTCTCACCATTTCGAACAGCACAATCCATTCTTTCAGCCCGCCATGCAACGCCACAACCCACACACACACACACACACACACACATACTGTTCCAGACAGCAGGTGCTTTCCCCACGCTGGCTTATCTCTTCCCATGTCCAAGCACAAGAGTGCTTATTGAAGCCGTTTTCGTGTGGAGAGCAGCAGGTGGAGGAGGGGTGCTCCTGTTACATCATCACTGAACAGAGGAAATGATCCTACTGAAGGCAGTGTGGGAAGGGTTTGAGTACAGATCAACTGTAGATGCCCAATGCAGTTCAGCTCAATTTGGTGTTATTTGTGTTGTGCATTTGACAACAGACATTATTATAAAGCCGCTTTCCAAAAATGCGGGTCTTGACACCTAATGAGCAAAGTCAAGGACGACCCACCCAAAAAAGAAAGATATATAATATATGTCTAAAAATATATACATCTATATTCAAGGGGTCTTCAGTTACGACACTCACTCCCATAAAACTTTAAAAACTCGAGGGCTGAGTGTTTCGGCTTATGCCGTCATACTTACGGACTAGGTGGGCGAACTAGTTGGCTGCACGCAGTGGAAGAATTCCGAGGATCCCCTGTATATGTGATTTGGATCAGACCGGAGGAAGATATGCAAGATACGTCAGATCAGTTAGGTCTTGTTCATCCTAATGACTGAAAATTTTAGTATAACTTTGTTTTTTTAGTATCTACTTACTATGGCTGGCTAGTTTTATTTTACTCTTAATCGTTTGAGCCCTAGAATAATTTTAATGACCTGTTAATCATTTTGGATCATCGGCTTAATTGTTACTCAATAAATGGACATGTTAGACGTGGATTTGACTGATGATAAATGATACTGTATTGTCAAAGCAGTGCATATTAACTTCTTGTATGTCGACTGCATACTTAAATTTCGTTGTTCCTTGAAAATGTGAGAATCTTATTTTATCTTATATCGCTGAATCTTAATTGTACATTTGCAATACTTTTGTACAAGAGAAGAAAAGAGGCACTTCAAACAAATAGAACTGTGCCTCACGATCTGAAATGTAAAAAAAAGGTAGCCCAGACTAACGTGTGCAGAATAAGTTTAGGTCCAGCCAAATTGGGAGCTGTGGATGACAGATTGTCCAAAATCTGCTTGTTAAAGTCAGCAGGAGACAAGAGAAGCCAAGGAGGAGAGACAGTCGGAGAGGACAGACAAGGACTGACTGAGCCTCGTGACTGTATTGTTGATGTGGATTTACAAAGGAAACTGGGTTGGAAGTTTGGATTGTTGTGGTGGCCTCTCTCTGCTGCAGTATAGTTTTTTGGTTTTTTACTGCTTTAGCTCCCTTATTTGCCCTAATGTTTTCCAAACCTGCCGGAACAAAAACAAAACAATCTTGCATTTACAACAAGATTATATATAATAAATATGTTTACTCAAACAGCTCTCATGTTAACACTTTCCAGATGAGGCTTTTTCCATGTTAGTCATAGAAATTCTGAACATCACTGTTGCTTGGACAAGACCACATGAGCGCATTGCTGACATTCGATATTTGTTCCTAAATGACTCTCCCATTATATGTCGATTAAATTGTCTCTAAATACATCCCTAAAGCTAATTTCAAGCCACGTGAAATGCATCTATTAACTGTGGCACATATATGTGGTTTAAAAATGAGCTTCAAAAATGAATAGAACTTCTGCCGTTCATTTTAGACAACACCAGGGCTGGAGTTCACAAAGGGCCCTCCTACCCAAAGAGAACATAAACTGAATGAGATACAATTAACTGAATAGATACAATTAACACTATATGGACAAAAGTATTGGGACACACCTGTTTTTCAGGGTTTGGGCTAGATCCCTTACTTCCAGTGAAGCGCAATCACAATGTTTCAGCAGACCAAGCTATGCTTCCAACTTTGTGGACACAGTTTGGTGAAGAACCTTTTCTAGCTCCATAAAGAAATGGTTGGATGAGTTCGGTTTGGAAGAACTTGATCGGCCCCCACAGAGCCCTGAGCTCAACCCCATCCAACACCTTTGGGATGAACTGGAAGAGAGATCCAACATCAGTGTCTGACTTCATAAATGCTCTACAACACGAATGAGTAAAAAGCTTGTCTATGTATTTCAAGATTCAAAAAATTTGTTTGCCATTTGCGCATGAGACCAGCAGTCCATGCACATTGGAATTCTTGTGCAAAGCTCTCAGAGTGAGGTAACATTTTTTTATGAAAGGTAGAAAAGACAGGAAAATAAAGCAGAGAATAGAGCAATCTACTAGTAGTATATAATAGGGGTGTGACAAGACGAGACAAGACTTTTTGTCAGTTTGTGAGGGAATGGGGAGGACATCAGGCTGCGAGGGAATCAGGACAGTTTTAATGACAAACGGAAAAAATACACAAACTCAGGCACACTCCGTCTCTCAGAACAAGAACAGAAATATACAGGGACAAAACGAAATGAAATCAAGGGACAGCAGGACTCGCGCTCCCAAAACGAAAGTCCCTGTCAGGGTTGCACGCAGGCAGGTAAAGCGAGAACACGGAGGAGAACTCAAAGGGCAGTCTCACGGCATCAGAGCCGGCTTCAGAACTGGGGAGCGCGAGCCTGAAAAACAAGAGAGAAAAACCATTAAACAGGGATACAGAGGGTAGAACAAATGTGGGCAACATTCACATAAATCCAACAAATACAGACACAAAGACTCGAGGCCGGACTGGGCTTTAAATAGTGAACGGGAAGGGAAGCCAGGTGAGGCGGTGATTGATAGGACGAGACGCAGGTGTGGCGGATGATAACGGGGAGAGATACAAACCGAACACGAAGACTCAAAAGGGAGGAAGGGAGGAAGGGAGGAAGGGAGAAACGGGGAGGATTGGGATAAGGGCGGATAGGGCACAGAGACAGAATGAAACAGAATGCATGGGAAACTAATATTCAGGGGATGGGGAACGGTGTCTACGAGGGGG
>JBBPDC010000028.1:11376635-11391635 GCA_037974485.1 Hemigrammopetersius urotaenia
CACGTTGTTGATTTTGCCGAGGTGATAAGTTTATACAGCTCTTCCTGCCCTATACCTGTAAAGTACTGAAAATCTAAATCTCAGGTGCTTGCTATGGGAATTCGTTGCTGTGGTATTTTAGCTGCTGTGGCATTTGCTGGACGGTTGCTATGGTATCCTAGGTGGTTGCTAGGTTGTTACTTGATGGATGCTGGGGTGTTACTTTGTTTAGTAGTTTCAATGGCATGGCTTAAAACATATTCCCTATCAGTCCGAATATTCTGGAATATGTTCAGTGATGATATCTTGCAAAACTGCAGCAGACAAAAATCTAGAAGATTGAAAAACAAAATTAAAAGAATTGCTGCCAAGAGACTGCTCTGATTAATTCATACAAAAGAATTGCTCCCTTCTCAAAAACTTATTACAAGAAAAAATTCTGTAGTTTAGTTACACAGTATTTTGCCACAAAGGCTCACACTGTTGCTTTTGAAGAAGACTTTTGATTTTAGTGCATTCACATTCACTTCATGTTGGATCATAAAAAAAATATTACTCAGCTCTTCAGTATTTACGTACTGTTGGACAAAATCTAATTCTTCAAGAATACAATGATCCCAAGCATTCTTCAACACTGTGCCAAGGTTATATCCAGTCCGAAGCAAAGGAAAAAGTTTTGAGAATAACATCTTAGCCTCCCCAGTCTCCAGATCATCCTTCCATTGAGATGCATGGAACGATCTGAACTCTTTCCAAATGAGTGTCCAGCAAATGAGACCTACATGAAAAGATGCTGGGAGGGTTTGGACACAAGATATTTGCAAAAATTGGTGGGAAAATGCTGTGAATTGAATCTGTTCTGCTATGATAAAGTCAGGAGGTGGTTATTTTGATGGCACAATTAAATTGCACAGTATTTCTAATGTTTTCTTGTGAACATGTTACACAAAGCTCAGTTTGTGTAACTAGTTAATTCTCACCACCTTTTTTATCACTGTTTCTTTCTTTCGCTCTCTCTCTCTCTCTCTCTCTCGCGCGCGCGCGCCATGCCTCTCTCCCTCTCTGTCTCTCTGTTTCTTTCTGTCTTTCTTTCTCTCTCTCTCTCTCTCTTTCTCTCCCTCTCTCTCTCTCGCTCCATGCCTCTCTCCATTTCTGTCTCTCTGTTTCTTTCTGTCTCTCTCTCTGTGATTTGGCATTACCTAATTGTTTGTAAGGCTTCGGAAAGGCTGCTCTTTAATTCAATTACCACTGTTAAAAGCAGCAGGGAAGGAGGGAGAGACATGAAAGGGGGGGTGTATGGAATAGACAGAAGGAGGAAAGAGCGAAAGATGGCAGGAGAGAGGGGCAAGAGAGAGAGGGAGGGGAAATGAAGAGGAGAGGGAAGGGAGGAGGTGAGGAGGACAAGGCAGGGAGTGGAAGAGTGAGGAAGAAAGAGGGATGGGGAGGAGGGATGGATATATTTAGCCAAAGAGGGGGAGAGGGAGGTCTGTTCTCAAGGGCTTATTCCAGTAGGGTATATTTAGACTCCAGCCATGAAAAAAAGAGAAGGAAAAAGAATGATGTATAAACAGTAGTACTGGAGTCTGATGTAACACAGTGCAATAGGGCCACACACACACACAGGCTCAGCTACTCATGTGAGACACACACTGCTACAAATTAATAATGCTCTAAGAGACAGGCATTAACCATAGCACCTTGGCCCAAGTGCAAAAACACACACACTCAAGCACACACTTGCTAACACACACACATACAAACCAACACAAACGTAAACCCAACCCCAGGCGTTTCAGCTAGTGTTTTCCATGCACAGCAGAAAGCCAGCAATGGTGAAAAATGTTCAAACGTTGGGCACGGCTAAAACGCAGAGATGGAGCGAGTGATCCAGCTGAAAAAGCAATAGTAACGCTAATAACACTGAAAAGTGTGCGGTCTGCGTGAGGATTAACGATAATAGCGCAGAGTTCTGGATGAGGAGGCAGAAAGCTCGAGCGCAGTGCGAGCCGCAGTGACGCCATTGTGGTTCAAACACACTTCCTGACTACTGCCACAATGTTTGTATGTCTTGTATCCATAGCAACTGCCAACACATAAATACCAGAGAAAAGAGGGAGAGGTAGAGGGGAGAGAAAGAGTGAGGGAGAGAGGACAAACTCATACGACTGCCCAGAAAAAGAGCAAATGGACCCAGACAGGGCCTCAATGTTCAGGGTGTGTGTGTGTGTGTGTGTGTGTGTGTGTGTGTGCGTAAGAAAGCCACATGGTTCTGGAGCAGCAGTGGTCTACGTGGTCTCTGACAACCTGCTGCTTTGTGTCGGGTCTAAGTAATTTACCATCCAAATATCATTATCCCAGTTTGAATACGACGGCTTGAATATAAATATTTAATAAATATATTTGACATTTTTTTCCTGAGTCGTTAATTGCAAGTCGCTGTATTTTACAAAGTCCCAGATAGGAAAATTCAGCCACCCATCCGAGGGACTGCAAACGTGAATGGCAAAAATGAAAACAGAGAACAGAACACCAAACTTTACTGCAATTTTCCTTTTGCTCTTTTACTTACAGTGGCTGTATCGTGGAAAAACTGAATCACTTTTTTTTTTTTTTTAGAAAAGAGAAACAGTTAGCATTAAACAGTGTTATGGTTTTAACATGTGCAGTAACCTACTGTGCAAAAGTCTTAGACACCTGAGAAAATTATCTTTTAAACTAATATTAATATTAAAATGTATACAAATATTATTAATACAGTAAATAGTAAATCTAAGTTAGTATTTGTTTTCTTAATCATTCTCAGACCTCTCTTCATGAAAACAGTATTACATTGTAGTCCTCACAAAATACCTCAAATACCTGGTTCAGCTGAATCGATTCTTCATTAGATTAAATCAGGAGCTGCTGATGGAGTTTCATAAATCCATGCAAGGCTGAAGGCATCGAGGAGAAATCTGGAAATGAACTTGTGTTCTTTTTTACAAACAAAACAAATCATAATATATATATCTTGTTTCTTTGCATTCATTTTAATGTGAACCTGTGTATTTGCTGGCAGAAAATCCCATACTGTTCATATAAATGGCTTTACTTTACTTTAAACAGTTTGAACAAGAGCCTGATACTTCTGTACAGTTTAATTGAATCAAATTTTTACATTTAATTTAATTACATTTTTCAGCAGTTTACCTCCTCTGAAAGAGTTTATCAGCATAGACTGCTTTTTAAATGATGCGCAATTCAGGTCTGTCAATCCGGAGAGAGTTTATTTTCATATTTGAATCTTATTTTCATATATTAGTGCATGAAGAAGGACAGTCTATAAAGAGTAGCTGGTTAATAGTCTTTTTGAAAAATGTGTTAAATAAGCAGGTGAATACAGCACGATTAATATTTCAACCGAAGTTCTAGAGGAAATGCAGCCTGTCATCACCTTACTGACACAAATTTAGGACCTACTGTAGACCTGTTTTAGCACTAAAGACCAAACGCAACAAACTCTCATTCGGGCCACACGCACCAACAGTGATCCACTTAATCCACACTGTCTGCTTCCAGTAGTGACAGCAGTTTGGGATTTTTTACTCTTTGCAAAATGTTCTGTCATAGCAGAAGACTTTTTAATTTTTTTGTAGGTATATTTGTAGGTATCATTATTTTTGGTTTTATATAATTTAATATCACACATTTTCCTGCATACTGTGTGAACATTAAACATTGAATGGTCTCATATAAATGGTCCAAAATGGCTTGGAATTGAATGACATAAGAGGGTTTTGCACCAACAGCGTTGTCCATAGATACTATGGTCTTTCTCACTCTGCTGTTTTGAGAACTTTCTAGAGTTTCTACTGAAGAAGTCTTCTTTAGTCCAGTATGTAATCAATGTAGAACTTTTGATTTGTTGATGAGGGTGATGTGGAAGATTCGGCATAATTCTAGGAAACGACTGTGTATTCACCACTAACAACCCATTGTCTTGTCTTGGGCCGACTGTAACAAGCTTCTACTACTGTGGGAAAGCAGATATAGGTAATTGTGCCAATATTGAATTAGCTCAGGGAGGGAGGGAGGGAGAGAGAGAGAAAGAGAGAGAGAGAGAGAGAGAGAGAGAGAGAGAGAGAGAGAGAGAGTGTTTGGAGGAAGACCTCTTTCCTCTGAGGAATGCTTGTATAATTAGATCGGTGCTGTCATGACAACCAAACTGGATTTTTAGGGGCTCGAGGCTGAGATTAGAGTCAGTTATAGCAGCATGAGTCACAGTCTGAGACACACAGTCATACTGACACGGCACATGACACGCACACACAGCACACACTCACGCACACCTTTATAAAGCATTTACTTATTTATTATATGAGTAAGCCTGACACACTTTACCTTCAGCCGAACATGTCAAACAGGACTGAACACACACACATACATACACACTATGTACATGCTCAGGTACACACAGAATTGTTTCCCTGTGAGCGAATACTCTGATCATTGAAAAGTTATGGGAACTTTGCTTTTCAAAACATTCTAAATTAAGTTAAACTAAGTTATTGTCTTTTTGCAATATTAGTGATTACATAAAAAAATAATAAAAATTGCAAACATTTCAAACTCATCAAAGCATTCTAAAGTAAAAATGATTTGTTGTCTGACCCGGAAGAAAAAAATAATGCTAATTAGTGGATTACAGTTCAGGCTCTGAAATCAGATTTGCTGAGCTACATTAAAAGTAGTTTGAAGCAAACACCTGATATATGCATATTACAACTGCATGTAAAAGTTTAGGCCCCACAAAAATGCGTTTTCTAAGTGAAAAATGTATACGTAAATAAAACCTTAAATGTAGTCTCTGCGAAAGTTATGACATTTACCTTTATTTCTTTTTTCAGTATAATAAACTCAGCAAATAAACAAAACAGCCTGAAGAAAATGTCATTTTTAAGTAGGCTCCCTGTTAAGACGATTTTTGATCTGAAAATCACGAAAAAATGTTTGGCTGAGTGTATTTTTCATGCTTTTATTTCAAATGCAAAAAGTAAACATTACTTCAAAAGTTTCTAAATGTTTTTCCAGTCTTTTTTTTTATTATTAGTGAATAAACAAACACACACACACACACTCACGCATTCACACAAACACTGTAGGCCAAATCTGAATCCTGGAGCTTGAAAGCGTCCCCGAAGTGTGAACTCAGAAAGGAGCATTTATTGACTGAACAATCCGTAACCTGACATATAAGTTATAAGATCAAAGGCTCTAAAAGTTACAGTTTGTTGAAACCTGTCGATACACAGCGTGGCATAACGTTCTGCGTTCGAGACAAGTCTAAACCCAACATTGGACACTGGATACTGCGTTCGTCTGGCTTCCTGTGGCATTACACAAGGGCCTCTTTATCACACACAAATACACACATACACACACACACACACACACACACTAACATAACCCACACAAAGAAAACCCACAACCAAGAAAAAGTATTGAACGTAATGATAAAAGTAACAAAACAAAAAAAACGGATAAGCAAAACCAAAATTTCAGAAACTCCCAGGTCATTCTGCTTACATGAGCATTTGTGTGCATTGCTAGGCGACCGTGTGTATGTGTGTGCGCACGCGAGGAAGAAGAATGTGTGACGTGTGAGCACTTAGAGGGGCGTAGACGTCTGAGAGGAGCCTGTTCTCAGCGAGAGCGAGGGCTGGGGCTGGAGGAGGAGAAAAAAGCTGGAAGTCGTAAAGCGTCTAATAGCTCTGTCGGTAAGCAGTGCGCTCCCTTAGGGCCTCCAGACCAGGGGGGGAGGGTGTGTATGTGTGTGTGTGTGTGTGTATGCGCCTTGTCAACAGCAGACAGGTGCAGGGGTTAACTAGCCCTTCTTCTAAGTTACATCACCCCGAACCCACACAATCTGATCTAAGGAAGCCACTTTAGAATGCCACTGCTGACAAACTAACAGCTTTGCTAAAGCTGCTAAAGTTGGAACCACTGCTGCCATGGACACACCCCAGTAGCACTACGACACAAAATGTTGGAGAAACAGTTGAGCCATAAAATCAAAATTTCAGTTTTATACCACTTATGCCAAATGTAGTTAGTCAAGACACGTTTGGTGTCCAAAGTTTGTTTTGCAATAGTGCTTTGAGGTTAATACAGTCAACAATTACACAGTTTCAATTTAATGTAGACACAACATGGTTTGAGGTTTTTAAGGCATGCAGTTCTTGGCTAAATATATTAGTTTATGCACAATTGATTTTTTGCCAAACCGAAAACTTCTCTAAAAACGTTCGGCCCCGAGATTTAAAGCCCATTTTTCTGTGTTTGGTACTTTTTTTGAGCAACAGAATACACAACTGAGCTGAGATTGTAAAGGCTCCTGCTCAACAAAGGATCAAATGCAGTTATGGGAGATCAAACAGCGTAGGCGAGGGAGTAGCTGGAACCATCAAACAGAGAGAATAAAAGGACTGGTGTTTATGTGTGTGTGTGTGTGTTTGTGTTATTGCCTGTCGTCTGTCGTTTGTCGTGAAAGGCAGGGAAACGGGCTTCCTCTTTTATTAGCAGCACTGCCTCTTCCTGAAAGCCTCCGGAGGGGGGGTGGGCAGTGGGAGTGGGAGTGGGAGTGACCTTCTGACGTTTATACAGATCGGAATTCCCTTCCCGCACTCGTTCACTCACTCGCACACTCCCTCTAACCCCGTCTGGCACCCAGACGAGAGAGAGAGAGACACTCTCTCTCTCTCGCTCTGTCCCTCTCTCTGTCTCTCTCTCTCTTTCCTTCGATCTCACTCTTACAAGCGCATGCTGTCTGAGAGACCGCCAGCCGCTCCCTTCAAGACTGGCTACAAAGCGAACCTTTTTTAGGATCCACTCGTGCAAAAGAGAGAGAGGAAAAAAGTAGAGAAAGTAGCAGGTAAGTGACTGGACCTCTCTTTTAGAGCACAAAAGCAGGTTTGGAAAGTCGGACGGCTTTGTTTACTTCAAGAACTCTGTGTACTGTCTGGTGATTTCTCTTTTCTTCTTGAATATTCACTCACTGGGTATAACAGAGGTGTGTGTGTGTGTGTGTGTGTGTGTGTGTGTGTGTGTGTGTGTGTGTGTGTGTGTGTGTATGTATGTCGGGAGGTAGCGGGACAGTACCATGCCCTGCACAATATAGCATTTTTTCAGTAAAAGGTACCATTCAGTTTCTACTACGAAACTAATAAAAAAGTTATGTAGTCTTGAGGGTACAGTTGAAGTGTGGACTTTTAAGTTAAAACACACCTGATTCAACTCATCAGCCTATTATCGAGTGTCGAGGTCGGGTGTGTTTGATACTTGAATATGAAGGTGAGTTCTTCGGAACGATGCCACAGAAGAACCAGTTTTGTTTCACTATGAACCAATGGGTTGTTTTTTAAAGAAACGTTGTAAATAAGATTTGCGAGTGCAAAACAAGGTTTTAAAATGTACGTAATCCATATGCTTTCTCCCTCTGGAACATTCAAGTCAAAAACCATTTAGGGACCTTTAGGCTAGAGTATGCAGGACACTGTGACTTCATGACTAGGACTGAGAACCATTTGCCTTAGTTGGTCATGCTTGGATGTTTGGGTTTGTGCGGAGTTGCGGGTCCATCGCTGCCCACATTGACTGAAAGACCCAGTCTGGCTGAAAGGTCATCTGTAAGGAAGCCTGAATGGGACGTGTTGTGTGCATGTGTGTATGTGTGTGCGTGTCTGTCTGCATCCGAGTTTGCATGTGTGGACGTCTGATAGGCAGAGTGGAGAGGAGGTCGTAAAAAAGTTCTGAGCAGGCGGGTTGCGGAGCAGTCGAAAACATTCCACTCATTGTTCTCAGGGCTCACAGGGCTGAGCCAGACGCCGCACAGCCCAAACAACTCAGAGAGGGTCGAGGAGAACGGAGCGCTGAGGAAAGAGTGCGAAGGAAAAAAAAAAAAAAGAGGCCCAAGTTCCTGCTCTGGAGGAAAAAGGTTGTGGTATTCATAAAGCTGGAGATGTGGTATGTGCATGGAGCTTATTATTAATATTGATATTATTCATCATAATACATTTATAGCTATTATAGTTATTCATCTTATAACTTACTATTTAGCTACTAGCATGAAACTAAAGGGTGTGCCACTAGGAAATAAGTGTAGAACCCCCTTTGCGGCTCCGGCAACTTTCAAACTAATTTCCATTTACTCAATCATAGTAGAAGCCAGTGAGAAGGTGTTGAGGTAACTGCCCACTGACTGTTATTTTTAATGTCTTTCAAGTCAGATCGGGGAGATGCAGCAAAACTAGTATCTGTAATCGGCCATATGCTGCAGAAGAGGCGGATGGAGATTGTATAATATTCCTTTAAATTGCAAAATTATTATTCTGTTAATAATCTTATGACTTGTTATTCTGACACAACAAAAAATGATTGAGGAACTCAAGCTAATATATAAATGATGCAGTTGTGAGAGTAAGCGACTAATGTGCGGTCCCACATATAAGCACTTCAAGGGGTTTATGGGGTTAAAAAAAGCACATCAGGCGCCGAAGAGGGTGGCAGAGAGGAGAGAAGCCCACTGAGGTGATTATTCATCTCATGTTGCACTCATTAAGGACCAGAGTATTAGACAGCAGAGAGAGAGAGAGAGAGAGAGAGAGAAAGAGAAAGAGAGAGAGATGAAGAAGGCGAGGTTTCCTGCCTTAGGCCCGTCGCTTGGTGGAGTTCTGAGGACTGGGAAAGGGACCAGGAAACAGTGTGCTAGTGGAACAAGTGCAGTGTGCTGGTCTGTGTGTGTGTGTGTGTGTGTGTGTGTGTGTGTGTGTGTGTGTGTGTGTATGTATATGTAAAGGAGACAGTTAGGCAGCTGACACCTCCGTGCCATAATGGTGCGCCGAAGGTCTACTGCTAAAGGGCTTAAGTTGCTTACACACACACACACACATACACACTCACACACTAACAAACATTCACAAAATGTGAGAGACAAGTGGTACTTTACAGTATAGATACACAGACAGACATATAGACAGACAGATAGATGAATAGATTAGTTAGCAGTTCCTGAATAAGCACTGAGGTTATTAACTGAATAAGAAGCCCGTCGTTTCTTAACTGAATAAGAGGCCTGTTTGAATGCCATTGAATTTGACTTTGCTCTTGAGGCGATAAGTGCGTAAGCAAACTCGACCCTTACGCGCACTCTCATACAGGCGAGCGTGCGGGTAGCTGTACCATCTCTTTCTGCACCGTTTATGCTGAGTCATAGGCCTGCTGACCCATGCCCACCTCTCCAAGCCCCGTGATACTGATATGTTTACTGCTGGATTTATGAAGTTAAAAAGGCTTGAGCTCATAAACGCAGCAGGAGTTTCACATCCTTTCACGATAGATGTATTAATACATTATATATGAGAATTGTTGTAACACCTTGTACAGTCATCCAAGTGTGCGGCGAAGAGCAGCGACAGGGCAGTAAATAAAAAAGCAGTGTGTCCGACTGTGTGTGTACTGTAAATGGGCTTCCATGCGAGTAGGCCACACACACACACTTGGTCGGGTGCAGACGGAGGAGAAACGTGCGGAAAGAGCGTAGAGAGGAGGCCCCAGCTGTTTCAACACTGAACACACTCCTGCTGGTGCTAGAATCCTTTAGAGACAGTGTCACTGTCTGGGAGACAGCCATCATTCACACGCACAGAAAAACACACAGACGTCTGTTTAACTATCTCTGAGAGTGTAACGATAATAATTCAATGTTATTGTAGCTAAATAATACTAATGCTGAAGCCAAGCTGCTAAATCGTGCAATATAAGAGTTATATTTATAGTGAAATTAAATAAATAAATAAATGAAAGAACCAGTATTTTTCCTTCAAAGGGTCTAGCCAAATGTTCCCACACCCTACAAGTTTTTTTACATTTCCTTAGACACATTTGGTCCCCAAACTCAGGCACCCACCCCAAACTTTACGAACACACACACACACACACACACACACACACACACACTCAAACACTCATTTACAAATCCACCTCTTTTGTATTAAATGCGTTAGATCACAATTAAAAAAGCTTATATAATATCCAATGCTTTGCTCTTGTGTATCAGCACATTGGCAGATTATACAGTGGCATATTGGAAGGCTAAAGTCAAGCTGAAATCAGAATGGAACTTTTTATACTTTGTTAGTTCATGTTCCTGGTCATATTAAAACTCGGTATCAGAGCTGTTGGTTGTGTGAGACCAGAATATGGCTCTGCCATGCAATTTTATAGGAATTATTCCATACACATAAATAAAACAGGTAGACCTCAACTTTGTACGTATAAGTAATATTTGTGAATAATTATATACATTTGATGATGTTATTATGTGTACAAAAGTTATTGTTTATCCTTAGAAGCTAACAAGCACGATCCCTGGTGAGGCCATAGCCATCCAATGTTGAAATTTCAAGAGAGTTCAACAAGCCATGCTCTCTCCGAATGGTGATGCCAGCTTGTTAGTGTTTTGCTTTAAGAGTGTTGCAATAGCGACTGTTTAAAAGATGCTTGACATGTCCTGGCCTTCATCCTACCAACCTGGTAGCATCATGTATAGGAAAAAAGCCCAAAACTCACATTTAAAATAAGCCTCTTTAACATTTTGCTGGATTTTTCAACATTATAATGTAAGAAAAAAATGTGCATGTCCACACAAATGTAAACCAAATATAAATATAATTTATTAGGTCATAAAATACAAACATGACCTGTAGTTATATTTTTTTTTTTTCCTTTTTTGTGGAGATAACAGTACACTCTATTCTATTTGACAATTATAACATGTGCCATGATTAATTAAAGTGTATTTTTGTCAAATGCATGCAATTACATAGATGATTACATAAATACATTTGAATGGGGAGTAGGGTAAAATGCTATACCTGTGAACTTTTAGCAGTTTAAGTAAATGTAGTATGAGGCCTCGGTGACCTCTCCCTAGTCTTAGGTGGAGTCGCCCTATGAGCTGTCATTCGCTCACAGAGAAGGAAAGACTGAGCTCACCAACGCTAACGACCGCTTCGATTGAGGGGAAGGAAAAAAAGGAGGTAGGGAGGAAGAGATTCGATGGAAAAAATTAATGGATGGAGAAAAAGACAGAGAGAGAGAAAGAATAAAGTGTCAGGATCCTCCCCATGCCCAATATCGCTCCATCACGAGCAGACAGCTGGCTAAATGTCTCAGAGTGGCGTCGTTGATCGGGAAAATGCATTCACTCTCCAAGCGGCTGCAATACCTCAAATGACCTTCTTCCTCCAAAAGCAATATTCACATTTCTAATATGTCACTGTCGGCTGGTCCTCTTCAGAGCGGCTGAATTAGTGAATATGGAAAACACATAAGAGTGCCTCAATGAAAATAAGTGTGTCGTGCAGTCTTTCCCATCTATTTCCATTTTTTGGGGGGATAATTGGTCATTCCAGTTTTCCCTCAGCTGAGACAGATTGTCCCAGACATTGTGGGGTGTGTGTGTGTGTGTGTGTGTGTGTGTGTGTGTGTGTGTGTGTGTGATAAAGAGAGAGAGAGAGAGAGAGAGAGAGAGAGAAAGAAACAGAGAAAGAGGAAGAGAGAGCGAGAGAGAGAGAGGGTGACAATCTGTTTTAAGGAAGTTGCCTATGACTGCATATTTCATCACTTGCCATAAAAGGGTATTTTGAATATTTATCACATTTGTTATATTTGCCCATCTGTCATCCAACTAACATGTAGAACATCCTTTTTTAAAACAAAAAACAGCCATTCAATTTAAATTTCAATGATTTCACTTCCTCAAACTCATTCTCTGTTCCTCCGATAACCAAAAAAGCTGTGTTTACAATGTCCAATATAAATTTAATAAACGTATTCACAATAAAAATGTAGCACCATGCCCACCACCGGCTAATCACTTACTTATTGACCTTCAGACCAGATCCCTATCTACAGCTGACACAGTTCCTACAGTCCTCATAGATGAAAACAGGCTGAACCTTTTACTTAATGAAGGAGTGCCAGATTGAAAAGCAAGATAATTAAAAAGCCAAATGAATGCTGATCTCAGTCTTACCAGAAAACAGCAGGAGGTAGACTTTAAAATCCCAGTCCATCTTGAACACTGCTCTCCAGGGTTCAGGAACTCAAACCTGAGGATGCACCTGCAGGGCAATGCAGGCAGCAGACGTTTGGTGGTGTGTTGGGAAGTTGGGCAGTCAGACTGTGAGATGCATCAGAGGGGAGCGGCATTATTTGTCCAGAGAGGAAGAGGAAAAGAGGAAATAGCTACAGAAAATACAAAACGAGAAGGATGCCCCTGCAAAGATTAAGTCCCCAAATTAAAACAGTGTTTTTGACCTCACCCACAGTTTCTTTTTTAAACCTCACCTGCTAATTATTCACCATCGGACTTCTCCGACCCTTCCTCCCCCGAGAGGAAACTGCCTTTGCTGCATGCACAACCTACCATTGTGTTGCAACCTCCGGCTCTCAGAGAAAATACTGTTGCTTAAAACCGCTCACAACCAACCTGTTTAGAGAATCAGACAACTGCGAATGGTGGATAATGTATGAGAAAAGTGTGAATTAAAGAGAACATTTTAGAATAATGAGAACAGGGGAAAAGAACTCAGGAGGACATTGTAAGAATAGTGTGAACTGATAACATTTTAAAACAATGTGAAAGGTGACAGTGTGAACAAGGAGAACATTCTAGAACAATGTTAACAGGAGAACATTTTAGAACACTGAAAATTGCGGAATGTGTGAACAGAGAACATTCTAGAACTGTAAGAGTCGGAAAGAACATTTTAGAACAGATTGAATTGAGGAGGACAATCGAGAACAGTTTGAACTAAGAACACTTTAAAACAATGTGTGAATGGTTAGAACGTTCTAGAAAAATGTGAACAAGGAGAACTTTCTAGAACATTGAAAGTGGAGGAAGACATTCCAGAACAGTGTGACTTAAGGAGAATGTCTGAACATTTAAGAATAATGAAGTCCAGGCCTGACACTGGTTTTATGAAACAGTTGTGCTGTGATATTGATGGGGATATCATTGCAGAATTCACTGAGGAAATAATGTTACCGCTCACCTTCACCACCTAATTTCTGGAAACTGACAGCAGTAGCCTGATTTTAACACAGTGTATGAATTCAATACTAGACAAATTTAGTAAACTATAGTACGTTCCAGTAGCGTATAGTGAAAAAAATGCGTTGTGAGGTAAAATGTCTAAAAATGCCTATTTTTATAGTGCAAGCCCTAATTATGCCCCCAGCAGTGTTATTTAAAATATCGATATTACCCCATACACACTGTTCTGTAATTTATGGACAGACGGTATGCACTGTCATTTACTTTGGTATAAGCAGTTCAATACAGTAATAATATAATTTAATTTACAGTAATAAAAAAGGACTTTAAGAAGAAGAAAACGAAACACAAGAGAAACACTCGAGACGCTTCACAGGGGGAAATTATGGTCAATAGCCAATCATCAGCAAGAATAAATAAATAACGTATTCGGACTGGCTAGTTTCAAACCTCTCCAAAGACGCCCCTACTTTGTGTTCTCTGGACAGTACCAAAACATTCATAGCTATTTTTCATATCAAAATGTAGCTGAATTTATGTTATGTTCAAATTTAGTAAATTATATTTTTCTTAATAATTCAGCACTAGAATGAATAAAAAATTATATATTGCCACAAACAAAGGTGTGACATCCGGGACTCGTACACCATACCCTCTCGTCCTCATGTTGGGTTGTTTATGTTTGGAGGTAGAGCTTAGCAACCCAGCATGAGGGGGCAAGGCTGATGAGAATCGGACGTTACAAAAGCAAAAATATGCAGAAGATATCTGCAGTTTCAGCAAACAATTATTAGTTCGGTTCCCAGAAAATATCCACGTTGGACTGAAACTGCGACTGCAGATCCCCATTAAAGTGGGGATTTACTGTACTCTGAGTTACTCTGAATGCACTGCATTGTAATGTGTAATATGATTGCTGCAGACGAAAAAAGAGCTGTGTTATTAAAAGATTTGAAGATGGAAAAAAGATTTGATGACCTCAAATTCACTTTGTATGACAGCATCCACGAAATGAATGTAATGTACTGCAATGTTGCTTCTTGAAGCGATATTTTATGACAGAATTATGTGAAATTGGGTAATCTATATGCCATTATGAAAACATTACAGGATTTAATTCTACTTAAGGTTCATTTTTATTATTGTCTTCATAGCTGGACTTTGGCACATCTTCTCCTCCTACAAGTTTTGAAATGTTGGCATGGTTCCAACTTCAAAAACGTGGAGAAACACAGCAGACTCATTAACAACACTAAAGTGACTTCAACACACTAAAGCTCAGGTCAGTTATAAAAAAAGACACTTGTCACTGTCCGTTGTGGTTTAATTCAAAATATTCATCTCATGTGTTAAAGTGAATGAAGGTGTGCAGTGAATGAAAAGAATCAGAAAATAGCTTGTTCAAATCCATGCTGCGAGGAGAATTATTATTTCACACAATTATTTTACTATTTCAATTGAGATTGGCTGCTGGTGACCATTTTGAGCAAGCCAAAAGGAACTAAATGAGGTGTGAGCAAATGTATCCAAGTATAAACGCACCAAATTTCAACATCTTAAACAGTTCTTGAGAAACTGAAATGTCTCAGTTGCAGTGGCACCATGAACGACATTTTATGTAATTCGGCGTGCATCCAGAAAATGTAGTTATTTCGTGAAGTTGGCTAGTGGCTAGTGAAGCACTAGATTATTGTGTTGACGTTATTCACTTCTCCATAAATGAGCTATAATGAGGTAGGGTCATGCAACTAGAAGAGGCTAACTCGCCATTCAAAAATGATCCGTTTTGGTAAAGCAGTTGTTGAGCCATTGCCTAAAAAGTACTTTTTGCCTGCCCCTCTTCAGGGGGCGCTAGCAGGATGGGACACCCCCAACTAGGGATACAAATCTCACCAATTGCCAATAAGGGTCTACAAGTACAC
>JBBPDC010000028.1:11406417-11423317 GCA_037974485.1 Hemigrammopetersius urotaenia
ACCATTAGAATCAAAAAGGCATCCAATCAGGATTTTTTTATGGTTCAATCGTATTTCTTTAAAGCCAAACTCACACTGCTTTTTATGAGCTCACACTGTACAGACTCAATAAACATGAGAAACACACCAACACATTTCACACTGCAACAGAAATAACACTTTTACTCTTTAAACCACCATAATAAATGAATCAAATGCCTATTTTTATAACAACCACATCCAACATCATTCATAATGATTCAAGGACATTTTGGTGCATGTTTGTAGCAGCTTGATCTGTTCAGGAGGTGTGGACTTAACCTGCCTCACATTATTCACACCATAACACAAACAAATATCAGCAAGAGTAAAATAATAAACCTGCCGACTGCTGACCACACACTTGGAGCAAAGATCTGTTGATTTCGAATGTGGCCGAATGTGTCCATGCATTCTTTATCATAACGCATCAATGCACCGTGACACAGCAATCTGAAGGTATGGCACAGGTTGTAACTGATTTTAATGGATTAAAACAACATTCAGTATAGCATGTTCATCTTTAGCCTGTATACAATTCACTTAAAATATGAAAAAAAGCTTTTTGTACTAATTTCTGCATTTAATTTCCGCATAAATTGTGAAAATAAGTACACATCCTCTTCAGAGAAAACACTGTAAAGGAGAGGCTGCTGAATTTAACATATGGAAAAAACTCAAATATGGTTTGTGCAAAAGTTGTGGTACCTTTTATGTTATTTTTTTCCCCCTAATCTGTTAAAATAAGCAAATATGCCAATTTAATGAAGATTACCCATTTTTGGAACACCTTTTTTTTAATGAATTCTAAGTTTTACCAACCGTTTCTATTTTTTCATGATGCACTGAATCATTTCCTAAAAAATGGTTATCAAATAACAGCCCCCCCTCTGTGTCTCGCCCCACATAATTGGCCGTCAGTCCTTAATGCCGCTCTGAATGTGGTTGTGTGGAGCTGCAGACAGGCTTGTAATTGTTGAGAATGAGGGTTAGACAGACGGATAGACTGAACACCGTCTGCGCCATATCCTCCTCAGCTCCACATTTTGATAGCGTGACAACGGCGATCACACAATGCGGCCATATCTGTCAGTTCAACACTGTCTCTGCATGTGAGACTGTGTGTGTGAAACCCCAGGCCAGTTCCATTCACACTCTGACCTTCGCTTCAGACCTTTGTTAGCTTTAGCAATAAAACCAATGGCACTGCAAACAGTCAAAAGTAAAAAGCCAGCACAGGAGCGGCGAGCGAGTCTGGAGCGAATTTAGTTCCACTTCAAAGTGTGCTAGGAGACAGCTGCCGCCCCCCCTCACCCAGTCGTTCCTCTCCGTCTCCCCCCCACTTCTAATAAAGCCCTCCGCAAACACCACCACTATCAGACACAGATTAGAGGAAAAATCCATACCGCCATCGCCCTGCACGGGCCACCTTAGGCCGGGCCCTCGGCAAACAGACGTTACTGTAAAGCAAACAGTGGGGCAGCGAGAGCGGCGGGCCAAGTGGGCCATTAATGGAAAACTCAATGCAAAGCCGCAGGGAGGGCGGGAGAGGTGGGCGGGGGCTTACTGGAACCGTGAGAGCTAGGAAAAAATGAGGCTCTCCTGAAGTTCCCATATTTCCCCTTTAACAGCCTCTAAGTCCAGACGGTGACTTAAAGGAAGGGTTTTTATTTATTTTTTTAATCAAACGCACACAATTTTCCCTTCATCCCAAACATGCTCAGCGTCTGAAGTTTATTTCTTCATCCTGGCACTGGAGTTTCGATGATAATCGAAAAATGGACACCGCATGTTAACTGCATGCTCAAAGGGCCCATATCTTTACATGCCCATCTTTCTTCTTTCTTTTACCCCCTGAAGTCAGCTTATGACATTAGTGTACTTTATATACAAAAGCATCCATCTGCCATAAATCCCCAATAGTTTAACAGGTTTTATTGCTCAATGTGCCTTTAAAATGGATCTTAGTTAACAGGCTCTGTCCTGATTGGATAGCCTGAAAAGTGCATTATTTAAAAAGGAGTCCAGGCTGACACACCTTTTGTAGCTTTTAAATGAAGGAGTGGAACTAAGCTGCTGTAGATTGAATGGGTGTGTACATTTAAATGTTTTTATTTTTGTGATATCATAAAAATTGTTTTTTTTTTCTTTTCATTTTTTTTCCCCATTTGTTCCCATAGGGTGTGTGAACCTGATTCTTTACATAAATTTACATAAATTATGTTTGTGCACACCACTAAACAGGTCACATTTAATGTTTTTTTAATATATTACATTCAGCAAATAAACACTATTTGTGCAGAAGTACTTATGTGACATAAACAACTACCCGAAGACATTTTTGAGAAAAGAAGTCAGTTCAGTTTCAGCGATTAATATTTAGCTGGTAACTCATTTCTTGCGTTTCACTTCTTTGTTATGAGGGTGACATCATCCATACTGCCTTGCAATTGGTCACGCATCTGACTTTAGAGATTTGTTTCATTTTAGGCCAAGAGGGCATCAAATAGAGAAGAACAGCGTCTAACACAGTCATACCAAACTGAGGGGCTTTACTGCAGTGCTTAAAGTAACACTGGACTTTCTGTAGTTTTCTTTGAGCCTGTGTTGTACTTTTACTCCTGTAGTGTTTTAAAAATGTACCTTTCCTGTTGCTGGAATCATTATTTCACTTCAGCAGCTACACTTTTATGTAAGGCTGGGTGTAAGCTTCTTTACACACTTCTGAAACTGGGAACTCAGTAGAGGAAAGTTCTTCTAAAGCGGCCTAGTGCATCTATACAGCAGCAAACTACAGGTAGACAAGAAGATTCCAAACTGGGACTCGCATTACCACCTGACCCAGCCTCTTGGACCCACTCCACGCTTACATTCCAGCTGGAGTGTGCGAGCAAACACACACACTCTCTCTCACACACACAAAACGCACATATGTTGGTACTACTGTATTTGTTTATAACTATCCCTCACTAATTCCACACCTACACCCGAAGTTAACCTGACTCTAACCTTAACCTCTAAGTAAACAAAACAGTCATTCTGCTCTTTCAGTTTTTCTGAAAAAAGTTACATTTGTGGTGAAAACCACATATTTTTCTTGTGAGGACCAGCAAAATGTCCTCACTTCATCGGATTTTCAAGTAATCTTATCATTATGAGGACATTTTATCCTCACACAAAGGTAAATACACGCACACACACGTTCTACCTCGCCTTCTCCTGTCAACACTATCTTTCTTATATTATCTACTAAGACACACACACAAACACTGCCTTTCTATTTTCTGCTTATCTCCAGAGAAACACACACACACACACACACACACTGATAGAAAGTTGTAGGAGCGAGGGAACTGATGTAATCTCGGTTTTTCAGCTCCATAGTTTATCACAATTGAGCATATCCAATCAGGTTTACAGAATCTAAACACATGACGCAAGACTAGTGCACCACCTAAAGCAGTGACTCGCCTCAGTTTCCAAACGAGAGAAGGCACTTGACTTCGTACAAAAGTATTCAGATAAATGGAACAAGTGGTAGGAAAATGGACTCGTAGTTGAAACAGGTGCTTAAATGTGCATGCACAGCTATAAACTCCACAAAAAAAGTCACAGCAGCTCCATTTACAACACCAAGTATCGGTTAGAAGGGTGTAAGGAGTTCTGTGGAGTGATAGGGCTCTAGCCAAAATATTTTAAGAATGAGTTGGAGTGAAGTTTGTGATATAGATCTAATCAAGCAATATCAGTGCCTGGCCACACTAATGCTATTATGGCTGAATGCAAGTAAGTCTTCACAGCAATGTTCTAACATCTAGTGTAAAGTCTCCACAGAAGTGTGGAGTCTGTTACTGCAGCAAACTCCCTACAGAGTGTTCAGTTCATTTAAAGAAATTCATGTATGTATAGTCTTAAATTATTTCAGCGAAATGTAAATTATTCAAGTAAATGATTCAATGTTCAGTTATTTAAATTTCAGTTCGACGTGAACTGAGTGAACTTGCCTGCATCCTTGTAGCAAAGTAGCCTATGTGGTTGCCTTTTTCAGTGTATTGACTAAAACCCGAGACTTCAGAAGAATCGTTGGACACGAGGGAGTCTGAAAGGGTTTGCGCGCGCGCACACTGTAGCTCTTCAGGCCCATGTGGTAGTCTGGAACTCAGGTATCAGCAACCAGTCACTGCACTGTGGCCTTTTACCCAGCTACTGAAACACACTGCCTGTTCAAAGCCAAACCAAATAAATCTGAAGAAATTCCTAAGCTGGGACTGTGAACCACACGGAGCCTGAAGTTTAGGAAGAGTTTTTTTCTTTAAGCAGCATCTGAACTATACAAGTGCGCCACCTAGAGCCCAAACAGAGCAACTACACAAGTTCTCCCCACTTTTTGACTGTCAAAGCGTTCAGTAAATATACTAATGTACAAAACAGGCGGTTTATAATTATTATTTTTGTGATGTTTTTACATACAATATATGGACAGAAGTATTGGGACACACCTGTATTCCAGTTTTGGAGCTAGGCCCACTTTCTTCTAGCGTTTGGGGAAGAACTTTTTCCCTTCCAGCATGACTGTGCCCCAGTGCACAAGGTTTATAAAGACATATAAAGATATAGCTGAATGTGTTCGGTGTAAAAGAACTTGACTGGCCCACGCCTGACCTCATCAATGCTCTACAGAATGAATATAGGCACAAATTCCCACAGAAACCTTCTCATCCAAAATCAGTGCCTGACCTCATCAATGCTCTACAGAATGAATATAGGCACAAATTCCCACAGAAACGCCAAAATCTTGTGGAAAGCCTTGTAGCTGCAAAGACGTATATTAAAATTTATGTATTCAAATACCATGTCATTAAAACTG
Source organism: Hemigrammopetersius urotaenia (assembly GCA_037974485.1). Taxonomy (NCBI): domain Eukaryota; kingdom Metazoa; phylum Chordata; class Actinopteri; order Characiformes; family Alestidae; genus Hemigrammopetersius; species Hemigrammopetersius urotaenia. The sequence goes on from JBBPDC010000028.1 coordinate 11,411,303, forward strand.
TAATGCTGGTGTAATGGTCAGGCATCCCAATACTTTTGGGATAAAGTGTAACTTTACGACAATAGTTTTAGGACCTTATGGCATCTTGGAAAAGTTTATTTGCTGTGCAACCCACCATGTAACAGATAACAGAGAAAACTGTAATGCAAATCAATATAAAGTGCAGCCTTGATTTTGTTCATGATGTTGGTGTGGCCTCTGTTCAGCATAGCCAATTACAACTGAGGTCATTTACACACTGATGGGTGACAAGAACGGAGAACCTAAATAAATGAGAAACAGCAAGTTCAGATGCTTCCAACAGATGTACAACATCCTAAAATAAAGCAATTTCCTACTGTTCTGTGGCATGTCTATGAATACTGAACAGACCCAGATGACCTTACAAACTAGAAAGATGAAAACAACTAGGTGGGTTCATCACTGGGGCGCAGATGGCAGCTGAACTGTGTTAAAGCTACAAAGCAAATGGACTCGAGAGTTAAGTGGTGTAAAAACCACGGGCACCAGTCCACACAGAAAAAACACTGATAAAAAAAAAGAACCTATGTCAAACACCTAATCCATCCCTGAACTGATGTGAAGATGTTCTGAGGCTGTTCTGCAAGCTCAACAAGGTAATTTGATATTTTGTTGTTTTTTGCCTTTGTCATCTTAGTCCTTAAAGCCTGCTTAATTTAAAAGGGCAAGGAGAGGTTGGACAAAGCAGAAAAAACACAAAATCAGATATGGGCTCTTTAAGGTACATATTAACAAAGTGACCTGTTAAAAACATCAACAATGAAAAGGATGTCTCCATAGAAACAGTTTGGTTCATATGATACTTTCTTTATTCTATTCGTTTGTTCTGTTTTTTAAAGCATAAGAGACCTCACTGAATATGATTATCATTTGTGCAATACTATAGGAAATAAAATATACTCAGTCAGTTGCACTGCCCTTTTCCCTACAAGGCCATTCAAGATACACAAGCATCAATAGTTTATGGGGTTTCTTTCACATTTGTGTCTAAATAATTCATTTTATTTACATCAGCATACATGGTGTCCAAACTAAAAACCTTGTGCTGCAGTAAGTAAGGATGGGGTACAAAGTCATGATAAATAACAATAAAATGACATCAGGGAAACTGAACAAGGGAGAAGTGTGAAACCATACAGACAAACAGACACAAACAAAAGTAAACAAACAGAAAGAGGCAATACATTAGACAGAGAGGAGGGCAGGCTTTTAGTCGCTCTTTCTGTCCACCGTCAGTCTGCTGGCATGGTGTGCAAAGGTCTCAGCCACCAGCAGAGGAAAAACTATAGAGGCATCTGCATAAACCTGAATCGGCACAAAACAAAAGGCATCCACAGGTTAGTGCTGACTCATACTCTGGAATATATAAGAATACAAGGACAAGTAAAGTAAGTAAGTAAAGTGGCCCTTTATAGTCACCCATGAACACACACACACACACATGCCACAGCATACAGTGTGAACAACATGAAAATCTTTCTTTGTATTTAATCCACTCACCATTTACATTTACGGCATTTAGCAGCACTTTTCAATTCCCTAACTACAGGAGACAGTCTGCCTGGATCAACTTGGGGTTAAGGGTCTTGCTCAGGAATCCAGTGGTTGTTTGCTGAAGATAGGATTCGAACCCATGACCTCTTGGTACATAGGCAAGTATCCTACCTACTAGACCAACACCACCCCCTTTGCAGTGGGCAGCCAGCAACACAGCTCCTGGGGAGTAGTGTGTGTATGTGTGTGTATGTGTGTGTGTATGTGGACAGTTTCTTGCTCAAGGGAACCTCAGTGGTGCCACTGACAGTCCTGGGATTTGAATCCACAACTTTCCGATCTCAGGGGCATTTCCCTAACCATCAGGCCACCAGCTGCCCCAATAACATGGACATTAAAACTGAAACATTGCTGTTAGTCAACACTAATAACATGACCTCTATGTGAATGGTTCCACAACATAACACAAATGAACGAGGTCAAACAACACCTTGACAGGTTTGGCATCCATGCGGATCTTCCCCCAGGACACGGCCTCGTCCGGTCTGGCTCCTGAGTCTGAGCCATCAAACTCCTGCCCTGTGTTCACAAACACTGCAAAGTCAGCCCCGTTTCTCTAGAAGAGCAAGAATAGAGGGGGTCAGAGGTTTTCATTGTTGAGAAGTTTCAGGTGGAGACAGAGCAGCTTGCGAGCTCATTGCTGGACACCCACCATAAGATTAGCATTAGCAATGTGGTGTTTGACCAGGCCTCCTCCCAGGATGATCATGCCTGTGCTTTTCGCAAACACAGCTTTACTGTTCAGCCTCCTGATATCTACAACATGGCAAACATCGGAGTCAGATTGTGTTTAGGGTTAATGACATTTGTAATCTACAGATTTAATGTCAAAAGAATACCCTCAACAATGTCCAGCACCAATCCAGGATTCTTATAGGAATGGAAATAGATCATATCGCCCAATGAGCCATCGGTGAGAGCAGGACTAAACACTGGGATGTCATTCTGAAAAACAATGCATTTCAGTTACTTCTCAGTGAACGCAGAACAACTGAAACTGTGCTTTAACTAATATATAATACCTTGTAGGCCCAGTAGTAGACAGAGTCAGGGTTGTTGATTTCTTTGCCCAGTCTGTGGATCATTTTTGAGGGAGTCCAGTGTGTGCCCTGTTATACAGCACATGTTCACACGTATGCATATAATGGTACAATCACTTTGAGTCATACAATAAGGGGGGGTCAGTACAATTTTCTGCAGGGGGGAAACAGCAGGAGCAAATCATGTTTCTTTTTGAGGGTTCATACTGTGTTTTTTACATATGCCACTTCAGGCAGTGCATGTCCCTGTTGCTAAGCAACAACATCATTGTAACTGTCAATCAGCTGTGTTAGCTGGCCATCATTTTGAATTGTATACGCAGGGAGCTCTGCACTCTCTCTTACTATTAAGTAGAAACTTAAGATTCCTTCTGATTGGATCTGATTGGTCAGCACAGAAAAAACACTCATGGTGGAGGACACTTGACTTTTTCCTTGTTCCAAGTATGCAAAAACTTTCTCCCCCACTGAAAATAACAAAATGCTAAATGCTCTGCAAATGCTCAGATGCTTTGCATGTCATGTTAGGTATGTTCAATGTAAAGGATGTATTTTCTCACTTTGAAAAACAATTACCAGGGATGTTTAAACTCTCCCAGAATTCTATAGGAATATAATCAGACAAGAAACGTTCATGTAGCCCTAACACGGATAACTTACAACCTCAAATATAGTTGATGTAGAGAAAAAAAAAATAGATTTTTTAACTGACCTCTGTTTTCTGTTCCAGTACCATTTGGTCCAAGATAGGCATCAACCAGTCCTCAAATTTGCAGTAGTTATCATTTGGGACCAAGAGGTTGCCAATCCTAAAACGGAAAAGCCCTACTGAAACAAATGTTGGCACTCAAAACAAACAGAATACAGGATCTGAATGATACATTTAGAGCCTGAAAAAATACCAAGGTGAGTCAAGACAGATAATTGTGAGTGAGTGGCCAGAGGCAGGAATAAAATTAACAGTGTTTTTACTGAGGAGAAAGGAAGAAAACCTCACCTGTTGATGCCTCTCTGTCGGAGCTCTTTGCCTGGAAGGCTGAACTCACCCAAGTAGGTGGGTGCCAAACACTTAATGAGGTCTTCCTCAACTCCTCCTGCTGTCGTCACAATCACATCCACCTACATTCACACAGCAAGCCCCATTAATGATAAGGTCGCACAATATATCATTTGTGAATATGTATCGCAACATAGATTTCATAAATTCCAACACTGTTTGTGTGCTGTGAACAATCGCAGTTTCAAATGAGGTGAGTTTTCTGCAGGTATTTTGATTAATGAATGGGTTCATGTGATCCAATAAACGTAAACAGATTTTGGTCAGCATAAGGCAGGCTGATATTTACCTACATCAAGGATGTGTGTGTGTTAAATGCACAGGTGGCTATTCTTTTATGAACTACTGCAGTGTGAGCTGTGTAAAAAATAAGAAATGCCTCCATATGTGTTGTGAGCACCGTAGTGTTTGTATAGCAGCTTTTTTATGTGCTGTATTCTGGCAGAACCTTTGTACCATTTACAGCATTTATCAGATGCTTTTATCCAAAGCGACTTCCATTTCCTAACTACAGGGGACCGTATCCTGGAGCAACTTGGGGTTAAGGGTCTTGCTCAGGGACTCAGTGATTCGAACCTATGACCTCTTGGTACAGAGGCAAGAGGTACCAATTTTGAACCAAGTATGTTCAATAGTGTATAAAACAACACATTTTACACAGACACAAAAGCAATAACCAGAAAAACAAATGCCACGGTCTATTATATTTTTCCATGGCTGTATTACAAGGCATGTATGCAATGTTACATGTATGCACCTGGGGTTTGAGAGTAACGTAATTTCAATTCTCTGTATGTCTGGTACGTATGGCATATTTGACAATAAAGTTGACTTTGACTTTGACACATCACAGTTATGTAGGCTTTTAGGTATCCCAGATGCGGTCAATCAGTCAAGTCGTCTTTGGTGGTTTAGTGTTGGATCTACAAGGCTAATATTGCTTAGAAGTCAAGCCACCCAGCACCTTTTCTGTAAATGTGGGTCCAAGACTTCCTCTAGAACAAAATCTACCTCTTCATTAAGGTCAGGACATTTGTCAGTGTACAATTTGTCAGGGGCAGTTGGTGGCCTAGTGGTTAGGGCATTCGCCCCGTGAGATCAGAAAGTCCGGGTTCGATTCCCAAAACCGCTAGGCACCTCTGAGATACCCTGAGAAAGGTACCGTCTCCCACACACTGCTCCTCGGGCACTGTGTTCGTAGCTGCCCCCGGCTTCACTTGGTGAATGGGTTAAATGCAGAGGAAGTATTTCGTGCTGTTCACACTGTGTGCTGTGTTCACGTATGACCAGATTGTCACATTCACTTTCAATACAGCCATATATAACAGCTCAGTCATACTGTGTCTAACAACACCCCTAAGTCTGCTCCATCTTATCAAGCACCCAGGTGCGGGCTGAATTGTCTGAGTGATGTTATCAGGATGTATCTATTTGACTACTGATGTCTAGTGTTTGTTTTCAGACTCCAAACATGCCTGATCGACTGCATCTGGAGTAAGTGGGCAATTGTGTAAATTAGATTTTTGCCAAACTTTTTTTTTGATCGGATGCTGTGGGCGCTGACATGTACCATCTTGTGCTCTGCAAGGTAACGGATAGTCTCACGAACGCCAGAGCTGATGAGGTTGGAGGTGTAACCCAGGAAGATGGTACATCCTGGATGATCCTGCTGAGAGTCACATACATCCTGCTGCTCCTCCACGGGCTCCAACCGCTTTTCAATCTAAAGAGAACACAAGAATCGCAGGACTTTTGAAACAGTGTCTGTTTTAGAGTCCTTATCAACAATAGTGGTTCTAAATCTGGTCCTATTGTGACATTCACACACAGATTACATTTGATGTATACTTTACTAAAACACATAAATCATATGAATCTACAATGCTGTGCTAACTCATTGTTTGAGCAAGGAAGTATATCTGGTATATAATAACAGTGTGATTGTTGCACGTGTACCGTCTTTGTGGTCCACAGTTTAGGAATCGCTGGTTAAATTAAGCGTTCATTTACATTTTTTAGTTACATTTATTGTGGACTTGATACTAAGACAATGGAAGATACTACATTGTCTGCTTCCTCAAAATGCATATTCTTTTTGGACATACAATTGAGGAAAAATAAAACTGAATTTGTGAGTTCAGCTGACAAGCTAGGCGTCTACTGCTCATGTCAGCATAACATGCAGCATGTCAGCATACAAGTACGCAGACTTTACTAACATCTGTGCATGATTTCCAAACACGTTCACAGATTTGCAGACAGAGAAATACAATAAATAGCCAATTCAGCTGAGAAAAGGACTGTTGGAGAAAAACCTAGGAATCTAGGTTACGGCTACTCCATGACCAAAGATAAGACCAACATTCTAGTATACATTACATAAACCTGCTACAGTCATTTTTTTATTTAATACAGGCCAGCTCATCAGTCAGTGTACTTAAAAACCAAAAGGCAGCTGAAGGCTGCTGAAAGCAAGAGCAGGGAAACATGAGCAGCACTATGAGTTCACCATCTTATTGATCTGCTGCACAGCCAGGGCAAGACTGCTGGCCTGGAAGCCAGTGGTGAGGTAGGAGTGCAGCAGTGCTCTGTGGTCCACGCCCTGGTTGAAGTCATAGCCTTGGATTCGTGGCACATCCTCGGGCAGAGCAGCGCTCTCCTTCAGGACCGCGTCTCTGGCTACAGCGGGGACACTGTCCGCCATGTACAGCTGCTGCCTAGAGGAACAGCAGAGAGAAATTCTGTCACTGACAGTTGACTTCTAACATAAGTCATTTTAAACGATCACAAAATATACACAATAGTGTTAAGAAGTTCTTCATTGACTGGTGTTAGTTTTCAATTGTCATATTTCTTCAACTTAAGTACACAACTGAAATATAACAAATACAAGTCTGAAGTTTAATAGTGTCATTTAATAGTCGACGATATGACACAATTAAACTACTTTAAGAAGCTTTTGAAGCAGAATCATAGTCAATTCCAAAATTTGGTGAAAAGGCCCTTCTACAGTGTAGCTGGGGGAGGTGGAGCCATGCAGAACTTTTGGCATTTTTATTTCAATAAGCTCTAATTTTTTTATGTAATCAGCTCAATGTAATCAGTGTCAGTACATCTGGATATAACCATATATTTGATTATATTGGTAAACTGACGACAAAATAAGAGATATTCACAAAAGTCCAGTGTTGTAGCATGTACTATGTTGACAAAAGTATTGGGACACTATTTTCCAGGGTTTGCGCAAGGACCTTTACTTCCACTGAAGGGAAATGTTAATATTTCAGCATACCAAGACATTTTGGACAACGCCATGCTTCCCTTTGTTGGCACAGTTCTGGGAAGGTCCTTTTCTATTTCAGCATGACTGTGTCCCAGTGCACAAAGCAAAGTCCATATAGACATAGTTAGAAAAGTTCGGTATGGGAAAACTTGACTGGTCCGCACACAGCACTGACCTCAACCCCATCCAACACCTGAACTGCAACAGAGATTGTGAGCCAGACCCTCTCGTCCAAAATCAGTGCCTAACCTCGTGAATGCTCTACAGAAAAACTGGGCACAAATTCCGACAAATGAATTATTTAAAGGAAATGTGATTAAAGTTCATGTTGGTGTAATAGTCCCAATACTTTTGTCCATATAGTGTAGATGCGTTACAATACATTAGTATCTTCTCCTCTTACACCTACTTTACCTTGCACCACCCAACAATCATTCAGTAAAAGTAAACAGAGCGACTTTGAAGTGTAAATGATGATGAGACCATGTCTGACGCTGTGAACTGTTTCTTTACTGTTATTACTGAATGTGCATCAGACTCCACACATGCGAGGCTAAAGCTAATGGTACTAGCAGCCTGTATTTCCCAGCTCACACCCTTCACAGATTAATGGATGCAATGAACTGAGATATTTCCAAAAAAACCAGCATTTTTATGCGTGTCTGAAGTACTCACTCTTCGGGGAAGTGACTGTAATTCTTGTTTTCTGCGGTCGCTGCTGCGACATCACACTCCACTCTGACAGAACCCACGCGTTACCAACACAATACGGCAAACTCACAGGGTCAAAAAACACAGCGAATGAATGATGAACGAAAAAGTCCGACTGTAATAGATAAATAAACAAACAAACAAATAATTACAAACAAACAAATGTTCTTTTATGATGATAATGACGATTATTGTTATTATTATGATAATGATTATTATTAATATTATTATTGTTGTTACGATTACTGCAAATGTTCCATAAAGGATTATCTTATTATTATTATTATTAATAATAATAATAATACAACAATGATGATATTATGACAACAATAACAAAAATAACCCTCTCTGGGGTATATAACACAATTAATTAATGAAAATCCTAAAATTCTGCACTTCTTATAAACACCTACAATTCAACCTGTACTAGATTTTAGTTGCCACTAATAAGAATTCATGACTTTTCATATAGTTACATGGAAAGAAATATGTTTTGACAGTACACATTAAGTTGTGGCAATTCTAAAACTTTTAAAATGAAACTTTATAACTGATTTCTTAGTAGCGGACACAACATTTCTTTCTGAATTACATTATTACAATGTAAATACACCGTTTTTAAAACTTAACATTTTCAAGTTTAAATTTTTACTTTCTTTCACAATCGAATTCGTCCTTTCACTGAATGAACTGCTACAATTTATTTAGGCCATATTCTGACTCATTTTTGATTAGTGCTTTCATTTGTTCAAATGAAATCTGATATCAAGAAACTCTCTCTCTCTCTCTCTCTCACACACACACACACACACAGTCAGTAAGTCAGTATGTAATCTCTAAGGGCTCTTTCTTTCAGCCCCTCAGGGGATTCCCTTTCTGATAGTGTGTGATGTTGGCCTGACATTTCTACACCTGCCTATGTGACCTTTCAACTCAGCCACATCACAGGATGCTTTGAAGTGTCCTTCAGAGTGGCCACAGGTGCTCACAGGGGGAAGAGGACTGTTTAAATAGCCAGACAGGAGATCAGCTTCTTCACACAGACTGAATCTGATCTAAACCCCCTCCTGACCTACAACCTTCCCAGCAAATACTGTATCGCTTTCACATTTGAGGTGCACAGCTGCACTTAATAGCGTCTGAGAAAGACAGGAACTCAGGAGCCAGCAGGAGCATGACAGCCTGAGGGCAGCGGCTCCAGGATGGAGGCCGGAAAGGTGTACAGCAGTAACACTGTGCTCCAGGCCAGGAAAGCAGTGGAACAGTTGAGACTGGAAGCCGGCCTGGAGAGGATCAAGGTAAGCACAGGTCTTACACTCATTTAAAACATTATATCTGAGCATGAAGAGAAAGACGTGGACTACTTGAGCTCTGACGTACATCGCTCTGGATAAGAGCGTCCGCTAAATGTAAAAGTTATCTACATCTTTATCTATTAGCTCTCTCTCTCTCTCTCTCTCTCTCTCTCTCTCTCTCTCTCAGTGTTTCATGTTAATATTACTAATTATACTAAATAAAATTAAACAGAATTCATACAAATAACATTGTACAATAAATTGTGATTTTATGTACATTGTAACAGTGTGTTCCCTGTAGAAGTCCAGTATTTCTTGTAGTTCCCACCAATAACCTGGTTAGTCCGTCATTAAATTAAATCAGGAGCAGTGAGGAAAAATCTGGAACTAAACCTGTGTTCTCCTCACCAGCTCACAAAATAGCATCTACTTTTTTAGATGATATAACTTGATATGTTGAACTGCTTTCTTGTTAACTTTGCCAGCAGAAAGACACATTATCATACGTATTTACACAAACCCTTTAGTTGCGTCATACAGACTAACTCAGTTACGTTTAATATTAAACAATTTTAAGTATCACATAAATTCTATACATTTGTAGATCACATTAACATTCTGAAGTGCTTAATGCCAAGCTTTAATGTCTTAAATCTGAAGGACAAACTGCATTTGATAACTGTGAGTAAAGTGTAAAATATTGTGATGTAAAGTTCATGTTTTTATTGCCCTTTATTCATGCTCACCCAACAGTTAGTACGGTATTTTTAGAGAAAATGTTTTTACTTCACCTCAAGGTTCTCTTTTGTCTTTGCGGGTTGTCTGTTGCAGATCTCGGCTGCGGCTGCGCAGCTCGTGCAGTACTGTCAGGAGCACCGGAGGGGAGATCCACTGCTGACTGGCATTGCCGCCTCATCTAATCCTTTCAAAGACAAGAAATCCTGCGTGCTACTGTGAGAGAAGGAAAAAAAACACATAATACAAACAAAATTGATCATATCGATATATTACAATACTGTCCACCACTCTGAGTTAATCCTGGATACCCGTTTCACATGCATCTTAAGGCTCTTCTGTATTACTTGTATTAGAAAGGGCCGGTCTGCTGGATTCTTTTACTAGTAATAGGCCTGTCTGATGGATAATTTAGTTTGTGAAAAAATATTTCAGGCCCTAATACTGTTTATGGAGAGTTCATGTCCAGCACACCTGGCTCTTCAGCTGCAGTTGAAGAAAATCATTATCTGGATGAGCTGTATTAGACTAGTTGGTAGATATAAAGGATAAGGACTGGGCACTCCTGGTGTAAAGTGATTGTGGTTATAACTTGAATTAGCATCCATCCAACATATTTAACCACATCGTTTTGTAATTTTATTCATTACCAAATTTGGATTTTGTTCAAAAGTGAGTTGTAACATGTGACCAAAAGACTGAATAAGATAAATCAAGCACTTTCGGAGCTTAATGAAAAAAAAGGTTTAGATGTTATTTAGAAAACTAAGATGAAAGGAAAGTGAGATTATAAAAACAAAACTCCATTCAGTCAGTAAAGTATAGCAAGAATCAACTACTCGTGCAAAATATGTTTCATATGGTGTTTTTTCTCATTCACTTATCTGGAGGCAACAAAGACCCAGTTCAGACCGATGTCATTATTTATTTATTTTTTAAAATCACACATGAAATGACAAATAAAAAAAGCATTCACAGGTGGTAGTTTGGGTACTTGTTGTTCAAGAATCACAAGTAATTGTGTCAAAGAGCTACAGAGTGATATAGATTATGAAGAGTAACGAATGAAACAATTTCAGTTCATTTTGACTCTCACAATGTTCAGACAGCAAGTCTAAAAGCAATAGGATAAGCAATCAGGTCAACATTTTCAAGTTTTTATTAGAAATTACATTGTAATTAATGTGACGTGCTGATTTAGTACAGGAAGCCTTTAAAGAGATTGAGAGTGTTTTTGTACTTCTGTAACCTGTGCGAAGTGAAATGTGTCTCTGTGTGCTGCTGAAACACAGGGAAGCACCACAGAAGTGACGCTGGAATGCTTACGATGGAATAAGATGTGGGGTTTTTTTTACACTCTTTAGCACTTTTTAGACAAACAAATGTGTGCTACACTTATCAAACAAAAGCTGTTGTCCACACTACAATTCAACAACCACTTCAAAATATCTTTGAAATGTACTAAGTGCAGTTTCAAAGGATGATAAATAGTTCATTATAAATACCTAATGTTTTTTCCCCCATTAATGCTTGTGCAGGTAGACCTAACAGTGTAGTGCCTTTGGCAGAATATGTAATTACATCATCACAAGCGAACACAAACAGACAATCCCTTCCCCTGTCTCAGATTGGACAGACGGCTTTCCAGACGAACGGTGTTCCAGTCTGTGGTGCATGAAGAATCTGTCTGTTGCAAGACGTCACTGTTTGGGCCGCCACACCTCCACGTTCATATCACCGGAGGCTACAGCCAATACACCCGCCTCCACACTCAACTAGAGAAAGAAAGAGAGAGAGAGAGAGAGTGACACTATTATATCATTATTTACAAAAGAGGTGTGTTCCACGTAAGCCTGGAACAAGATAGCGACATTTGTGTCCAGCCCTTCAGACTGTATATTTAAAGAATTACAAATACCCAACACTGACACATGCTGAAATACATTTAGGGTGCTGGGTCTGGGAATGTCTACAACAAAAAATAAATAAATAACAACAAAATGGGCAAACCATTACACCAAAATGGTTATTATCTATGACTGAAATTAAAACTAGAGGGAAAACAGAGTTGTGCGTAGTTTAAAATGCAAGAACAAAATGATAACATCCACTTTAATATGAACAAAAGATGCAAGACGGGACAGAAAGCATAATGGGACATAAAATGAAAATGTGGAAACTCTTATCATCCCCGGATTGAGACAGTATTACATGGCATTGCACATTTAGTACAGAAAGTTCATTAATCAGAGAGAGAGAGAGAGAGAGAGAGAGAGAGAGAGAGAGAGAGAGAGAGAGAGAGAGAGAGAGAGAGAGAGA
>JBBPDC010000028.1:11423417-11435314 GCA_037974485.1 Hemigrammopetersius urotaenia
TATACTACTAGTAGACTGCTCTATTCTCTGCTTTATTTTTCCTGTTTTTTCTTTACCTATCAAAAAATGTAACCTGAATCGGAGAGCTTTGCACAAGAATTCCAATGTGCATGGACTGCTGGTCTCATGCACAAATGGCAAATAGAAATCTTCAATCTTGTTTTCTTCAGGATTCAGTTACACTTACAATTTTACTTAGCTTTTGAACAAAGTCAACTAACCATCTGTCCCCCTGGTATTAAAAAAAAAATTTTTTTTTTTACAAGTTTGGCCATCTACAATTGCACATGGTTAACGTTCCACCGTATTTTTTGCTGATTTAAAAGTGGATTCAATGTGCATGCTTTTCCTCTCAGTATATTATTTATGCAGGTGAACAAATTTGTAAAGTGTTAAACTTGTCACTTTCAATCACTCTCGACGTATGTATGCAGACTTTCAGAATATGACAAAACATCTACAGTTTAAGTCACTTGATGCAATATATAAGTATACAAAAGTATGTAATTACAGTATATAAAAACAATTAGTCAACTGACAGTGTCTGAGTTGGCCATGAATACTTGTCAGATTTTTAACTGAACATAAAATGTATATAACGACTGCTGAAAATAATTATTAGTGAATAATTAGCATGACAAAAAAGTAAAACTAAAAGCAAAATCTGAAAGCTCTACCTTCTTCCATCATGTCATTATCATGCCTTTCGTCTCCACCTGGTCCAGCATTATGGTGATCTTGATAGTTCTGCCCATCCTCAACAATCCCGTTCTCTCTTTCCTCAACTCTGATGATTGGTGCTGGGTTGTCATCCCTTACTTCTCCTCTCTGTCTCTCAGGAATATCCTCAACATCCTCTTGCAATGCCTGGGCCCTGTCTGGCCTGATTTCCCCTCTAGCAGCATCTGGATCCCTCACAGCTTCATGTGCCACTCCGTTCTCCACTCTAGCTGCTTCTCCAACAGCTCCATCCAGCTCTGGGTCCTCCTCCCCTAGCTCCTGCTCTCCCTCTGCCTGTGGCTCTTGCACTGCCTGTTGCCTCACGACCCTCTCCTCTTGTCCCGCCCAGCACTCAATCAGCTGCTCCATCTCCAGGCAGGCTGTGGGCCAATCAAAGTCCTCCCTCGGACCAACAGGGAAGGAGGTTTTGGGGCCTGTGAGGCGGTGAGCCCTGAGCTGCCAGGCTGAGGTATCCTCACCTACCTCACCCAAAGCCCGGCACACCTGAGAACAGAGAGAGAGAGTGGGTGTGAGAGTGAGAGAGAATGTGTTTGTGTGTGTTAGAGAGAGAGAGAGAGAGACTAGAAAAGCATACTTGTCGACAAAAATGTAGCATAATCTGAGTTTGACCTAACTGTAAAAGGTTCTACTTAATTCCCTTATTATAATCAAAGTAGTAACACAATAAGTCTAAAGACTGTTGGCTGAATAGTAATGGTTTTAAAAAATAATATAATAATGTTGAGAATACTAGTCTGAACTTAAACGGTGGGAATCATGAATATAAAAGTTTTACTAAAGGGTATACATGTATACATTAAACACACCTGTGGCAGAACACTGATGACACACTGTGCTGGCAGGTGTGAGGCAATGCGGGCAACCATCTCCCATGGCAAGGACAGTAAGCCTGAAGGAGAGGGACTTGTCTCTGGGGTCTTAAGAGGTGGCCCCAAGTTCAATCTGCAGAGATAGTAATGAGTCCTAAAGCACATTCACTCACTGTTGAGTCAATTATACTGCATCGGTTTTGCTCACCCAAGCTGGCTGGACTGATGTGCATCATTGCTGCCTACACTAGGTGACTCTGTTTTAAAGACATTTCCTCCTTTCCCCTCCTCTTCCTCCAGGTTGATATGTGGCACCGACATCCTACAAAGGAGAAGAAATATTAAAGAAGTCAATGCATTTCAGGACAAATATTTTGCTTAAGATTCTGACAGGCAAACGTGTTTCTCTTTTGGCTTATGTTGCCATTACTGCTCTGTTAGCTATCCAGCTAATTTAACTTAAGTGGTGCTATAGCAAAAAATCCATTGACTCAAATCAATGGTAGACGGAGAACACTGAATGCTCTCTCTTGGTTACAAGTTTGTGTTTTTTTCTCGTTGCAAAGAGGGCTTACATCACACAGAATACATGCATGTAAGCGCAGCTGCCCTTTAAGTGTTCACGCACAGAATGAACAGAGTGAAATTCTTTCTCTGCAATCAACCAACTGGGAGCATCTGGTGAGCAGTGTGTGGGGATGGTATCTTCCTCAAGCGCAGCTCTGTTGTGCCACTGGCAGTCCTGGGATACAAACCCATGACTTTCTGATCGCAGGAACAACTCCTTAACCACCAGGAGGAGATCCTAAAAGCATTAAGCACCTTTGGGGGTCGTACAAGATCTAAAAGCATAAAGCATTCATGTCAAACATTACCATTACAGAACTATAAATACATACTGGGATGACCAATAAAAAGGAACCATTTTTTCTGCTATTTTCGGCTGCTCCTGATTAGGGGCTGTCAGAGCAAATAAAATGTGTCCATTTCCTTCTATCCTCTGCATCTTCCTCGCTCACACCAACTGCCTGCATGTCTTCCCTCACCACATCCAGAAACCTTCTATGCGGCCATCCTCCTTCTCTTCCCTGCAGCTCCATCCTCAGCATCCTCCTCCCAACACACTCTGACTCTCTCCTCAGCATCCTTCTCCCAACACACTCAGAGCCTGTCCTCAGCATCCTTCTCCCAACACACTCAGAGCCTCTCCTCAGCACTCTTCTCCCAACACACTCAGAGCCTGTCCTCAGCACTCTTCTCCCAACACACTCAGAGCCTCTCCTCAGCACACGTCCAAACCAACGCAATCTGACTTCTCCTCCAAAAGAAACTCAAGCTGTCCCTCTAATAAACTCATTCTTGATCCTGTCCATCCTCATTACTCCCAGTGCAAATGTTAACATTTTCTGCTCTTCCACCACCAGCTGTGCTTCCTGTCTTTTCATCAGAGCCACTGTCAAAAACCATCAAACTAAACAACATGACAGCTGGTCTCACTACTGTCTTGTACAACTTCCCTTTTACTCTTGCAGGTCATACTAATGCCTAAAAGCATAAATAAGTTTTGGAGATCATACAAACAATCTAAAAGCATCAAGCATATTTGGGGGTCATCAAAATACTCTAAAAGCATAAAGCATATTTGGGGGTCACACAAATACATTAAAACATCAAGCATATTTGACGGTCACAATGTCACCCGTAAACACAACAACGTGAAATTCTTTCTCTACATTTAACCTTTTCACCAAGTGAAGCAGTGCGCTGCCAACAATGGGGAACCCGGGGAGCAGTGTGTGGGAACGACACCTTGCTCAAGGACACCTCAGTGGTGCCACGAAAAGTCCTGGAATTCGAACCCACGACCTTCTGATCGCACGGGCAACACCCTAAGCACCAGGCCACCGGCCTGCCCCGGATGATCATATTGCACCTTTGGCTATATTTCCCATTACAGTCGTTATAAAACTGCAAATACACTCTGGTATGACAGATAAAAGCAACAAATCCGAATAAGGTTAAAGTTAGCTGCAGGCTAGTTAGCTTACCACGTGATTCCTTAAAACAAATTGGAGAGCTCATGCAGGATGACCCACAGATACATCATGCTTTCCTTCTGTTATAAATACTCATGTTAAAAACAATAAGCCAAAAACCAGACAGGGCAGCTTGGCGTCTGGGTCCTTGGTAACTTCAGGTCAGCAACTGTCAAACACAAAACACTCAAACGCTGCTTTAACTTGATTATCTGATACAAAAACTGATTAAAGTGACCTATTTAGCTTTACTGAAAAATCTACAAAAACACTGACAGGTCACAAATAGGTTTAAAAAATGGTTTACATCTAGAGTTCACTCCCAGCCTACAATCTGCCATTTCTCATAACAACAATTTGAATTCTGTTTTGGTTCCGGCGTAGAACAATCACGTCATGAATGGATATAATAAAAGTCTCTTCAAAGAGTCTCTTCAAACTTTTTAAACATATAAAAATATTTAACCATGAAAACCTAATATACTCAATAAAGAAATGTCTCGAATTGAATAACTGTCTTGTTTCTTTATTCTTCACCTTTGATATGTGCCTTTATTTTGAATGTCGAAGTCCATACTGAGAGTCCATTTAACAAATGTCAGAATTGCTGGTGTAACGTCGCGACACCCAGGTTAGCCTTTAATTGAAGCTCCCGAATGGGTCGTTTGGTTAACTGCATGTCCATTAAAAATGTCTGGAGGTTTAACTTTTGAATGATTCGTGTATGGTGTGTATTGACTTGCTGTTTTACGAGTTTGGGGCTGTTTTCTGTAGAGAGGTGGGGGTCACATTCAGTAGTAGAGCTAAGGCTAGCTAAGCCTTTCTACATTTTTATCTGAAATAAACCAAATAGGTAATAAAAATTACAGTTACAGATAACTTTGCAGAAACTTTATTATATTTGAGTGTTTTCTGTAAGTTTTCGCTCTTGTGTTCCACTGGCTAAGATAAGCTATACCATAGCTCACATAAGTCATATAAATAAAAGGTTTTAATTAAACGAGTTTCCATTAGAGTGCTTTTGCTTTATCAACTGCATGAAATTTGCTGTGAAAAACCATCAGGAGCTCAGCACTCCAGTTCTCAAATACACACCATCACACATTATTATTATTTACATATTTTTGTCATTGTGTTGCACTATTGTTTAGTGTCTATATTTGTATTTATTTCATAATGTCTGTTATTCTTTCTTGTTGTACTGATCATTCTAATGACAAGAGAATTTCCCTTGGGATAAAGTTTTTTTCTTATCTTATTTTAATTCTACTGGTGTGCAAAATTAGTTAGATCATAATATCAGCTGTGCTTAGTTTTGTAATTTGGAAGTGTAGCTTGTGGTTAAAAACCTGTGAATTACTGATTGCAATCAACAGGTCTATTTTAGAAGACATAATCTGTCCGTTACAGTCACTCATGAACACAGCACAGCACACAGTGTAAACAAAGTGAAATTCTTTCTCTGTATTTAACCCCTTCACCAAGGGAAGCAGTGGGCAGCCAGTGACGCAGTGTGTGGAACTGTACTTTGCTCAGGAGTACCTAGGTGGTGACACTGGCAGTCCTGAGATTCCACTCCCTAACCACCAGACCTCCACCAGAAGGGAGTGGTCCAAGACTTGTGCTGTAGGCTCAGATTAGCATTTTCAAAGGATAAGGACATTTGACAATGTATTTCATACCTATAAAACACTAAATTTGTTCTTCTAGTAGGTCATTTTTGATAAAATTGTAGAATGTTGCTCCCTGAGATTTCTGTCCTGTTCTGTCCTTCCAGGTATGGAAGATGACACACAGGAGGAGACCCTTGCACAGTTTAGAGAACAGCGTCTAGGAGGATGGGGCATCCTGCAGCTGACAGCAGGGACAGGACTGGCTGTCTATGCCATGTGGGCAGGAGTTTTGATGCCAGGGTTTCGCAGAGTGCCTCTTAAGCTGCAGGTTTGCTTGAACATAATTTAAAGTTTAGTGTAGAATAAGTCATTGCTGGGTCTGATACGTATGTGTCTGTTTGTATGTTCATTTTAGGTGCCTTATATGCCAGCTAGTAAAAGACAAGTGTACAATGTTATGACTCTGCTGAAGGGCCGCTCTGGAGGTTTTGCTGACTTGGGATCAGGTGATGGTAGGATTGTAAGTGACTTTGTTTCATTTTGTTGTTTTGGTTTCCTAGAGACTTCTGAAGGATGTACATTCTGAAATAAGCCCAAACATGAAAATTACTATATTTTTTGGAGTTTCCATGATTTCCGCTCCCATGATGTACAGCTAGTTAAACTGTGTGTGTGTGTGTGTGTGTGTGTGTGTGTTTGCGTCCATGTGAGTAGGTGTTAGAGGCATACAGGCAGGGATTCTCACCTGCTGTAGGCTATGAGCTGAACCCCTGGCTCGTCCGTCTTGCGGGCTTTCATGCCTGGAGAGCTGGCCATTACAGAAAAGTCTCTTACCGGCGAGAGGACCTGTGGAAGGTGGGCTAATTGGCCGTTGTCTTAAAAAAAGGCCACATTTGATTCTATGCTGTTCGTAAAAATGATAGAAATGATTCCTTTCTTTTCAGGTTGATCTCTCTGGCTACAAGAACATCTCCGTCTTCTTGGCACCAAGTGTGGTGAGTGAATCAGTGCTTCTCAGATACACGTTGTTGTTGTTTAAAGCCTTTAAAGCATTAATCGTTTTTCTATTGTCTCCTAGCTCACACCTTTACAGGAGAAGTTGCTAGCCGAGCTCCCTGAGGACGCTTTGATCATTTCTGGACGCTTCCCTTTTCCTGACTGGACACCGTGCAGGATAGAGGGTCAGGGTGTGGACAGAGCATGGTCGTATCACATTGCACAGCTCAGAAAACACAACCAATCAAAAGAGATCAAATCGACTGAGCATACCAGATGATACAGGGCTTTCGTAATCTATTTAATACCGTTTTTATAAGATATTTAACTGGTTTTATTATAATTTTATTAGACCTATTATTTTGACCTTTTGATGAGATGTGATGCATGATGTAACGGGTAACTTTTGCTTTCATTACTTCACCAAATCCACAGGCACCTCTTGTGTTCTTGTGGCTGATTTTCCAGTTGAAGGTTGAACGTTTCACTGAAAGTCATGTAAACACCCTACATTCAAGTGTCATTTTCATTATTTTAATGATGGCTCATATCCAGGTTGTTGTAAAAACCAGGGATACTCTGATTTTAAGTAACACTAATGTGTTTTTTCTTATACCGGAAACGTGATGTGTAGATCACAGGATAAGCCCAAAATCTGCATTTTTCAAATGTGCTCTCAGCATTTGTGGCTGCGTTTTGAAGTCGTGGAACGTTCTGATCACTTCCTGCTTCTGCATGTTTGACCTAGTTAACTTTACACTCGTGCTCCAACTCCTGGCTACAGGGACATGAATCTGAATTAGAGCTGCAAATAAACGTATTTGTTTGTGAGAGTAATCTATCACTTCCTTTTCATCAGGCACAGAGTTATGCTTACACTTTAGCTGGGACTTTGTTTGAAGTGACAACATAATTTTCCTCTTTGCCTAAATGTAGGTAATCAGTCAGGCCATGCTGGGTGTCATACTTTTCCCTTTTCGGTTTTGCAGCTTTGTAACTTGTCTGCATCACCCAGAAAGATTCGCACAGTCCTCTGATGCTGATTAGGTATATTAGCCGGGTAATTCCAGTCTAAAACTGCAGATACTTTCCAGTATATCTTGGCTAAACTGCGTTTGGAATAAAGGGGAAATTGTAATTTAGATCTTTTTTTGCTCAATCATTCTTTTAAAGCCTTCACAATGACAGCTCATGTGCAATACTGATGAAATACTGCCTATGATGCAAAGGTAACAGATCAAGCCATACAAACTTAGTCCAGTGGGTCATAAGTCCCAGGACTTATAGCTAGCAGCGTTGTCTGTGTTTGTTTCTCTCAGAAATGAGAAACGAGAATATGGGGGTTTCCTAACCTCCAGAGTTCACTCTGAATGTGCTGATTGTCTTCATGACTTAAGACCACTGTAAATAAATGCTTTATCTGGCTTGAATGTCACCCTCAGGCAAACAGAGACTTCAGTACACTCACATGATCTTGCTTCTCTTATAGAGGGCATAATTGCTCAGATAGATTAAAATGGAGAATATGGTGAAAACAGGCATTTAGCTAAAATAATTTGTAGACCTCACTTTAGAACATTAAAAAAAAAAGACAAGAAAAATCACATAAGCTAAAAAAGTTTATTTTTAAGCAAATGCATTCTGAAATCATTTAGATTGATACCTACTGATTTCAGTAATCAATGATTTATGTGCCAGGTTCATTTGCCTTTTTGATGGAACATTTCTGGAATATAATTTAACACAACTGCTGGTGACTTGTAGATTGAATTTGGGAATTTATTTAGCATCAGTTGATCTGATAAAGAAGAAGAGGGTCATGTATGTAACAATCTTTTTTATGTCTTGTCCTTATTAGGAGTAGGGTGAATGAATGTATGAAAAAGGCATCTTTATTATCAATATAACCATCAGCACAAGTGGTACAAGAGTAACAGAGTTTGGGTTCACAGTTGGAACTACACTGTATGGAGAAAAGCACAAAGATAATACCATCAGAGACATGGATGACACTGCATTCAAATACATAAGACTATGGTGTTGCCCCCCCCCCCTTTGCAGCTAGAATAGCTTCCACTTCTCTTGAAAGGCTTTTTACAAGATTTTGGAGTTTTTCTTTGGGAAGTTGTGCCCATTCATTCTGTATAGCATTTGTGAGGTCAGGCGCTGATGATGGACACAAAAGCCTGTCTCTGTTCCAGTTCATCCAAATGGTGTTGGATGAGGTTGAGGTCAATGCTCTTCCACACCAAACTCATCCAACCATGCTTAGTGCACTGGAGCACAGTCATGCTGGAATAGTAAAAAAACAAAAAAATAAAAAAACATGGCATTGTCCAAAATGTCTTGGTATGCTGAAGCACTCAGATTGCCCTTCAGTGGTGGCTTAGAATGAACTCTGAAAACTCTGAAGGTTGGTCCCAATACTTTTGTCCATATAGTGCATCAGCCCTGCAGAGACCCAGAAACCTTGCAGGCAAAAGAGACCAGTGTTGGTAAATGTTGTAAACTACATCAGTGACTCAGTGAAGATAAACTGAGAGATAAAACTTGACTAGAACAGAAAGTGATGTGATCCAGGACATTTGTGACAGGCCCAGAAGTATTTTCTTCATAACTTACGTGAGCAAAAATACGGATTCACCTACACACTGTGTAAAAAAACTGTGCCGTGGTAGTTATATGTTTTTTGTCTATAACTGAATTGTGTAGTAGAGCCGCTTGATTTTGTCACCCTTCTTGTTGTGGCCGGTTTCATCCGGCCCAAGATTAAGATTTCACATCCGGCGGGAGGGGCCCTGGAGGGAGAGACCCAGCGAGAGAGAGAGAGGAAGCTGAGAGGCCTGCGTAAGAAAAAGCGTGTAGAAGCGAGAGGGTGGTTTTGGTGTCATCAGGGGGGGATAAAAAAGGACTAGACCGCGTTTGTGGTTGTTTTTGACCCGGAGGGGAGGACGTTTAGCGCCGGTGTTCAGGACAGTTAGCCCGGCTTGACACGAGCTCTACGCGCCTCTCAGCTCCTCCTGGTCGGACTGCAGTGTCGGTGGCGCTTTAACCGAAACAAAACGAAGCCAAGAAAGCTAAGATGTCTGCTAGGTAGTGTCTGTTTGATTCCAGAGTGTGAGGAGAAACACAAAAGAGCGATGAGGAGACAGGAGCCCTTGCTTCTCAGACTGTAGCCTCTCTGACAAACAGCCTAAGCCGGGAGAGCGGAGAGGGGAGGCCATGGTGAGTCGACTGGTTTTACACTGCAAACTCGTCCATTTTTCGAGAGGCCTTGCTTTAAAGCAACTGTCTGCTCTCTTAAACATACCACCTATGGCTGTATATGGGACTCTTCTGCATGGCCCTGTTTAAACATATTTGTTTGACCGTTGTATTGAAGCCTGGACGTGATTTGATGATAGCTATATGGGGGCATATAGTCTACAAGATTTTAGGAAGGTCGTGTTGGTGAAAAGACAGATCCCGGAGTTTAAAAGGTTTAAAGGGACGATGCTTTACCCAACCAAATAACGGTCAGGAAAAGAGAGTTTTTCATTTTTATGAAAGGTAGGACCCTCTCGCCTCCGCCCCACTGGAGGTATGTTGAGACGTGTTCAGACTCATACGAAGAATTCAGATGCAGAAGCAGAGAGAAGAGGCACATCTCTTCCTCAAATTCTCTTCCTCCTTTTCACTTTTATACACACACACACACACACACACACACACACACACACACACACACACACACACAGAGACACACACACACACACACAGAGACACATACGTATGCAAATGTCGTGTGAACTTGGTGTGTGTTTGGAAGGAAGCAGTGTGGTGACGAGTTTGACTTGTAAAGCCCCAGACTGTCACCAGAGAGGCCTGCACCTTCTTGACTTAATTATTTTAACATTTTCCTATTTTATTTATGTCTGTATTACTCTCGTTTTCTGTGTGAATCACTCTGTGTGAATCACTCACTCTCTCTTATATAATGTCTTTCCTTGCTTCTAGTTATTCTCAGGAGAGATGCAGACTTACATTTCTCTGCATGATCTATGTGACCAGTAATAAACATCTTGAATCTGCCTCTTGTTTCTCTCTTTCTCTTTTATATATAGGCGACGGAGGAGGCTTCACTGCGTGCCCTCGAAAGTCTTATGACAGAGTTTTTCCACAGCTGCACGACCAATGACCGCAAGAGAGAGATTGGTAAGCCTCCTTTACATCTATTCTGCTATGTGAACTAACATACAATCATGCTGACCAGCAACACACTCAGTGATGGAGGAGAAGGGCTGCACTCTCTCGGGGTGGGATGTATCATTTTCCTAGACTATCAGCCCAAAAAGGCTATGGTGTGTTTTTTCCCCTGGAAGATCGAATTTACTTTTCTACTTTTCAGTGATGGTGGTAGCGCCCAGACTGTTGCAAGTGCCTGTTCCCCTAGTGCAATTCAGCAAACATCTCGGATCATTCAATATTTTGTATTATAAAATCTAGGTTTTTCCCTCTATTGGGAGGTCCTGTGGGCGTATCTGAAAGTAGGTAGTAAGTTAGTTTAGCATTAACACAGTGTAGAGTTCTGAGATACTGTAAGGCTGTGGGTGTGTGTGTGTATGTTGGTCCACTGTAAAGTTGCATGTTCACGCCACATATGAAGTCACGGCCTGGATGAGTGATTATAGGTTTAAAACATTGACATGGGTCTGGCTTGTTAATAAATTTCGTAATTCTCTGCAGAGGAGTTGCTGAATAGTTTTGCTGGGCAGCCTGGCTCCTGGAGGCACTGCCTGTACTTCCTCTCTAACAGCAGAAATGAATATGTCATGATGTATAGCCTTACAGTGTTTGAGGTAAGACATCTGTGTGTACTTATATTGTATACCTATGAATGTTGTTAATGTATGTCCACTCACAAAAAGATGCCCACTATTCATGCTATGTACTAACATAGATATTGTTTCTGCTTTAGAACTTGGTCAACAAAATGTGGGTTGGTGTAGCCAGTGAGGATAAAGCGGAGCTCCGTAGCTGCTTGCCAAAGCTGTTGCTGTCTCAGCATGCTCTGCTGCCCTTCTTCATCAGGAACAAACTTTGCAAGGTCATTGTGGACATCGGGCGTCAGGATTGGCCAATGTTCTACCATGACTTCTTTAGCAACACGTTACAGGTACCTATAGAATGGCACATTTTGATTGTAGTTTTGGATCA
This sequence comes from Hemigrammopetersius urotaenia, assembly GCA_037974485.1. NCBI lineage: Eukaryota > Metazoa > Chordata > Actinopteri > Characiformes > Alestidae > Hemigrammopetersius > Hemigrammopetersius urotaenia. Next base: position 11,434,809 of record JBBPDC010000028.1, read on the forward strand.
TTTTGAGGTTCAAGATTCTTGATTTGTTACATGTGTAGTTATACAAGTGCAACATGTGAAATGTGCCCCTAGTTTGAAGAATTAAAATGGTGGCAAGTGAGTGCATGTTAATAAAAACTGGTTTACAGTGCTAGGTATTGCACTATTATTGGCTTGCTAAGCCAGGTTGTTGAGGTTTTTAGTAGTTTGCTGCTCCTGATTAGGGGTCGCCACAGTGGATCAACCTTCTCTTTTTCCTTTTATCCACTGCATTTTCCTCTCTCAGACCAACTGCCTGCATTGCCTCTGTCACCATATCCATAAACCTCCTACTAGGCCTTCTTCTTTTCTTCTACATTTGATTTCAGAGCATTAAAGACTAATTTATTAAGGTTTTTGGCCTTTAGAGTTCAGTGCTTTTAAATGTGGGCGATCGCTCCAAAATAAATATTCTGGTTTCTACATTGTCACCTTTCCTTTCCATGTGGAAGAGCAATACAGCATTTTTCAGTGTTTTGAACCTAATG